>JALMLS010000455.1:600000-1004824 GCA_038496445.1 Trichosphaerium sp. ATCC 40318
CAAAGTCACTTTTGGATGCTTCAAACGACATGGCACAGTCACTCCGTAAGTACAAGACTTCTCTTGACCTCATAGGTTTTCTTGTTTTAACCTTCTTATAGGAAATTTGACTAAAGCCCTTGCAGATGCTTCTAATAAATCTGTTGATGAGGCATCGAAGGATATAAAGGCAAAGTTAGCAAACTACAAAAGAGGTAAGGATTTTGTTTTATTTTACTTGATTTTTTTTCGTGCACGGTAGACCTTTGTTGACTTTATCTAGGTGCTAAGGGTCCTCACGTGCCTGAGGTTGCACCTTCAACTATGAAAAAATTGAAAGAAGCTGCTGAGCGCATTAATGGCGCTTCTAATAGATTAGTAACTGCTACAAAGAAGTCAGAAAAGAAAGATGACCACGCTAAGGCTGCTGGTACAAAAAAAAAAAAAAGAACTTATTTCTTTACTCACCTTATTTCGCTTAGCCGATGGAATGAAAGAGCTCTTAGACCAATGTGTCAACCTAAGAGACTTTGCTGATGATCCAAGAACTGTTACATCTGTTGATAGGAATGTGATTAACGCTTCAAATCATGTTTTGGAAGTGATTGAGAATGCTTGCATGTTAAAGACTACACCTGAACATATGAACTTAATGAAACAAAATGTCAAGAATGTTGAACTTGCACTTCAGAAACTTCTCAAAGCTGCAGCTAGTATAATTCCTGAAACCAAGGAGGTACATTTCTAAAATCACGTGAAAACGTTGTGTATGCTCACGTGACTTTTTTGTAATAGCTTGAGAAAGCAACTGAAGATGCTTTTAATGATGTCAATGATGCTGCATTCAAAGCAGGTTTGGGAAGCTTGGATGTCCTAAAAAATACAAACAACTTGCCAATCCACAAGAAGACTTCTTGGAAGTCATTCATAAGATAGGTACGATACATAGAATAATGCCATTTTGTTAAATCCAAAACTCATGTTTTTAGATGATGTTGTGCCTGTACTTTACAGAAAGGATAACTTGGCTGATGTCAAAGCGGACATCATGTCTGCTAAGGATAGCATTGAGCAAGTCGCTCCACTTGCTATCGCTTGTGCAGATAAAGAACCACAGAAAGATATGAAAGAGGCTATGCTAAACGCAACACGTGATATGTGTGAATCGCTGCTGTGTATGTTCTTTTTCTTTCCTGTTTTTTTCTTGATACTAATACACTGTAGCTTTCATAGAGAGCTTCAAAGAAACTGATGAAGGTGATCCAGAGCCAGTAAAGAACAAAGTGGAAGATTTGATTGCAGTCATAGAGAATCAATCTACCAAACAAGTGCGTATTGTGGCAGTTATGAAGTGTTTTTTGTTAACTGTTAAATAGGGCAAAGACAGTTCTGTAGAAAAAATTGAAAGCTGTACAAAAAAGCTGGATAGAACAAAGCACAAACAAAGTGATAAATACACATTCCCACTACACGTTGCACGTGCCAACAAGAGTGCTTCGGTATGCCATCCATACCTCCTTACTCCTATAAATAGCTTACGATTGTTTAAGGGTCTCATAACTAAAGTTTCGAGGTTTAATAACAAGGTAAAAAGTGGGCGAAGTCTTGATCAAATGCCAGAAGATATTGCTAACTTGGTTACCAAATACACCAATAGCATGTCAAGTACGACTAAAACATACCGTAATACGAAACTAAATCAATACAGGTGCTATCCGAAGTGTAAAAAGTAAGAAGCAAAGAGATACTGCAAAGAAATCAGCAGTTGCAGTCACAAAGGTAACGTATTTGTATAATACCCTAGAACAATGAAAATCTTACCTATTGCGTTAGCTTGCTGCCGAATATGTGCAAGATGGAATCAATGGTGATAAGGCTAAAGTAGCAGACAAACAAAAGAAGTTGAAAGCAGCTATAGTAAAATCTCTCAACGATATTAAAGTAAAGTTTCAACTTCGAGATACTTCGTTTCTGACATTACGTAGGAAGCTGGAATTGTTGAAAAGTCTTGTGATGATGCTTTAGAACATCTAGAAGAAACATTAGGACAATTGGAACTCACGACTCCAGATAGTGCGTTTCGGGATTTTAAGAGAATTTTTTTTGGAAAGTTTTATTTATCCTTCCGCTAGGAAAAGATAAAAAACTCAATAAACCTCGTGCGAGGTTAGCAAAGAAAAAGCTTACAGAGATAATAGCCAACATCGATGCAGTACGTTGTTTTTTTTTGTGTTCTTTCTTACTTTCTGAAAATTTTTTATTCACGTGAATATCACGTGACAAATATTAACGGTTGATGTTTTAGAGCAAATCCTTGGCTGGAGATATTACCACAGGAGTCAATAATAGGTCTGCTGATGTATCAGAACCAATGAAAAAATTTAAGGACCAAATGGCGTCAGTGATAAATGGTAAGTATTTTTTACAAAATAGGCTTAAACAAAAACCGTTGGTGTTCATTTAGACTATTTTAGAAACTGCCCAGTTGAGCTATCTACCGTCTTCTTTCTATGGCATGCTACTGAATGCTGCTAAGAAAGCGGGTGATGGCGCTTGTGATGTTGTTACAGAGGCCAAAAACCGCATTGAGGACTCTAAAGACAAGTACGAAATTATTCTCTTGAATATTCTGAAAATGTTACTACCAAAAAAAACGAACTTCCCAACTAAGAAAAAACACAAATCTCCAAAACCCTGTAATCTCACGCGATTCTTTCAATAGTAATGAGCCAATGGATACAACTTGTAAAGAATTTGAAGGCATGATGGATAATCTCAAAGAAAAGGCTTCATCCGCCTTAAAGGACGTGGACCAGTCATTAGAGCATCTTGTTGGTGTATCTGAGACGCTTGAAAACGATGCAGAGGTACCCAAAGATATTACGTTCTTCGTACTAACGTTTTTAAGGGCGCACTTGAGGCTGCTTCTAAACGTCTACAACAAGCAGACGAGGAGCTCAAGCGCGTTGAACAAACGTACGAAAAAAAAAAGATCCGGACTTCAAACATTCGATTTTTGTCTAAGAATCACTATGCTAACGTGTACGTAGTGTCGCAGACTTGGAGAGACAAGGAGAGACCCAAGTCGGTACAAATAATATGGTCACCGCAACGGCAATTATAGATTCAGCGAGAGCAATCATGAGCTGTTCTCAAGTGTTGTTGCTCAAGGCAACGCTGGTTCAGGTACGATTTTGTAGTTTTGTAGTTTTGGCTTGAACGAGGGTGTTCTGACTGTTTTTTCTTGTTTAGGAGGAGATTGGCCTAACGAAAAAAACGAATGTTTACAAAGATGATCCTAAATGGGCTGAAGGTTTAAAGAGCGCTGCAGAGGTACGCATAGCCATTTTTGGGAACAACTCGTTCCTCTTGTCTTCAACTCTTTACGTTGTTAATCACTTTGCTCAGAGCGTAGCAGTTGCTGTTTATAGCTTAGTGCACGAGTCAAATGCTCTATGTCACGGTGAGAAAGGTACGTAAACCACAACAAGTAAAACAAAAAAAAGCCAAATTTCCTTGAGTTCTAAACCACTTACCCATCTCAGGACCCGAAATTTTAACCGTATGCGCAAGAGAAGTAAATGCAAACACTCAGCAAGTAAGTATAATATGCTATTAGCATCATGTAAAAAATACTAACTACTCAAAGCTTGTACTCGCCTCAAAAGCCAAGGCTGATCCAGATAGCGAAGCTCAAGCAGAATTAATGATAGCAGCCAAAAATGTCAATATTGCACGCGACAAGCTTCGCACAACCGCAGAAATGGTTGAAGTACGTACAATGAGAACGATCTTTTTGAGCTGCAAGCTCACTTTATGCTTTTTCACTTTCTTGCATCCCAAAGGCTGCAGTTTATGTTGTACAGTGGCTAATTACATTGAATAGAAAGCAAGACAGCTTGAACTACAAAGGAAAAGACAGGAACAGCTTGAGAAACAACGTAACGTGCCAAAAGGTGAAGTTGGTAAATTTACAGATGCATTTCAAAAACAGATTGAAATTGAAGAGCTCAAAAAGAAACTACAAGGTACCCTTACAACAAATACGTTCTTTTTTTGCTTCACGATTTTTTTTTCTCGTGAAATACAAATTATTCAATAACGTCACCACGAAATCACCTAGTTTAAAATCTCTGTCTACATCTCCTTATAAATTGAAAGCCATCACGTGAATTATTTTTATGATAAACATATTTGAATCAATCTACGCAGTTTTCTTTACATGCTCTTTTTGAGTAGTTGAAATCAAAGTTTTATCAAACTGTTGCATTTTGTCTTTAAATTTAAAAGAAATCTCAATAACAAGAACTGTTATGATAATTTGATTGAAGTAGCGAACAACAAAAAAATATTGTGTAGTTGGCTACGCGTTTTTGTGTAGTTGGCTGAAAAAGAAACTTTTTTTTGAAGAAAATCGTGATTGCTTTTGAGACCTTTTTTTTTGTTTTAATTTTAGATGCTGGTGTACTAACCTTTTCTCTTCCCAATAGCCAAAGAACAGGAGTTCTATAAAACACGAAGAAGAGAATATCAAGAAAATTAAGAAAGAAGATCAGAGGAGTGAGATAAAAGTTGAATTCTTTTCGGGTTTTTCTTTTTTTGTTGGGGGTACTCTACAAAAACTACTAAAACAACGTAAACTCCTAAATACCATGACGTATTGTATCAAAAACGTTTAAATTAAACGTATTTATTGAAGTTTTGTACATCAAATCAACCTTCCTATTTTTTGTCTGTTTGTCCGTTCTGTTCTTTTTATTTTACGAGTAAGTTTACTTCTGTTCGCATATAAATATACGTAAAACGCAAAAATGACGTTCGTAAACGCTAATCCAAAAACGAACGGCAAGATCGTTCCAAGGACAGAAAAAAATTATTCTGATACCCTGTACTTATAATAAATAATAACGCAATGAACATAAAGAGAATTAGAACAAGTCCGCACTTTCACAAGATAGAAAATTGGTTAAATTTTCAACTTTTCCACCAACTTGTTTTTTTTACTACTTAACCTAGCGTTGACATCACAGTGGTTCAACCAATATGCAAGCGAAACAAGATTTATACATTTGCGCGCCTTGGATGCGTGAATACAATGAAAAAGGCTCTCAAGGCGCCAAGGAAGATCACGTTATGGCTTTACACCGAGAAGTAGACGCATTTGCCAAGTGGGTCGCTCCTACACCCGCTGAACACAGGATGAGGCGAGAAGTCTTTGACCGCGTTAAAAACGCGACTGCGAAGCTATGGCCGGCTGCTAAGGTATTTCTAGAGTGCTTTTAGCGTCACTGAGAGATCTGTTTGCTTGTTTTTGGCCGTTAACGCTGTTTCCTGGCATTCGTACTCACTAGAGTTACTAGGTTGAACTTTACGGGTCTTTTGTGACAGGTGTGTGCGTTCCAATGAGGTACGTTTTTTTTTTCTAAACGGACTGTTTTGTATGTTTGTACTGCATTCTGCTACAGTATATTTTACCACCCACCATTTCCCTATTGGCCTACAATACTGTTTAAACAAAAATTCAGCAAGTATTCCAAAACTCTTTTCTTCGTAATCTCACTGTAACGAAAGAAATCGTATCAATCATTTTAAACTCACTATCTTGAGGCTTTTTTATTTTATTTTTTTTTTCATTTTTGCCGAATTACAGCGTGATTTTTTTTGTGGTCATGAGACTTACTGTAACCACTAGTGATATGGACGTAGTCATATTTGATGCAAAAGGGGATACTTACGGGCCTTCTTCAGCAACTGCACTTCACACACTTGCGCAAGCACTTGTGAAGCAAAAAATAGCAATAAAGGTAGAAGTCATATCTACTGCACGCGTAAGTAACAATGAGTAGACTTTGAGCCCTTTTTTTTGTTTTTTTTTGTTTTTTTTTTACCGCTTTTCACACAACGTGCACTTGGAATGTATAACGACGTAATCTCTACCCATAACATACCTTATTTTTAGTGTACTGCATCGTTTTTCTGACTTTTTCGCTCGTTAGATACCAATCATAAAATATATTGACGCAAAGACTCACATACTTGTTGACGTTACGTTTGAGTGCTACAGTGCGTTATTTTTTAAACTTACTAATGATTTTAAAGCGATTTTAACCAAAAAAAAACGAGTTTTGAATTTTTTTGCTTTGTATGCCCAAACAAGTTCAAAGTAGGAGAGAGTGCTAACAACTTATAGGTGCCCCTGCCAACGTATTATTGGTCAACTCTATTTTGCAAGAATACCCACCTACACGACCTTTGGCTCTTGTTATTAAATTTTACTTAAAACTCCTCTTTCTCAATGATAAATGGACTGGTACGGTTTTTGCCTTATTCCAACCGTTATGTATTTTCAAAGGAAAATTCAGTTTTTTTCCACAACCGCCTGTATCTCGTCATAACTCGCTAATATAGGTGGTATTGGTTCCTTCCCACTTCTAGCTATGGTTACATCGTATTTACAGGTCCGTTAATCATGACCCAATACTTAAAAAAAGTTGAACAAAAAAATTTCCAGAGAATTTTTTTCTTGTGTTACACTGTAACTTCCCCTTACGTTATAATAGCATCATACAAAGTCCCGTGGTAGATCTTCAACGTATACAGCAGATTATAACTTTGGAAGTATGCTTCTCGGGTTTTTTAAGTATTGGGCTGAGGAGCACGATTACATTGAGCGTGGTGTATCAATACTGGAGTCCGGGTCTTATTTTTCGAAAAAAGGTATACCCTTCACTACAAAATACGTACTAATGCGTCTATCAGAACGTGGTTGGTACAATCCACGCGCTCCCACTCTTTTGTGTATTGAGGACCCATACAATCCTGGTACGAGTTGTTTGCTTTTTTTTTTTTTGGGCCAACTTTACGGTTCGAGTAGTGACGTCTTTCTACGTGAAATGACTTTTCCTTTTGAACCTATTCAAAAGGCTAGTTTTAAGCCACGTCGCTTTATTATCATAGACTAACTCTTCACGTAGAAGAAGATATTGGATGCCCAAGTTTCCGAATAGACACTATAAAACATTGTTTTACTGTTGCTTACACAGCTCTAAGTACAAATGATGCTTGTGCAGTGCCTTATGATTCTTGGCTATCAAAACTACTTGTCGTTCCAGCAGACGTTATGAGCCACAGACGATGGGCCAATCACAACTACAGCAATAGACGAAAAAACAAGCAAAACAACTCTAGAAAACCACCTCGTGGAGGAAATAGTAGTCTCTGTGGTAGACGTGAGAACCGTCAGCACTCTTCTGGAGGCCGTGATAGTAATAAGAGTAGCTCAAATGGAAGCAGAGGTCCTCAAAACGCTGGTAGAAAATCAGGAAACAAGAAGAGTTCTTCTCCTCAAAAGGGTATCCCAGTCAAGATTAATTCTATAGAAGAGTTCCCTGCTCTTGCAACAAAGACGTGGGTATAAGAAGGAGCTTTTTTTTGAATCAAAAAGAAATTGAAAAAAAAAATCATCCAAAAAGAGAATTTGTACACTTGTATCCACTAAGAATCTTAATAGTGGGAGTTCGCTTATCTCTTTTTTTTGTGTTGGCTTTTTTTTTTCTTTTTTTTTTATCATTTCTTGAAAAAGAAATTGCTCCTTCTGTTTCTCACCTCTCTTTTCTTTCTTCTTTCTTTCTCTCTTGACCCTCTCACACTCTGGTTGTGACTATTTTATCTCTCTTTTTACCCACACCCCTTTTTCTATCACCTCCCCCACAGAAACTTATCTTCTTTGTAAATAAACGTAACTAATAAACCTTGTACATCTTAAAAAAATTCTCGTGTTATGAAAAATGTGTTCGCAAAAAAAAGCTCCGAATTGAAGCCTGGTGCTCTTGAAGCCAGATTTCCGAATATAATTTATCTTGTAAGTCGCTCAGTACAAGGCGGCGATAAAAGAAAAGTGACTTTCGAAATAATAAAAGACAGGACCCGTGACAACGTTTCAATTTAACTCCGCATTAAAATCAAACGTGGCAAAAGTGGTTTGGTTGAATATTCTAAAGTATTGTTGATTCAAATAATGTGTCCTAAAAACCCTTTGCAACTCATGACCTTCAAACGGTATGTACAATCTAAACTCTCTAATGCCACGCTTAGAACAAACCGCGAGCAATTGATAAACATCAGTTTCACATGAATGTTTTAGCTAAAATGAAGGTTCCTTAAAGGAGTTCAATGTCGAACGCAAAAAAAGTTCGACTCCTCCAACAATCCCCTTAATCATTTGATTGAAGGTGTCTGAATAAATGTAATGTACACGGACAATGTGTCCTTTTTTTGAAAATTCCACATGAATTCAAGAAGACAAAAAAGTACGAAAAAATTAAAAAGCACATGATGGCAACACCTCGCTTTATCTTCCTATCCCTTCTTCTTTTTGGCATAGTACATGCGTACTGGACTATTTTCGCAGGCAATGGATCACCTAATCATATCACTGCAAAGAGATATGACAACGTGTTCTTCACTGCAGGTCCTTTCACTGTTGAAAACTGGCTAATCGAACCTGGAGACAAATTCATACCAATGGAGTTCTTGGGTCATAACCAAGTAGTCTCTTTCACTCTCTTTATCAAACCCGGACAGAAGTGGATGCTAGCGTGGTTAGACAGGGACGGTAACTGGAGATATCAAGCAAAAGGCGGACAAAAGATTGGAACCTGGCCTACATCTTCTACCGACCAATATGTTTCAGGCAGGTTCAGAGGAAGACTTGAAAAAGATTTACTCATTTCGAACCCCGATGGTCGCTATGCCACGTTTCAACTAGAATCGACGATCATCAATACCAATGGGTTGTTTAATTACGTCTTCAACTTTGTAACACTCCAGTACGCTGCAGACGCAACAGTTCAAGCCACAGATAAACTCATCTCTGGTTACTTCGATCATACTCTATCACCAAGAAAAGACTACGTTGTATTGATCAAGTCAACCGGGTACTACGTAATGACATTCAACACGGCAACAAACAACTGGGATATTCTCTCGAGCTCAAGTAACGGACAGATAAACTGGTGGGTTATTAATCTATCGAATGACAAGTACATTGTTGGTGGATTCGAAACACGGTCACGTGATCTCTTACTTTGTGTTAATCCAAACGGATGGCATCATCTCATGAAATTAGACCCAGTAACGAATACCTTCAAGTTCATCGAAGGCGGATCAAACGGCAAAGTTGGCACGTGGACAATCGGTCATCACAATAGATTTCTTGCAGGAAAATTCGACTTGGTTCAACCGGTAGGCGGAACAGATCCTCATCACTTGCTCGCAATAGATCCAAGTGGTAATTCCCAAACGCTTGAACTAGTAAACAACCAGTGGACTCAAGTAGCAACGAACAACGGAAACGGTAGGATTGCTGGATGGCATATCGGTTGGGGTGATCACTATGTCAGAGTTGAATCTTATGACGATGACCGTTATAGAATTCTAGCACTTAACAATGGCGGTTGGTGGAAAAGTATGCAACTGTCATAAAATAAAACTGTTTGTTTTCCCTCGTTTATTTTTTGTTTGTTAACCTTTTGGGCTCTTTTTCATCAGAATACTTTCGTGCCATTTAAAATGATATCATCCTCAGCGATTGTGTTTTAAGTCTCGTAGAGCTTGATAAACATTGTAGAATTTTCTTGCACGATATCGAAGAGAGCTGTACAACACACGTGCGTCACTCGACGTATATTAGGTATAGGGTGCACGACCCAACAAGCCACCAACGTAGCTGGTACCGTTATAGTAGTAATTCATTGAGCGCTGTTAAACTGACTTTGAAACATGCATGCAACAATCAAGGTTAAGTCACTTGAATAGCCGTTTGGCACATTACGCCCCTCTTCACGAACATTATTCAACTGTTTGATGGATTGCGCTTGATTGGAGGTGACTAGGAGTGTAAATTGTGAAATTAACCTGTACGAGTAAGCCTAACACCCACAACGGAGACGGAGATCGAATTAATAGGGTTTTGACGCCTTCTTAACCGAAATATGGAGAAATCAGCTGAAAGCAAACCAAAAACAACAAAAGAGGGTGTGATAGAATCTATTAACGGATGTAGTACGTATTATACTTCTTAAATGCCAATTGGTTACATCTAAACATAAAAAATAGTAGTTTCCGCCAAATTCAATCCAGGAGTTGCCACTATGTACGAAATGGTACGAAGACTTACTTTCAGCATTTTTCATCTTTTGTTGTACCCGTTTTGGAAGAAATCACGTGATTTTTTTTCTAAATGATTTTCTGAAAGGTGTATGTTGGACCTAAACGTCTTGTTGGAGAAATTGTGACTGTGTGGCATTCGTCGACGAGCATCAAGGTGTTTGAAAATACAGGTAATTTTTTTTTGCCAGTTTTGATCTCGCCTTGCTAGAGCACTTCACATGTTTGCTCTGATTACTTTGTAAATATTAGATTGTCTTAGCGTTGGTGATACGGTAGTACTTACAGGGAATCCATTACAGGTGGAACTAGGACCAGGTCAAGAAACTTCTTTTTTCGTTATTTTGTTGCTTCACGAAAAAGCTGAGATTTGTTAGGTATTCTCGGTAACGTGTTTGATGGTATTCAGCGTTCTCTAAAAGATTGTAAAACAAATACATTAGTACCAAATATACCCACAGAGAAAATATCTGTTCGTTTAAACCACAACAAACTGTGGGATTTTAAACCAAACGAGGACATCAAGGCAAACTTGGTTTTTTTTCAACCCAATAACATCGCTGCAGGTTGGCTCCCTTGTACAACCTGGTGATATTTTTGGATTTGTACAGGAAACCCAATGTATAGAGCATCGTATTATGGTTTCTCCAAATAATTCTGGAAAAGTGAAGTGGATTGCTCCATCGGGGAAGTACACCTTAAAAGTACGTGTAAAATTATTCACACAAAACTAAAACTTTTTTGTAGGACTCTGTACTTATTCTTTATTGTGATGGCGTTGAAAAATCGCTTGGTATGAGCCACAAGCATCCAATACGTTCAGGCAGGAAATTAAATAAGATGCTAAAAGCAGAGAAGCCTCTTTTTACTGGAATCCGTGCAATAGACATGTTCACACCGTAAGTGTTTTTTGTTGAAGTTTCATGCTTCCCTGAATGTAGCATTTGGCTAGCACGTGTTGTGTTTAGGTCAATTCTATTATAAACATTACAGGCCTGTTAGGGATTTTAAGGCTTATTTCCTTCACTGGGCTTGTTTTTAACTACTTGGTTCAAGGTTGGCTCAAGGAGGAACTTGTGCAATATGGGGACGATTTGGTACAGGAAAAACACATGTTTTACAATCAATAGCGACAAATTCAAATAGCGATATAATTGTATATTGTTGTTGTGGAAAACGTGGTTCAGATGTTACTTCAATGATGTTATCATTAGAACAACAAAACTCCTCCCAAGTATAACATAAACATGTTTTGTTATTTTTTTGCGACATTCCTTTTGGAAGTGTTAACGTCTCTAGTCTAATCAGCTTTTAGGGAATGAAATCACGTGATAGTGTTATAGTTTGTAATACATCGAATATGCCTATTACATTGAATGAAGTATCACTGTATGTACGTATTAATTTTGAAATGACTTTGACTTTTTTGTTGTTAACAAGTATTTGTAGCTATGACGATTGCAGAGTATTTTAGAGACCAAGGATATAATGTAACACTACTTGTTGATTCTTTTGATATGTGGGCAGAATCAGTTAAGAGTACCCAAGTGATGTACATGAGACATTCACAATTTTTTTTGTCTTCAACAAAGATGTGTTCAGTGATAGACAGGTACAACTTGATTCTTTCTATTTGTTAACCTTCCGCTTAGGTCAGGTAGGACTTTATGCCAAGGATACCCTTTCCGTAAGGGATCTATAAGCTTAGTTGGAACAGTATCATTAAACTGTCCATGCAGAAGTGCGGAGACTTTACATTTTTCAAAACTTACCAAAACTCACGTGTTGTGATGTTTATTAGATTGGTATTTATCAGTTTTAACTGATTTTAATAGACAATTTTTTATATATTTTAAAAGCGAACATATATTTAGACCGTGGTAGAGAGCGGTACATGGCATTTAACGAGCGTTGTACAAAATATAATAATGATCTAAAATCATATTTTGAAGTAAGCTTGCTCACTCCTTGAACATCCTCCCTTGGAGGGTGGTATACACATGACTATACAAAAAGATTAACATGTTTTTTTAATTAGGATTTATATGGAGAAGAAGTTGAACACCTTAGACTTAAGATGAGTGGTATATTAAGTCAACATGGCGATTACTATGAAATAGTTCAATTAGTTGGCTTGGTACAACACTTGACATTTTTGTTGCTAAAGAACAGCAACATGGAAATTTTTTATTGTAGAATATTTCTTAATTCCAAGGCAAAGAAAGTTAAGCCTCACGAGTGAAGCTGCATTTTTCTTGCTTTTTTCTTGTTTTTTTTTTGATTTTGTTTGCTCTGTTCCTTCACCATTTCGAAAATGTTCAGTAAGACGTATAAATAATATTTATTACAAGGCATGCCTAACTGAAACAGATAAACTTATTTATGAATTTGGTACACTTTTAAAAAATGAGTTCTTGTATCAAGACACTTATGAGGAATCTGAACAATTTTGTCCTTTTTACAAAACATTGTTCATGCTTAGAAACTACAACCTGTATTATGATCTTTGCCACGAGGTACGCTTTACACTCCATGTACTTTCAGGAGCTAAATAGAATTACATCTCATTGACACTAAACCCTTATACGGCAGATTTTTATACGCTAGTAGGTTCGTAGTGTATTTTTTTTAATTATTCTCTTCTAGGTTCTTGAAGAAAATAGTAAAAATCCTAAAAGCAAAATAACATGGTCTATAATCAAAAGTCATACGAGGGATGTATGGTTTAAGCTTATAAACCAAAAATACATGGTACTTGACTACATTTTTAACATACACTATTTTGCTGTTTAGTTCATATTTTTTGAAAAAAACGTTTGACAAGTTATTCTCAGCTCCTTATTAATTTCTCGTCAAATAGGGAATTACACATGGTAAAACAACAGTAGAAGAAGCGTTAAACGTACTAGTCAAAGACATCAAAAAGCTATTTATTGCGTTTGAGAACAATGTATTTTAAAAAAGAACAAATACTGTATGGAACAAACACAGTATGTAACTATTTGAGAATGCATTCGCAATTGTTTCGTAATCTGCATGTTTGTGTTCGAACGAGCTTTTCAATTATGGGAAGTGCAATTCTTTGGTAAAGTGGTGCCTATGCTGTCGAATTTTTAAACCTAGATATGTTTAACTGAAATATAAGTGCCAGCTTAGAGGACTTCGAGCTGTTTAATTTGATGATAGCGCAGCTTTGTTACGTCTTAACAAAACTCGGCTTACCTACCTTGAATGCGACAATGTGGTACTACTTAAACTGTGGGCCGCTGTTTAGTATACCGATGCAGGTCATTTATTTGTGTTGAATTTACCACGGACAGCGTGATTGAATTAGCTTCCAATGGTAGTTTAACATTTTTAGTGAGCTACATTAGTGCTTGAGTACGCTTATTGTGGAAGTATTGTTTTTCCCGATTGTTGCCATTTAAGTATCGACAGTGCTGCCTTACATTCATCACAGTCTGTACCATTTTCTTCGCAAGGTAGACAAGTATAGTTGGCGATATTAGTATCACTGCTACGGCGAATAACCCATATAGCAGGGTTAGTTCTAAACAGTTCGAAATCGTTTTCAGCTAATATTTCTGGTAACATTTGACCTCTAAACAAAATCGTCAACCAAAGATAGCGTTTCGTTATCACGTGCCTTTCTTCACATTGGCTGGTGGCGTTGTAAAAACTATCAGCAAATACGGGCGCTTGACATGCGGTGTAGTGTGTAAATAGAAGTAAAATAGCTAATGCCAAGAATACATGAAACATTTTATCTAAGTTTTAACCAATACGATTCTGCCAAAAGGTTTGAACCTTTATAACAGAATTAAAGACATGTCAAATTGTACAACGAGATAAAATACCTGAGTGTTAATAAAATAGGAGATACGGAGCGCTTCCAAGGTATTAACACCGTGATTTCTAGCCGTAATTTATTTTGGTCAAAGCAAAGCAACAAATTACCAAATTTTTCGCAAGCTTTGACGGGGACTGAGTTAATAGGTGTATAAATACTGTTATAGATAATAGTTTCTGGCCTTGCTTAAAGTACTTTGATCTTTTTAACTTATTTTTCGGGGCAACATTTTAGGTTTTTTGTAAAAAATAAGCTAAGGGTTGCTGCCTGTTCTTATAATCTTTATTTTACATCTGTTGGTTTTTTCATCATCCGGATGACAAATTGTACTCCGCGAGCGCGTGGGTAAATTTCAAGCTCCGATACTGTTTTTGAGCCCATACCACTTGCCATTGGTATAACAGTAATATACCTGACGTCATGACTGCCTGTAGGAGGGACTATCATTATTATATTTATTTCTGGATCTTTAGCAAAGCTAGGCCATTTAGATTTGTATAGCGTAGATATCTCGTTCAGTGTAGTGTTTGGAGTAATATAAAACCCTTTAGACTGATAACACGACAAAGGACCACAAAACATCCATATCTTTTCTTCTTCAGCATGCTCAGTCATTTGTTGTTGTTATTTAAAGTTTATTTTTAGTTTATAAATACGCCGTTGCCTTAACAAGAACAAAGTACTCTTTTCACTGAACAACGTTAAAATTGATTTTATTTATGTGGATCGCAGAAAAAGTAGTTGAAAGACTCGCACCGAACATCAGTAACTGTCGTTTTTACAAACTGTGCTATTTATCCATAGTGTTAGAATATGTGTTGAAGTGAGTGTGCGCATAGAAAGCTGAAACTGGGATTGTCCTTAAAGTTACAAGAAATTGACTGGATTAATGGTAAAGTACTATTGACCTACGTGCCAGTTATTAGCTGCTCCATGATCGATGGTACAGTGTACAGATACAGACAAGTGTAGGCGGTACATTGAGTGATACGAGTGATATTAAGGTTATCTGAAAAGATATGAAGATGTTCACTCCAATAACCCTTCAGTGCAAATGGTCAACTTATCATATTTTAACTAACGAGTAATTGTTGCCCCACAATTAATCACAAAACACATGAATACATGAAGCAACTGAAAGCAAAATTGTTGGTTGTGGGTTATGGAGGATCACGTATGCTCAAGCAATATGCAAAATATTCTCACTTATCACGTGTCACATCTTTTGATGTAATAGATCAGACTTGAGTATTGAGGTTACGAGATAATAACGTGCTTCCAACATGGAAAAATCCCTCATTTATTTGCCAGAGACAAAGTTTGGTTTGCCACTTTACTACGATACAACAGCCCCCTGTGCAGCTTGAGCGCGCTTTTTATGGAAGCATTTGTACACTTTGTATGGATAAATGTGTTCACACCAAGAGGGAACGGTCAGGGTTAATAATATAAATGCAATCACAATAACCGCTACTGCACTTACAACAGCTACAGGTATTATAGGAAATTGTGTGTCTTCGCTTGATCTGGACAAGCAAGACAATGAAAACAAAATAACTAGTCGCCCACGTGTATCTGTTAATAAACAATTCATCAGCATAAGAAGAGTTGTGGTGGCAATGTTACTGATTCGTACTTTCTTTAAAGCAAGTGTTTTCTGGGTCTGAGAGTGATATATTGCCTGTATCAACCACACAATCGTCTCTGAAAGTTATCAATGTCAACAAATCCGTTTGCTTTGACAGTCGAGTTGATTAGTTCGAACATGTGAGCATAATAAACGTACTTGTTGAACAGAAGTTGTATCAATGATAACATTGCCTATAAAAATAGGACATCCGTCCACTATTATTGAAGAGTGTGAATCAACCGCAATCACCGTATTTTCTTTGAAAACAATATCCCCTTATATTTGTTTAGTTGCTGTTAATAAAAAAGTGTTGTTCTTTTAACATACCAGGTACTATGAACGGTCCTTGTCCTATAACTGAAAAATTGCCATCAATGATTTGTGTACTAGTTGGTGCAATGGTAGGAGCAATAGTTGGAGGTATGTCAGCACATTTGATTTGATAGTCAACATCACTACTGCACCTTACGTCATTAAGGCCTAAGTATAAAATCAACGGTATTTATATTGTGGGATATATACCTCTAGAATGAAGTGCCAAACATCTTTCTTGTACACCCCAAAACTCAAAACTTATATCTAGGGGCCCAGCGAACTTTTCCAAAAAAATGTGCATGCTACCATTTGCACCAATAAGAAACAAGTCAGTTTCAAATATTGTTTTTCCTGATGGTTGCCATTTGAATGCCGATAGGGCTTCCTTACATTCATCACATTCTGTACCATTTTCTTCACAAGGTAGACAAGTATAATTGGCGATATTGGTATCATTGCTGCGGCGCATGCTAACCCATACACCAGGGTCATCTCTAAACAGTTCGAAATCGTTTTCAGTTAATATTTCTGGTAACATTTGACCTCTAAACAAAATCGGCAACCAAAGATAGTGTTTCTTTATCACGTGCCTTTCTTCACAATGTCTACTAGCGTTGTAAAAACTAGCGCTCGGTACGAGCGTTTGACATGCAGCGTAGTGTGTAAATAGAAGTAGAATAGATACAGGCAAGTATACGCGGAACATTTTAGTATAGTTTTTCCACTTGAGTTTATGGGATGCTGCCAATTGGTTTTACTACACTCGTAAAGGATTAGAGACGTATTAAACTGAACAAACCGAAAAAAATACCGTTAATGCTAAAATAGGAGATACAGCGCGCTTCAATGCGATGGTATCAACTGCGTGTGATTTCGAAGCTGTGTCCTTCTTTTGTACTGCTAGTGTTTTTTGGTCAAAATAAAACACGTGGCCGAATTTCACTTCTCAAATGCTTTGATTTTTTGCTGTCTGGTTTACTGGACGTGTTCACAAACAGTTTTACAACAGATCTGACATGCTGTAACGCTTGTTGGATTTCGTTTAAAGGGCATTGTTATTTGGGCTAAGAACGTTAGTAATTAATGTCTGATGCCCATAGACAAATATGAAGCAAACGCTAGTTACAATTTTCTTGTGCCGTACCTTTCTCAGTGACAATTTTGGCAATTCCTTTGATAACCCTAGCATCAAGTATTAGACTGTCATACTTTACATTACCTGTATGTTACGGATGTCAATTTTTAACGAACCTAGAACAAACTTTTATGCGCAAGTCCAAAAAATGGCATTTTAGTCAGAGTAACTTTTTTATTTTATTTTTCAGCCAGTTTTTCCTTATTTTGTGCGAAGTAAGGTCTTTGGTGAAGGATATCGGTGTTATGGAATTACGATTTTAAATCTAAAGTCAAATGAAAGAAGGACTTTTTGAAAATAACCTCAGCCTGTTGCAACATGTTAAAAACAAATACAGACAACACTGTGAATATCACGTTTTGGGAAAGGTCACTTATCCTTATCCTTATTTATCCGTACCTTGTTGCTGCCTGGTTTTCGAACTACTTCAAATTCATTGAGCTCTCTGAGCATAGCATCTAATACTTGACCTTTTTCTACCTTATCGCGTGATGAAAAAAAAAGACTTATGCTTTACAGCGTAACGTACCTCCCTGTAACCAACATATTCAGTTTTAGCTTCTTTATCCTCTAAAGCAAAATGCACCTTTGTGTTGTCGTGAACGATGTAAGTCAAAGCCCATTTTCCGCATTTAGAATCGTGAATAAAGGCTTTATGTAAAGCTGTCGTAACGTTACTCGAAGGTATCAGCGTACAACATAACATAATTGAAATATAAAAAAAAGATTACAGCTAACACTTACGGTTCAGCTACAGTATTCTTTGGGCGGTTTTTACCATTGTAAAGAAATCCAGTAGTCTCAAGACACACTAATATTCCTACTAATACTGCGATGAGGTGGGCATGTTCTGTGAGCGGATTAGCGCATCGAGGCATGCTACTTTAACACGTGGTACCTTTTTCTAACTTAACAGTCAACTTAAGTTTTTCTTACTTGAGTAAATTGTTGCAAGTGCGCAGCCAACAGAACTCTCGGAGGAATCTAGGGTGAATATTTAAACCTAGCATTAGTTGTAGTGTTTAGTGAGCGAGGTACATAAAAGCGGTGAGGTGATTTCGGCTTCATTGAATTGTACTTTGGCATTGCCAACTTCCTGCTGCCACAAGTTTTTTTTTGCACAGTTTCACCTGTTTAAATACCCATGTAAGTCTCAACTAGTGTCTTTGCGCTCGGGGTAGTAAGTGTATGATGTGACGTCCTCACGGATCAACACTCATTGCTATTTGCAAACTACAATCCAAGCCTAGTGAATGTGCATTTGTCACATTCCAATTTCTGGAAAAACAACTGGTCTATGGCCTCATTGTTTTTGCCAACAGTAGACTGTAATCGCTCTTTCAACACAAAGTGTACGACTTAGCATAAGTTAAGATTCTGAGCTTTTATTGAAGCATACTTTACAATTCATAAATTACTGTGCTTTCTGCACTTTTCCTTTTGTTGAGTATTTTGCGTACCTAGTATGATGAGAAGAAGGACAATAATTTGCAAGTAAAGGTAATAAGGCGTACTCTAACATATAATACAATACATACAACCAGCACCATCAAAGAGCCACATAAAAGAGCAAGTGCGAAACCAACATGTGAGTACCTTTCAGCACTTTGTACTTCATAACAATTGGCTACTTGAACAACACAATCGGAAGGATTATCGTGGTCCTCCAAGCATTGACGCTATGAACAATTAATAAGAAGCATAGTGAGACTTCTAAAATAATGCGATACTAGACAAGGTAACTTACTGACTTTCAAAAAAAAATAGAACAAAACGGGTGTAAACAAGAATACTGCGTACAGCTAGCTTCTCCACTATAGATTGGTAGAATTTCTCATCACATGTGTCTGGCATACAAACGTTTTGATAGTAAGCGTTACTACTGAAAGAGCACATCTTAGAGTACTTTCTAAGCAAAAGAAGCGTTAGTGCACGTGTTTTTCAGTTTTTTTGAGTACGGTTTGCAACTTTTAGCTATCTCTTCTGATGCGAAACATTTCTCTTGATTACGCAAGCAAGGCTATAAAACATGTTGATTAGAATGCGTACAAAGAAACTAGCTCCAAACAGTATTTAAAGCGTTATAAAATACGTACTCTATACGTCAACTCGTTCTATAATAGAAAGGTGCTGTTAGCAAGCAAATTGACGCTTATGGAAAAAACGTGTTGGTTTTTATTTTTTTTGTCGTTTCGTATCACGTGACGTACGTTGATGAAGAACGAGCATGATTCCGTGTAGTGTCCAGTTTCGAATTGACTTTTATCTAAAAATTGATAACAGTTAGCGTTAGTAACTAGTATAAAGCGCTAACGCGTAACTGGTAGCTATAATAACACATGGGATGGCTAACAAACTTACAAACAGGATAAGCTGCATGATTTCGATAAAAATAACAAAGTGCGTTAAGCGAGGACGGAAACTGTACCGCGGTTGTCATGCTGACTGTTACTTTTTCAGGAAGCGATACAGCATAGACATCTCAGTAGTACAATGTTATGGAGTAGAAATCTAAGATATTTTTTATAGGTCAGTTAGCACAGCTCATTCTCACCACTATTGAGGTATTTTCTCAGACAGTTGATGTACTGTGTAATGCTACTTCTTTACCGAGTTTGAGCTTAAACGCGATAATTTTCACAGCATTGTGGCTGTGTAACCAGTGTTCAAGCGTAGAAATACTTGTAGCTGTATTACAAATTGTAAAACAATTAGTCAAACATGAAAAGTGTCCTAAAACAGGTAAAGTGTCCCAAATTTTTTTTTTCACAAACAGAGCTCTAACTAATCAAAACGAGGTCGCTGCACACAAACAACGTGTTTGATGCGGTAAAATTTTGAGGCTGATGAAATGAGGAGCCTGATATGTCACGGAACCTAGTTTTAAGTGGATAAGGTGCACGCTTATAATTGTACCAGAATTAACTGCAAAAGAGCACGTGATAACCAACACGTGCAGAGAAATTGAACATTAAAAATTTACTGTTAACGAAAATATAAGAAAAAAAACTTGAGGGATACTCTTCCAATTGGTACATCTTATGCGTGTGTTCTCTGTATTCATCCCGTAACTTGTGGGTTGTGTGTTCCCCAAAAACAAACCAATACTGAAAGGAGACATTGATTGCTACTACTCAATAAAAGTTTATCAGATTTCTGTTGTGAAGTGATTCTGTTTCCCAATATTTTCTCTACGCATTGGTGCTATGCTGTTGACTGTAATACAAAAGAATTAAAACCTACAACTAATTCCAACAATAAATTCAAGCTATTCTCGAAAGAGTACACATTACTTTTTCTTACTAGTATGTTTTTGCTTTCCCACAAATTTACTCACCAGGTAAGAATATCAACAAAGCAAATGCAATGTGATATTATCTCCACAACCCCTATGGGGAATATCACATTGGATTTTTTGACCTTGGCTAATTGCAAGGTGCACTTCATTGTTCTCACTGAATCTGCTGAAAAAGTGTCAACGTAAACTGAACCTTTTGAATTTCGCTTTCACATGGACGGAATCATCCAATTTTTAGTTTCATGTTACCTCAACTATCATCAAATACTGGGCAGGAAACAGTATTAAAGTTGATGTTGGTCCATGATATGAAATGAACACTTTTTTTGCTCAATATTTTCACTATTCTGCTAGTATTTGATACTTGTTGATCTGCTTGTCTGAAAAAACTTTACCATTTACAACATCTATCCAGTGAACCTATGATATTGTTGTGGTGTGTGTTTGTGATTGGTTTTCAGTAACCTATTTATGGCTGTTCACTAGGCACAACAAGTTGTGAAATAAAATAATGTGCAATAGTTAGAGTGAGCATGCTGCGGCTATGACAGAAAGTTTGATTCTTAATTTGAGCGTATATATCGTGCAATATCTATAGATGCGTTCGCTTGGATTAATTTAAACGCTTGAAAAGTCTTTGGTGTATGCCTAAACCATTGCAAAGTATTTTTTGAAGAAAAAAAAAAAGAAATGGCTTAAATTCGTTTTTTAATATTTCATGCATACTGACTATAAGTTTGACATCTTTAAATAAGCTGTAGAATATATATTGCGTATGGTACCGCTTATCAATCACTCAAAAAAGTTCTTATGCAACATGAAGGCTGGGGATGTGTACACCTTTCATGCACTATTTTTTGGCTACGATTCATACACACTAACAAATAGAGATTATAGTTCAGGTACAGAATCAATAGGAAATGGGATAGTGTATACATGCAAGCAGAAAAAACCCACCTGGAATATTGAGAACAGTAGGGAGAGTGTATACAATAAAAAATTAAAATTTTATAACACAAAGACATTCCCAAAAAAAGGCACCTGAAGCAAGTATACATGTTTTAGGAATGATAATTCTAGGTGTGTATAGCGGTCATCAATACCACATTACATTATGCGCATAGTGTTACCTTGGCAGATGATATTAGTAATACATTGGAAATAGGACAAAAGTAGAATATTACGCTAGGAAACAAAGGCTCATCCAAACTATCACAATGTAATTGGGTGCGCAACAGTGTTTCTAAAATCGTCCTGAACTGGTAAAAAAATATGATAACCAGCACAACATTAAAAACGGAATTACAAAAAAAACTTAGCATTTTTTTCTGGGACACTTTACATGTTTTGGGACACTTTACCTGTTTGACTAAATACATCCTTCCACACCTATCTTAAAATAGCAGCACTGGGTGAGTATCCACTAGTTCTCTACATACCACGCACAACCTCGATGGAAGCTCGCTTTTCTCTATGAACACGAAAGTTTCTCGCCAATTTAGCGTTTTTACTTGTCACGTAAAAAAACGTGATCTTAAATTCACAATTAAGTCAATAGACAACATTTCAAGCCTCCACAATACAAGTTAGCAATTGATCCTGTACGTCAACAAACACATAACCAATATGTTTATACGAAATTAAACCTGATAGATCTAGAAACTATGTACAAGATGGCGATTGGTCTCATTTTGGCGTTTTTAAGCACTTACTCCTGCCAGCGTCCTCCTAGCTTTATAAGTGTTTCCCCAAACATAATGTCAAGTGATAGTCCGGTAATTACATCTCCCATAGAACTGGACAGACGTAAATACTATTAATACATTTTAAACGAAATTACATCGTTACAAGTAACGGTGACAAAACGTGTTAATACAACACTAGGTAATCCTGATTTTTTTAACGTAACATTCACAGGTCTTACGCCCTTAACTGGGACTCCTATATCTAGAGCACTGAGTACGTATTTAAGTTATAAACAGAAGAAACACAAGTGTTACTTAAATATCTTAACATGACCATCTAACTCGCTTTTGTAGTGGTTGCTCTGGACGGTTCTCTTTTAGTGCTTTTCCAAGGGGAAGAAGCTATAGTAAAGACTGAAAGTGATATGGAAATATGCAGAGGAGACAATGGGATGGAAAGAACTCAGCCATACAAGGGCGGGAATTTTGTTTCAGAAAACAAGTTCTTCATATTACAAACAGGGGCACTTCGACAGTTTATGGAGTACACTCTTGATCCATCTTCACCTGATTGCATTTCGGACCCTGTTCCTTCATGCACTGTATCTCCAACGGTCACAGAATGTAAGAAGGAGACCCAACAAAGTTCTAACCAATCCACTCTTTTTTTTTTGCCAAAAAACTAAAGACACTCAAGTACTCACATTAAACTTAGTTGTTGTTGATAGCGAATTTATTTACTTGTTAGTCAAAGATATTGGACCAGCAGAAATACATAAATTTCCAATAGCAACATTGATTTCTGGTGCACCATGCGAATTTACGGCTTCTGCCTCGTCATTGTTATCTGGTAATTTAGTGTCTAGTACTGGATTTGTACAAATACTTGATGATGATAGACTTATAATAAGCGATGGAGCTGCTACATTTTCACAGGTAGACAAAGAGTCAGGTAATCATCAAGTTGGCTGCAACTTTATCCATATTTAATGTTTTTTTTTGCCAATACAGGTGTTGTGTCTGCATACGCAACATCTTCCGTAGCACCTTTCATTTACTACCCTGGGTTTACTCCCCTCCCAACATGTGTTTCACGGTAAGCTAGATTTTGTAAGACAGTGCTTTCAATCTTGTTTTTTTCTTTCTTTTTTATGACGTTGATTTGTAACTCAAGCAAACTTTAGGAAAAGAGCAATACATTCTGATGAAGAAAGAATACAGCTTTTACGCCGTTAAAGTGTAGTCTACCTATGACCAACGTCAATAAAGCAATGTTGAAATGTTATATGTACCACTTACCAAGCTGTCAAGACCTTTTTTTTAACAGTAAGTACTTGTCAATAAAAACGATTTTTCGTTTTTGTGCTGTTGTGTTGACGCACAATGTGAAAAGTTGATGATCTGACATACTATCTTTCTTTATATTAGGATATTTATTAAGGTATTAATCAATTTAGAACGTTGACAAACCGCCATATTTTTAAAGCAATGTTACTAGATACTACATTAGTTGTTTTCCTGTAATGATTGATATCAACGTTTGCAAGCTGTTTAAGTTTGATTAACTCGTACTTAGTTTATTTTAAGCTGTTTCTACCAAACTCAATCTTTATGATTGAAGTTGTTGAGTGGTATTCCTGAATAATTGATTACTTTTTGATTGATTTCTAAAACGATTTTGCCTGGCAAAAACTTATATTAAAATAGCAAACATAAAACTAAACCACCACAACAACAACGTGGCATCAAAATCAATCATCGATACTTAATCAAGCACAAAAAACTTCAAAACATTACATGGCACACAAACAGAATTCATTTAGTTCATCGTCAATGCAAAGGTAAATTTCAATCAAAAAATCCTCAACTTTTTTTTCATTTGTTTTGATTTGAACTTGCATCGAACTTGTATCTTTTGTCTGAACTATTATGTTATAGAAAACCACCTCAAAGAAGAGGTAATAGACTGTTAGACCTCATAGAACCGTTGGAAATGGCGTATGAAGAGGCACTCAGATACGGTACGTAAAAACTTGATAAAGCAAGTCCCGAAAAGCAATGTAAAAGCGTTAAGTTACTTACTCACTCAATAGTGGCTAGTAAACAACCACACCCTGTTTTAATTAAAGATTGTGATGGCTATATGGTAGTAACATACTCTGACGGTTCAACCAGGATTGAAATAGACTGAGATTGAAAAAACCAACAAAAACAACCTTGAAACTGTACAATAAACTGTGAAAGTAATATCATAGCATTCACTACATAAATGTCTAAAGGATGCCGTTGATAATTAACCTCATATCCGAAAACGGATAGAAATAAAATGACATTAAGTTGCAACTATATTGTATGGCTTAGCAAGGTCACAGATTACATAATTACACACGTACAGATGGCTACAGGTTCTAATTTTTGGCAAAATCCTATTGATCTCAAGTGTTACCTTGATGATCCAACGTCAGAAGCCGCTAAAGCGGAATGCAAGAAAGTACGCCTTTTAGCAGTTAACTTATAGCTATAACGCATATACTAATGTTAATTAGGTAGCTGCCGGCCTAAAGAATGTTGGCGCTTTAGTTTTCCGTGACCCAAGGTAAGTGACACTCAAACGTATGTACGAAAGAGTGACAACAACGCAGGGTACCAAGTGAAGAAAACGACAAATTCATTGGTACGTAAAACTCGCAACACGCTCTACGAACCAGATTTTAACGCAAAAGCCCAAAAGAACACCCTAGCTGTAGTCACTGAGGTTTTTTAAGCTTGTAACATCGTAACGTCACTTTAGATCAAATGGAAGCGTACTTTGAGCAGCCAGAGTCTGTTAGAATGATTGACACGAGGCCAAAGTTGTTTTACCAAGTACGCTAAGAAATAAACTTTTCATCGCTGTTTTCTAACGTAAAAACTCAATAGGTTGGCGCCACACCAGAAGGAACTGTAAGATTTTTGTCTTTAACATTTTTCTGAACCAAAAACTGTTATTTTGCCTAAAACTGTATTTAAGGAGCTACCACGATGTGCTCATGACCCTTCTTGCCATAATAAAATAGCTGAGGTACTTTTTAAAGGCTTTAAACGTGATGTTAATCAAAAGAAAGAAACAAAAAAGAAATAGCCGTTTGTTTTCGATCGTTTTTCATTCAGTTCTCTCTAATAAATGTATTGTAGATGCCAGAAGCAGAGAGACCTTATGTACCTTCTGGTCCAGATAAGAAATGGCGTTTCTTTCATCGCCTAGGCGAGCGCCCAACCGAGACCGAGTTCCAGCACGTGATATTTATGAAATTACTTTTGAAAATTTTCTGATTTTTTTCTTGAAGATGGTGTCATCATTAGCACGTTTATTACCTAAAATAGAAATCTTATTTTTAATTTAGACAACTTAATGCACCTGCTGTGATCCCTAAAGCATTCCCTAACTGGGTTAAAGTGCGTAAAACCGCCATTTTCTAAACAGAAAGAAAAACGCGATTACTAATATTGAACATAGACTATGGATCATTGGGGAGGTCTTTTACGGCAAGCAGGAGAAACAGTACGTGTTTATTTATTTATAAGTTAATAACATTGATTATTCTTACTCTTCTATAAAGGTACTAGAAATGGCAGCAATTGGTTTAGGACTAAAGAAGGATTCTTTCACAAAACTCATGAAACTCGGACCTCATCTCTTAGCGCCAACAGGATCTGACCTGGTACGTTTTTATTAGTTTTTAATCATACATTATAACGATTAGTTACTTACAACGTATACTTTTAGAACAAACATAACAAAGTAGGAGATATTTTAGCCGGATACCATCAAGATTTGAACATCCTTACAGTTCACGGAAAATCAAGATTTCCAGCACTTTCAGTTTGGCAAAGAAATGGAACAAAAATGGCTGTATCTATACCTGATGGATGCTTACTTTGTCAAGCTGCTATGCAACTTGAGGTGAGTACATTGTATACATTTAAACGTAACAAACGGTGTTTAGTACCTCACTGGTGGAGATATATTGGCAGGGTTCCATGAAGTTGTTGTAAATGAGAAAACACTTGCGAAAGCAGAGCAAAGAAAATCAGAAGGTAAAAGCCTTTGGCGTATATCATCAACTGCTTTCCTTCATACCGCTTCAGACAGTATCCTATTACATACAAGAAATTTGATCTATTTTTTTGAAAAGATAACAAGACGAACCGTCTATCGAGGTTTCTTCTTTTTTTCTGTTTTTTTTTTTGTTGAAGAATGTTGTTTTTAACTCGAGACAAAAAGACACTCTAGAACCTTTGTCTGGAACACCAGAAGAGATTAAAGAAAAGCTAAAGACTTACCCACCACTTAAGGCTGGGTTACAGGTACAACGTGAACTAGAAAAGTTGACATTGGCCAAAGAGTAAAAAACGAAAAAAATATTGCATTTTGTGGGAGTCTTCTCGTTATCTCAAAAAATAAACTTTCTTAAATACTCAGTGTATTATCAAAATACACTACTCCTCCATTTTTTTTCTTCTTAAACAGAATAAGCAAGAGTTACAGAGTGAGAAACTAGAACAAAAGTTTTTTTATTGATCTTTCTCGGGTTTTTTTTTGAGAGAAATTTATTCAGTCCATGAAGCTTGCAATCTAGCTGCCATAAACCCATATACATCAGCATATTCATCCAAAGTAATTGAAGTTGGTGTGAATCCGCCATGACCACCCTGGACAGAAAAAAACGTCAAAAACGAAAATGTTTAGAAAAATATGTCAATTTTAGTTACGGTGCTTGTGAAGCAAGTCATGTACCTTCTTTTGTATTCTGATCATAAGAGGGTTCTTTTGATATTCCTCTTGACCCAATTCATGTTGTAAAGTAGCAATAAACTTATAAGAATGTAAAGGAGACACCTACAAAGAAATAAATCATCAAAACGCCAAAAAAGAAAGTCCTCAGTGAAAAACTCTCTAAAGAGCATTCGAAAATAATTTCTTACCCTGTCATCGTGATCCGCAGTAGTCAATAGAACAGAAGGGTAAGGTTTACCTTTTCTTACATTATGTATAGGAGAGTATTTTATCAAAAACTCGAAATCAGATCCTTCATCAGCATTTCCGTAATCAGAGCACCAAGCGTAACCAATTGTGAATTTATGAAAGCGTAGCATATCAAGTACACCTACAGCTGCTACACCAGCACCGAAAAGATCTGGGAACTGGTTCACGCAAGCACTAAAAAAGTTAGAAAAAAAAACAGAAAAAAAAGATTGTAAGCAATTGATGTCAGCATTTTGTCTCAGCCCTTTCAGCTGGTAAAAAAGAGAACACATGTCATTGTAAGACATTTTCCTCTTATACATGACGCAATCTATACTATATACATACCCAACAAGAAGACCGCCATTAGAACCTCCATAAATGCCAATTCTACAATGGTGTTAAAATTAACATCAAAACAAACATTTTTCGTTGACAGTCAGTCAAATTGCTTTTTTACTTACTTTTCATGAGAAGTGTATTTATTAGCAACCAAGTATTTTGAAGCCCATGCTTGGTAAAATATCAGAAAGGTTATAACTAAGTCTTATTGAAAAAATTTGTCCTGCAAAGCGCAAAAACCTCAAAACGCCAACATCTTCTAAACTCTAAAATGCCAGAAAAACAGAAAAAAGTTTGAGAAACAGAAATTGACATACCAAAGTCATCAAACACATTTTGCTTATCACCTTTGGTACCAGCCTTATGCCATTCTTCGCCATACTCACCACTAAGAATATAGTTTAATAACAAAGTCATTTAAACAACAAAAAAAAAGAAGGGAAAAGACTTGAGTTTAGTACCCTCCTCTGATGTTGGCAATAGCATAAACACCACATAAGTTCTGCATCCAAACAAGCCTCAAGGCGCTGAAACTTGGTTGTATTGGAATATTAAATCCACCATATCTAACAGGAGAATTAGCTATCTCAGAACACAGATACGCCACTAAAAGTAGGTTTGAAGAAAAGGAAAAAAAAAAATACCCGTAAAGAATTGTTGGGTTAGATCCATCTAATTTTAAGTCTTTGCGTCTGATGATAAACATTGGAATCTTAGTGCCATCTTTGCTAGGGTAGAATACTTGTTCCGTTTGGAACATTGATGCATCAAATCCTTCAATTTCGCTCTCTCTATGAAGTAGTCAGTAAAAGTATGAAAAAAGAAGACCAAACTATGACCAAAAAAGAAACGCTTTTTGGGCATTTTCTGATGGCGTTTGTTCTTGAAGTTTTATATTTACTATATCGTACCTGAATACAGTTAATCTCTCAGCATCAGGCTTAGAGAAATCGTATCGGTAAATAGTTCCAGGAGTTAAGAATGAAGTAAATTTGATAAACATAGTTGAGTCTTTTTTACGACCACTCAAAGATGCCACAGTGCCCAAACCGAGAGGGATTTTACCACAAGATTTGCCTTCCGTATCATATAATTCAACTACATCCTATATTATAGATTATTAGTAAAGAAGAATCTCAAAGAAGCAAGAAAATAAAAGGATGACATTTGGCTTCAAATTCCACTGAAAAAAAAAAAAGAAACAAAAAACTTCAACGCACCACTACATCTTTCATGAAACTTGCAACAAGTACATTTTGATTTACGCATTGAACATAAGATAGTACAGTATCACTCTCTGGAATGACATCCTTTATAAAGCCGATAAGAAAGATAGCGAACAAAAGAAAAAAACAAAGCGTACCTTCCATGAATCAGGCTTAGAAAGATCAACAGAGATGAGCTTGTATTTTGGTGCGTTAACATTTGTTTTAAAGTAGAATAAACCATCAGTATTAGTTATGTATCCATACTCTCCTTTCCAGTCATCAACAAGCTTTACAAACTTCAAGCTATCCTTGGAAAAACCTAACGAAAAAAGTTACTTTAACAACGAAAAACACTTTACACGTGTGTAAGCATTATCATACCTTTTTCTGCAAGAGGAGCATAATAAATCTTATTGATTGGATCACAATCCTTGAAAATAGACAAAATGACATAATTTCCGCAATCAGAGACTTCAGAGCCGACCATCCACTCCTTTAAAAAAAAATTAGCTTGATGACAAAACTCAAGAGCATGACTTACATCGTTATCTTTGTCTTCGTACACAAGAACATCTTTATCTTGCTCAGTACCCAATACGTGGTAATAAAGAGCATGGTTCTTTAGTTGTTTCACGCCAGTACCCTTATCATCCTCTTGAATAAACCATTAGTCCAACAAACAACTTTCTTTAATCTTTCAAAAAAAGAAGAAAAAAAACTCTACTTACTATCAGCTGTATCAACTTGCTCAGGGTATCTAGCATAAAAGAACCCCTTATCATCATGAGTCCAAGATACAGATGAAAACTTAATCCAGTCCAGTTTCTCCTTAAACTCAGTAGCACCCTTTCATTGTTAGTTGGAAAAAAATTGTCCACGTTTTTTTGTCGTTATAAAACACTAACCTCAACAGTTGTTTTGATATTAATTGTTTGCCAATCACTACCAGCATTTGAAAGCCCATATGCAAAATATTTTCCAGAACTGGAACATCAACATAAGCGAGAAACCGAAGAAAAAACAACAGTAGAAAAACTTGTTTAAAATTCAGTTAACGACAAGGTTTATGTTGCTAAAAATCGATAAAAATGCCTTCAAACGCACTCGGAGAACGCTGTGATACCCATGGCAGTAGTACCATCCTTTGAGAGAGTGTTTGGGTCAATAAATACCTTTGGTTCAGCTTCTAGAGACTCCTGAGAGTACAAGACGGACTGAATAACGTTAGAGAGTGTGTATAGTATCACATGACGCTTACTTGATCCTGTAGACCATCGTTCTTGAAAAAAAAGTACAAATCGCCGCGTTTAAATGGCGTTGAGTACTTAGGGTAGTTGTAGACCTTATCAAACCTAAAAATGTCAACAGTCGCTTTGTTTTTAGCACAATTATTTTGTCATTGGCGTAGAAAGTACGTAGACTGATAAAATAAAGTACAGCGTACCTTTTGCGTATCTTAGAGCGAACGTCTTTCATTTCACTCTCTTTGTACTTGTCAAAAGTAGCTATCTGCTCTTCTACCCACGCCTACATGACGTGTAAACGTTTTGATGTTTAAAAACACAAAATATAGATTTACTTTAGTATCTTCACTGTCAGCATCTTCTAACCAGCGATGAGGATCCTCTACGCTGACTTTACCGTAATCGCGAAAGTTGTACGTATCAACGACAACTTCTCGCTTTGTTTTAGGATAAACATATTTAGAACTACTCATCTTAATGTCAGTTGCTATCAACAGGAGTGTGCAGAGATGGAATAATTTAAGCTGCATTTTGACATTATTTTGACTGCGTTCACTAAACGCACCAGTAATTTCGATTTTTTAGCACCACAGTTGAAGATAACCTGGTGAAAGGTGATTTGGACAAAATTGTACTCGAAGTGTTTGATAACGCTTGTCCTCTTCTAAGGTACGTTCTACCTAGTAACATTGTAGAATGTCCGGCTGTGATGACAGTCTAAACGCAATGTGACAGAGTTTGACCACAAAAACTGTCAATTAGCGTTAATCACGCATAGAATAGCGTTTTCGCATGGATTCATGGTTTATTATTGGAGACGTCAAGAAATAACATATGAGGAGACTAGCCGCTAAACAGATTCGGTACGCGCGTAATGATTGTCTTTACAACGCTTTGTTAGTACTCTAAGCATTAACGTTATACAGTTGCTTAAAACAACGCACTCACTCCTAATAGCGACAAAAATCGCACTCGCGAACGCGTTGATGTCATTGGCGAGAGGCTCGCTGTAAAAACCATGAACGATTGGTATTCTGTCACAAAAACAGAATTTGAGCGGCAAATGCATGGTCCTATCATCCTTAAAAAGTATCTACAGAACATCTACCAAAAACAAGTTTTTATTGCCTTCATAGAAACAACAATTCGCTATTTTCAGTCTTGACGTATGTATACGACCATCATAAATGGTTTCCGTGGCTGTTTAAGTGCGTACAAACCCGTTAGAGTGAGAAAATAGCAGATAAGTTAACGGGTTTTTTAATATGTAGACATATACCAACAAAGAAGACTTCAGACATAAAGCTTTTTTTCGATGCTGTTGCCGAAGAATTGGGTGTCAAGGACATCAGTGATTGGTATAACATACTCAGTCAAGATGTCACTAGGGTTACTGGTGTATCGTACGTTCCAAAGTTCCACGAGGACGAACAATGCTCGTTTGGTTTAAGGTAGAATAGGTTGCGTGAATCTCTACTGCCTTGCTTGACCAGAGCGTACAGTCGCTATAAATGGGATCCAGAACGTTTCACGTACATCACATTAGAGCTTATTGTTAGTAACTCGCATTTGTAGTAAAGTTCCACAAGGATATTGGGAGGATAGTGAAAAACAATTAAAGAAGATGAATGCAGTTGGTGAATCTTTAAGTATTAAAATAATGGAAGATTGGTATCGTGTCAAGAGATCTGATATAGAACGACAAGATGCTCTTAACATCATAGTATTTTACGGCGATTGTATAGCGTCTGCTATAGGCAGTATATATCCGTCGTATAAATGGGAACCGCTTCGATTCGAGTACAATTGTTGTTTCTTTTGTACCTCTTACCTTTTTTAGACACTTGTCTCCTACGAAAAGAGCGAGGTTTTTTCTGCATGATCTGGCATATAATGATAGTATAAAGACTCTCGATGATTGGTATAAAGTAACAGAAGATGATATCATAAGTAGTGGAGGCTTGGAAATGCTACAACAGTGAGTCTTTTAACCGACAATTTGTTTTGCTTACCTAATTTTTTTAGTTTTGGCTCTTTGTCAAAAACACTTCGTGCTGTTTATCCTAGATTCTCATGGAGATTTCGAGGTGAAGATCAAACAGATATACCTATGAACTACTGGAACGATGGAGAGAATTGTCTTAGGTTCTTGTTGTACATGTCTAAAAAACTTGGCATCAAAAACAATGAAAGCTGGTACATTTAACTACCACCTCAAATTATATTGCTAATGACTTTCTCTAGGTACCGTGTTTCTGTTAGTGAAATGGTAGAATTCGCTGGTAAAGGTATAGAAAAACACTACCCAAGGATGCTCACGTGGCTTGATAATTTATACACGTGGGATTGGGACAGATTTACGACATTAACAAGATCACAACAGAGGTATTTTTTTGTTTTTACAGTCAAAAGTTAACAACAAAAGGGCACTACATCACGAGGTTAAAAAGTTTCTTCCAAATATAGAAGTGCTTGAAGAGTATCCTTTAGATGTTAGAGATGCAACAGGAGTTAGTATTACAGTTGATATTTTTATTCCAAAGTATAACGTTGCTCTTGAATACCAAGGTACCTTTTCGACAAGGTTTTTTCAACCAGAAAAAAACGCTTTATCTCCGCCTTGCCTTACTTTTAAATAAAGGAGAACAACATTATATAGAAAACCCTTTTGGTGAGGGTCTACCTACATCGTCCAGAGAAGCTCAAGATATAGAAAAAGCTCAAAAATGCCTTAACATTGGTGCGGAGAAATGAGTTTTACGAGTGAACTTTTTTCGTTACATTAAATTTGATCTTAGGAATCACGCTCATACAAGTACCTTATTGGTGGCGTAATAATCCTATTAGGCTAAGGTTAGCTCTCACTAAAGCTATACCTACATTGTACAAAGACAAAAAGACCCTTGCATATGCCTCCAAGCTCGACAAAACACCACCTTCAACAACTTGTGAGCAGTAGTACTACTTTTTTTTTTTTTTTGGCTTTTTAGGTTTTTCAGCCTTGTCCTTATACCTTTTATTATTAGTGTTTGCAATGGGCGCCAAAGAATCTCTTGTAAAATAAAAGCAAATTTCAAAAAAAAACGTGTTTTGTTGTTCTGTTTTTGTTTTTTTTTCTTGGATGTTTGCCTACCTACTACATACTTCTCATACCGTCTTAACATCAATTGTCATCGTATTACGTATAGATACTACATCACACGTGATCAGTCGACTTGAAAGTAACTCGCTGATGTAAAATAACGTTTTATTACTACGCAGTATCGAAAAGTGGCCAAATTATTAAGTTGGCTATTTGTGGACAATTCACACGCTGTTGAAAAACTTGTCGTTGCATAACGTTAATACTACTTCACATTACCCACAGTCCGCTAGAAACGCCGCCCCGCAGGATTTCCCCAGTAGGTGTTTATGACGTCAAGATCGTCAAAAGACGTCAGTTCGCGGCACTTCAAATGTGCGATAAATTCATTGAAGAATGTCGGCGTTTATGTTGAAGTAAGTGGGTAGTAATAAGCTACGGCCATTGCGCACGCTTTGTATATCATCCAGGCGTGTGCTGGCGCTTTATTACGATATATAGTAACAATTTTTCTTACACGTACCCAAATTGCGCTATTGTTTCGTAATACGCCTAAAGGCGCATAAAAAAGTCGCTAGAGACCTCTTAGATACAATTTTATTTAGATTGCCCATTTCAAGTGATAGCGCTATCACTATCGTTAACACTTAGCTATAAACAAGTATGTTAAACATATTTTAACGCTTTTACCAGCTGTTATTGGTCTTAATTTTTCTCAGCGAAAATTAGCGAAATTTCTTCCTAAAGGTAAAAAGTTGTTTCGGGTTCAAACGACATCATGGGACAAATCAAGGGCAAAAAACGTTTTTTCAACATTTTTTTCACAACACGTAATGATGCGCATACCTTCCGCGTCCATACAATCACTACAATAGAGGTACCGACAACGAGAGAAACCGAAAAAACCCCACGAAAAATCCAAACAAACAACTAATTACCCGGTCCCGGCTTTACTTTTCAATCGAATATGAGTGAGCGCAGTCATAAGGAAAATCTGTTAGAAGCATTCTTATCAGCAAGGAATGAATTTAGAGAGAGTTTAGTAAGACTGAATGAAGCACATGATCAAATTCTGAACAAAGACGAATCAACCAGTGTTGAAGAGGAAAGTCAAGAAACAAGAGCAGTTCGGAATATAATATCAGCAAGATCAAACACTAATAAAATAGTGAAAACGAAAAAAAGTAGTGCAGAAGAAAGAGATGATGGTAGGAAGAAGAGGAAGAAGTTGTCAAACGAAAAGAAAGTTTTGCAAACGAAAGTACCAATATCGGAAACAGTACCAGCTACCACAGAGTTACCTCAATCTGTACATATGATTTCGCCTTATAATTTAGATTGGGAGATGACAGACATCAATACAGAAGATACACAACAAGATGATGTTCAAATGTACTTCTTGGACGAATATGAAAAAACAACTTGAAATTCTGCTTTTTGTAAAATCCTTCGCTCTTTACGTAAAAGACCTTTATTCGAGTGAAAATAGTTTACTAAAAATTGCTGTTTTTGGAAAATACAAAAAAAAAGTCCATATGTTAACCTTCAAGTAGTATGTTGTACGAACATAGGTATGCCAGAACAACTGTTTTGCTCGTAGAATTACAGTTGATATCACATCTTGAAGTAACAATTGAGAAAGACGCAGAAGAAGCTACTCGTTTCTCGAGAGGTTTTTTTTTTTTCGATGAGTATTTATTGTAGTATAAAGTGTTTCTCATGAAACGTGTGGATACTGAATCAACAGAAAAAGGTGGATATTATTGTATACGAAAAAAAAAAAGAAACACTTTCGGCTCCACAATTTCAATTGACATGATCTGGCTTAATATAAGATCCTGGCTCCTTCGAGAAATGAACAACAACTCTTAAACCTTCCTACAAATAATGATTATGAATTGGTGATATCATAGTACAAATAGTACCCCACAAAGAAGAGGGCTTGTAACTCTAAGTATGCTTCCATCACAAAAGAGATTTTGAAGTGACTTGACTAGGTTAGGCCTTGTTGCCTCTTCTAGTAATCTTGGGTTCTGCATATACAAACTAATAGCTTTATCCTCCACCATTGTAGTCACGGATATTGATTCCCTTTTGTCAAGAGTTATGGAGTGGTTTGCAAACTGCTCAGAACAAAAAAGTGCAAGAAAAGGATACAGGTCTTGGTGGTTTTCCAACTCACTGATAAGATCTTCCAATGACATTAATGGATCCACATCAAACGGTATCTCTTTTGGTACACAAACCCAACATGTTGGCTAGCGAGAAGATGAATAGATGGAGGAATGTTGCGGAACAAAATCAACAAAACAAAAAAAACAAAAAAAAGTAAAAATCAACATACCAATCTCTTGTAATTCATTGTGCACGTGTACAAACCATCAGAACCATTATAAAACATAAAGTTTTCTAAATAAGGAGCAGTGTGCGTTGCAATTTTGAAAGCTTCGTTAGCACAAGCACCTGGCATAAATCAGAAATCGTATGCAAACGTGAGTATTGCTGTAATTTCGTACCAGCGATAATAGCATTCGTGCATGCTACTGAAGGAATAATCGCCTTTAAGACGCCTATTGCGAGTTTGTAGTCAACTAATCCAGAAATACCAAGCTTGTTAGCGCGTATTCTAGCGTTCTTTACTATCTCGGCAATATGCTCTGGGTTATCCGTATCCAACTAATTTAGTTGTTAACTTGCAGAAGGAAAAAAGAGACATTTGAGGCAGCGAATAAGTTCAAATGCTTATCACGTGCGTGTGTATTAGGATGTTCCTTTGGCCATTGCATTACGGAAGCATACTTGATACAGTGCTCTGGTGAATGAGGATACAGTACATAAAATTCCATCGGTTGACACTGAATTAGTGGGAATGTGTCCAAGGTACATTCTAAGCAAGATCCAATAGTTGGTATAATGACGTTGCAGTTGCCTTTTAACCCTTGTAAAACATCAATACTGTCATCCTCAATATCAAGGTATCCCTTACCTTCGCTTCCACCATTAATCAGAGGGATTATGGTATCAGGATCAGGAGTTCCATCGTGTTTATCTATTTCAACCAGTTTTACAAGTGTAGAGTTTATCCAACGACGGGCTTTGATGTTATCCAAACCAGACACAACTACGTTAAACTCTACGAAGAAGTCTAAGGGCAAGTCTTGGAGTCTTGTATGGTATCTAAAAGAACAGTCAAGTGATAGAAAATATAGAAAAATAAACATGTCTTGGATGTTAAATATTGTTAGTCCGATCTAAAGAAACTCTTTTTCAGAACATAAAACACTGTACCCAACTACATTAGCACCTGAAATACGGTTATTTATATAGTTTGCAGCTACTTCAGCCTTTGATTTACCAAGATCGTCTTTTCTAACAGAGAGTATTAAACGAGAAAGGAAAGCGAACATTTTTCTAAGTACGCAGTCAATTGTTTGTTACCTGAATAAGAACTGCCGGTTGAGGTCAGATATACTGATGGTATCCTTATCAACAACGTCAATATTGCGGAAACCAAGCAAAGACAAGTCTTTTAGTAGTGCACAACCTATTTAATCATTTATGAGCTTAAATAGCCTACAAACTAACGTACCGAGGCCTCCAGCGCCTATAACCAGAACCTTACAGTCTTTTAACAAGAATTCAAGCCCCTATTGCTACTCAGTAAATAAATACGCTCAGTGCGTTAACGCTACGTAAAACAAGCTGAAAGTGATATAAAACAGCACCTGTTTATCATTTTCAGTGTCTTCTTCAAAACCAGGGCAAGCGAATGCTCCTTTGTTCTTTAGAACTTGTGATATATCGTCCCATCTGCTTGCGAGCTCTGTCATTCTTATTGTTGGTTAACGAATCGAAAAACAAGTGTCTTTTATTCTTTGAATTCAAAGCACTGAACAAGCCTTAATTTTTATGGTACTCAATACTTTGGAAAAGTGGTTGAAGTACAATGTTTTAAGCAGGAAAAAACTTGCTATGACGAAAGCCTCCACTCTAGTTCTTACAGTTTATTTCGTCCAATACTGTTTCAAATTAGCAGTTCGACGGAATGCTCTACTATTGTTTTATAAGTGGTAAGCAGTTGCATGAAAATCTGTTTTCCCCGACGACATAAAATTATGCATCTCCAACGACTGTACCTCCATCGACCTTACCATCCAACAACTGAAGAACCAACTACTATCCCGACAAGTGTAAATCTAACAAGTGAACCTAGTCGGTGTCCCAACTACTCTGGGAGTATCGTGCTCTTTAAATTTCAATACCTTCCTTAGCGTTGTTTATTGTTACTTCAGTGTATTACTTGCAACACAATAAAGTCGAGAGCTCTTATTTGTTTTGTTTCTTTAGTAAGCCTTCACAACTCTATATTTAGCAGCTGTAGTTCCATAAAGCGTAAATAAAAATAAGGCAATAAACTATAAAGTCACTTGTCTACATATCAGTCAGATTATTGATGTATACGCACCACATCACACAACACAACATTCGATATAACTGCGGCTTTTAAACGTTCATTATTCCTATTAACAACTGTTATGTCCAAAGCGACATTGTCTTGCCACGTGTTTGCTTACTACCTGGATCTCAGAGCTGATGTATGGACAGAACCCATTATCCATACGCACTTGTGGCGACAAACATGCGAAGGAATTGCTAGGATTGTTAATAGAAATACAACATATCAAAAAAAAATTCGAGCTTGTTGCTAACGAACTTATTCTTTTTCTCAATACACAAATACTATACGCAATAATTCACCAGCATAAAAAAACAAATGGGTGCTTGTCTTTCAGCTACAATAGAGCCACGAACAACGAAACGGTACGATGGCCACTTTACATTGTTTTTTTTGGTTTTTAGTTTTATTTCCTTGTTTTAAGGCTATACCTTCTCGCTTGGTATCGTTTTTCGGATATCGTAGAGTATAAGGTACCATTACCTTTACAGTTATCTTAAAGTGCGTTAACACGTGCTATTTTCATGTAAACGCACGTGATAAATACTGAAAAAACAGCTAAACAGGAAAAAAAAAACAAAGAAGCAAAACCTATTTAATTTTGTTTTTTCGGAAAAAAGCTGAATATCTTCGCTCACGCTATTCCACCTAGCTCTCAGATCATTATAGACTTACCAATAGAGTTACTGGCATGTATTATAAAAATTATGACGACGGAACGCTTCATTGCAGCGCAGACGTGCAGTACAATGGCGAGTATCGTAAAGAACGTTGTTGGGTACAAAAAGATCCATATACAACTTCGGGACATTCCTAAGATACGCTGTATACCAGGCATAATGTCTAATACATATGTCAAACTACACACGTCAGTTGAGAGTATGATAGTAGATCATTGGGTCAAAAATCTTGCTGGTATTTCAAAACTTGATTTAACTGATACAACTGTAACAGATAAAAGCGTGAAGAAGTTAGGTGGTATTCATACAATTATACTTAACCACACAGCTGTTACTGACGAAGGAATAAAGGCTTTGGCTGGTGTACATACGATTTTTCTGAATAATACAGCTGTTACTGATAAAGGAATAATGGCGTTACAAGGTGTACATACAATAAGTCTTTGTCATACTGAAGTTACAGATAAAGGTGTAAAATCACTTATTGGCCTACGATCTATTTCTCTTACTGGCACTAAAGTAACACGTGATTGTATGAAACATTTAATGAAGAATGGGGCCACTATAGTCTTTTAAGAACATCGCAAAGTTGTACAATAATAAAATGAAAATATATGCGAAAAAAAAAAGTTTGACGAAAGACATCTTTGTGGCCAAAAAGCAATTTTAGTCAAAAAATATCTCTATCCAAAGGTATTAAACACAGATGTCATCATTAATTAGGTCACTCGGTATGGGTGGTAGAGATGTAGAGTTACAGAAAAAAGATAAAAAAAAACACGTGAAAGAGATTAAACCTCGTAGAATTAGGCGTATATTTTCTCTAAAAGACTACCTATTTCCTGACCAACTCGCTCGTAATATACATGAAGAATCAAGGGAGCATTATCTAAAATATAAGATTAAACATGAGGATATGCACTTACGCATGGAGGTTTTAAAGATAGACTGTAAGGACCTGAAAAATAAAGACGTCACAGGTACGTGATGGACGATTTTTTTTTTTTTGACAAAATCACTTTTACTCCGATAAAGTTTTTCCTTTTCTCGTCAGGAGTTGTCAGTAGCAGCGACAGTATCCAATAAATTACGTGATTTTTTTAAGGCTTTTTCCCGTTGACACGTTGTAGGTAAGAGCGATCCGTATATTAGGATATATGCTGGTGTAGATTTTGTTGTTGATCATTGGACGAGACTGTATAAATCACCTCGGTTTGATGACGAGCTTTGTCCGACATGGGACTTTACAGAAAAACCACTAGAGTTACATTGTAAATATAATAAGATGCTACTGGTTGAAGTATGGGATTATGACAGGGTGAGCCTTAAAGAAAGAAAAACAACAATTCTCTTCAAAAAATAATAATTATTTGTAAAGAACAATCCAGACGACTTTATGGGTTCCATGTACATTGAACCATCCTTCGTTATGTATATCTCAGAAGGTACGAAACAACAGTTGCCAGACGAGTATTTTTAATTCCATGTAGTAACCCAGAGCCCGACAGTTGTTTTGAAATGTTCAGCACTATGTCCAATGCTAGCGAGAGGTAAGATAAGTTTTTTTTGACTTTTTTTATGACCAAACAACTGTTTGTCACGTGCCTTCATTTTTCCATAATAGGGTCGGATTAATTTGACGTATTTTTATAGGTTCGAATTCAATACATTCTGTTAAAGGTACAGTGGAGTTGACATTACGGCCTATTCATCTTGGAAGACGCGCTGCATTTACAAAGAATACGAAAACTAAACATTAGGAAAATAAAGGTTGCGTTACCTACACTGTCACTATGTTCGCTAATAGCTCTAAACGCTGAAAGGCCATGTTTACGCTATTTGAGTAACTTTAAACGTTGTTTTGTTCTAACCGACTATTTGGCCGTTAAACCTTACCTTAACGCGAACTAGACGTTGTTGACATTGCATAGCCCGCTTATAAAGACACGACAACCTCCTGTAGCAAAATTGAACGAAATTTCTGAAAAACGTCATGATTGATTTTTTCTTTCAATCGACTACAAAATCCACTCTAAACTATATCACCATGCATTGCGGTACCATATAAACACTTTTTATAAACCCACCATTTTTTCTAAGCACAAAAAACTGTATTTAAAAATGAAACTTCAACTCTTCTAAAAGTGGGAGTTGGAGCGGTCTCTCCTCTTCTGCCGGCGCATCCGGCCTCGAAGCCATTCGAACAAAACCAAGGACATAGGCCAATCCAAAGACATTCAGCTATATTTGTTAGCACTCTACTGGCCCTAGATGTGCAGGCGTTTCTAAATAAAATGCGGACATAATGTAGTTGACCTAGAGCGTATGACGTGGGGCAGTTGTACAAAGCATGTCTTTTGCAAAATGAGGCAAAATCAGTGAGTTTGTAAAGTACCCTCCTAAAACGGCAAGAATCTTATAAGGGTATTTGACACTTGCGCTGAGCGTTGTAGCACCGATAAACTCTATAGCCAATAACTGTCGTGATAAAACGTTTTACTATAAACGAAAACAACCCGAAACACTCTCAGCGCATTAAACATAAACACAACAATGCGCTCCAGCGACGAGACGCCTTTAGAGCGGATTGTACAAGTATTCGGTTACAACCAAACCATTTTGTCTAAAAGGACCTTCCCGCGCTATAGAACAACGTGAGGTAGTTTTTGACCTTCTCTGGACTTGTCCTTAATTGCAAAAGTGTACTTAGGTAACATTGTCGCATAGAAAACTCGTTTTTTTCTGCTGTAATCTCCCACCGAACAACCCACTGAATAGATTTGAATGGATCAGCCTCGAAACGACGTACAAGAGACCACCATTCAGTCTGGAGGAGTTGGCGCGGACGATCATACCCAACACGCGCCTATAATTCATAATCAAGAAAATGATGCTGGAGCCTTACAAAGTAGCGCCTATTTTGCGAAAAACATATGCTAACGCGTTATTGAGGTATGGGTGTTAATACACAACCCTCTTCAGTGTTTTTTGTCTTTGCCGACGACCGCTTTGACAAAGCAGACCACCCTATCAAAATTATAATAGACAAATCGTCGCCAACCGTTCAAGATGTTTGTGCGACTTTACAGAGCCTTTTCTTTCCACTCCAGTCGGTATCTCTTTCCTGCTCTTTTGAGCGCGGCAATGTCCTCCAGGAGTTCCCAGCAGATAGCCAAGACATCGTACCGGTTAATGACAGGCGTAGAGTCATTGGTATTAGCACAAAGTGTACGTTAAAAAATTTAACTTCCAAAGTACACCCAAAACGGTATAATGTAACTCTTCGTTTTATAATTTGCATTCTCTCTCGCGGTTTGTTGGCACAAAACGTATTTAATCAAAAAAAACAAAAAAAACCTTTTAAAAGCAAACTACGATTCATTCATTTGCTAAACTGTTATTAACTTCCTATTTAGTCTCAGATGAAACAACAAAAATGGATCCTGCAATAATTGATGGTACTTTTGTTCCAGGTAGACCCCCTCTTCTTTAATTGTCAATGCAGTCACGAACTGGCTTCAATCCGAGGGTCTAGACACTGGGGAAATCCCCCAACTCTTTATTCGTAACCACATAAGCTTCGACACAATGAAGTACTTAAGTGATCAAAAACTGTTACGAATGGGTATACAAGAGTGGGGATTGCGTCAAAAGATAATGTCGTCTGTGGCGAATTATTTTAGTACAGTTGCGGTGCGCACTTTGTCTGAAAAAATTAGAAAGAGTAAAGAGCTTACTTATCCCCCAAAATTCCGCCTTGATTTACTCATTTTTTTTTCTTCTTTAAACCCTTATCTCTATTGGTCTACATAGTTTTATTATTATCTGTTATCATGTAATTTTTCTTATACGTGTTTTAGGGCGTGAATATAAGTATGCCAGAAGGTCAGTGTTTGTTTTTTTTTTTGTTTTTTTTTCTCTTTCGTATCTTTTGCCTTTTCCCCGTTTCCGGAAAGAAATAGTGTGAGGTTGTTTTTTTTTGTGCATAGCTTGCTTACCATCTCACAGTAAATTCTGCGTTCATGTCTGCAAAGAGAAGAGCTTCATACATGGACGGCCCACAAGCCTCAAATCTACAGCGTGCGTTGTTCAAAAAAACCAAAACAATTATGTTTTAGCGATTGTACATGTTGTTTATACCTTTGTTTTAGCGGCTAAAAAGCCACGGTTGACGCCTCGCAAAAACCGTATTAAATTTAAAGACATTGATCAACTTGTTGCTGAACCAGCTATACCTGTAAGTACCGTGTTCAGAACGCAGTGTTTGCTGTTGTTTTGGTTTTAAATTCTTCCGAGATGCAATTTTAATTTTCTCGTCACAATGAGTGCGTGAGGTATTTACTTACGATTGTTCTAGGTTGACGAACAGTTCAGTGTTCATTGTACAAACTCCAACTTGGCGCCTGGAAAAATTATCTATAACAAACAAAAGAAAGCAGTTGTAGAATGGATGGACCAAGAGGGCAAGAAAAAGTGCGTCAACCCTTGCATTTGTTTCTCAATCTACAATTTTTTTGTCTACGCGTTGAAGCGCAGGTTGCTTGTTTCTTGCTTGCTTTGGCGCGTTCTGTAGTTACAGAGTTTTGCGCCTTTTTTTGAAGTCTTTTTTGCCAAAACGTTGGCTGAGTTCATAAGTGAGTACTCATAAGCTCTAGGACCGGAACTCTACCGCAGTTCTATCGGGCTTCAACTTCCCAGCCTTTACACGCGAAGGGTGATTCGTGGAAGCATTTATTCTTTACTAACCCACATACTGGAGAAACACGCAGTTTATACGATGTTAAATACTATGTAGAAGGTACGGCATTTTTTTTTTTGTTGCTGTTCCTTCACAGAAAAAAAACCAACCTCATTTGAACTCTACAAATCTCTTTTTTTTGTGTCTGTGTAGCAAAAAATTGTCCTCCAGGTGCTTTTTTTATTTTTTCTGGTGAGTTCTGGCTTATGTGTTGGAACCAAGTTTGTACCCAAACTCCAATGCAAAGCTCCTTGCGCAAATCGTTGTGGGTATTTAAAACACGCACCTTTTTTGTTTTTATAAGCGATTTGCGCAGGGAGCTTTGCATTGGAGTTTGGGTGTCAAACGCTTTTTTTTTTTTTTTTTTGTATTGCAATTGCAAAAAAAAGAAAAAAGAAAGAAGTAGTTGAAAAAGAAAGAAACAAAAACCGATTGTATTGTAGGTCCAAAGAAAGCAGTGTCTGCATTTTTATTCTTCTCAAAAGAGATTCGTGAATCTGTTGGAAAGAGCGGTATTGGCGTACGTCGCTACCCTTGAATGGCCAAAAAAAAAACCCGAAGAAAAAAAACCCATAACAAAAAACCGTTAAAAAACCCCCACATCGCTTCTAGATTATGAAACGAATTCCATTAACGCATAAAAAGCGGGCTTGGAGGTTAATAGAGCTTTGACTTGCAAGTGTGAATTAATACGCTTCATCTCGCTCTCCCTCCTTGTTTATTTATTGTGATTGTACCCTCTTTGCTCACCCACTTTATAGCAGGAACTGAAATCGGAGGACTTCGCCAAAAAGAGTGGCGAAATGTGGAAACAGCTTCCTGAAGAACAAAAAAAGGTACCAAAGAATTTGTCTATCTTTTTTTTTCCCTTTACGCGCGTAAAGCCAAGCAACTCACCTTAAAAAAAATAAGTCATGCCAATACACGTTTTTTTTCAACCTAACGCTTTGTTCTTGTTATAGAAATACCGCCAACTCGAGAAACAAGATAAGAACCGATTTAAGGATGAAAAAGAAAAATGGCTGATTACTACTGGTCAAATGAATCCTGATGGAACACCAAAGAGCCTAAACGACCATGTTGAGGATATGAATTCCAGTATACCTGAGGTTTCAGCTGAAACATTGCAAGTACCTGAAGGAAGCCTTGGAACCGGTTCATTACCTTTGCTTACATAAATTTAAAATGTATATGACCGCGAAAGAGAAGCGAAAAAAAAATTTATGTGGTTTTTGGATATGGAATTCCTGGGCGCTGGGATTTTTTTTTGGATTCAAACAACAACATTTATCATCATTATTATTATTATTATGTGATAATCAATTTATCTCGCTTGGTGATGATTTTTTGATGGTGTGGTGTTGGGTTTTTTGAAAAAAAAAAAAAAAGGAAAAAAAAATACAAAAAAAAAAATAATACGCGTTCTTACTTGTAACAAACATTTTGGTGGTAGTGCAAATAAAATCTTAATTTCTCTTTATTTTTATTTCTTTGTTTGGTTAATTTTTATCGATTTTATGGAAATAGAAGTAAGTGATTGAATGAAAACTGATTTTTTTTTTCAGGTTTGGGTACTATTGACAAGGCGGTTTGCATGACGCCTTTCCACGTGGTAAACAAAATTAGTATACTAAGAAAACCAGACCGCTAACTTGACGTGACTTGACAATTTTGGAAAGAAATTACGTTCTGTAACTGTTCCTTACTCAACAAAAAAAAACTTGAAAAAAAAAACATGTGCAATACAAGTGATTACCACGTGTTGAGAAACTTTAATCTGTTTTTTATTTGGTCATGAGTCAAAAAGCTAGTTCATAGTTGACTGGTAGAGTACAAATAGCTGCCATGAGAGCAACTAGCGATGAAGTTTGCAGAAGTCACTTTGTCTCACTATCATCAAAGAAAGAGAGACGTAGTTATGAAACAGCTGTATCTAATAAGGTATTAAATTAATGTGTCCACCTTGTTTGTGGCGACTGTTTTTGACCAAAACAACCCAACGTTGTAGTGCAAGTAAAATCTTAATTTCTCTTTATTTTTATTTCTTTGTTTGGTTCGTTTTTTATCGATTTTGTGGAAATAGAAATAAGTATTGAATAAAACTGTTTTTTTTTTTTCAGTTTTTAGTTGATTACCACGTGTTGAGAAACTTCAATCTGTTTTTTTTATTTGTTCATGAGTCAAACAAAGCTAGCTCACAGTGGAACTGGTAGAGTGCAAATAGTTGTCATGGTGAGAGCAACTAGCGATCAAGTTTGCAGAAGTCACTCTGTCTCACTATCATCAAAGAAAGAGAGACGTAGTTATATGTGAAATAAATAACAATAAACACACCATATAATAATGCCAGCAAACGCGCAAAAAAGTTCTTGAATATCTGAGGACCTCTTTCCCACCAAGTAGTTATGCCATACAACGTAACTACAAAATATATACATGATAATACTGTTAATGCAGCGACTTTTTTACAAACAAGCCAGCTCATGTTTGGTTTATGCCACAGATGTCTACTCTTGTAAGAGTGCAGCTAGGACTTCTGAAACAGCTATATCTATTCTATTAAGGTGGCCACACCTTGTTTCTATTGACGATTTTTGACCAAAACAACCCAATTTGTTTTCTAAGTTTGATGCTATTCCATTTACCCGTATGACGTTGATAAAAAGCGATAGCTGTAGCATAACATTAAGCAGTCAGCACACAAAACTGTGCTTCTTAAAATTAATTACATATTGGTAGTGGCGACTAAAGATTAATTCTTATCCTTATTAAGATTAAACATTTACGGTAATTATGCCGTTGTAGTTGCTTGTTTTATAGACCGAACATACTTTAAAGTGAACACCTGATGGTACTCACAATAACAATGGGCGAAGAAGGGTATTATATGATGAAGCATAAAAAAGCTAAAAATGTTTACTAGTTCTATTGCCTCAGCAAAGCTTTTTTTTTCAGTCATCGCTACTCTGAAGTCTTCTATATCTTCTTTTCTTTTTATTTAAACCCTAAAAGTTAAATCAACATTGTTGTAGATTGATTTCAAAGAAATCTTAGATTTAAACTATCACGTGCAAGAACAGTATTGCTGAAAAAAAAAAAAAAAAGAAAACCAAAACTTAGTTATACTCACAAGTTTTGCAAGAGGTATGATATTGTCTAATCCTTGGTCTTTACGCATACTTATAAATCTAAGCTTTAAAAAAATACTAAGTAAGTAAACACTATCATGTGTATGAACGAGAAAAAAAAGAGAAAGACCAGTAACTATCGATCACTGAGTTGTTGTACGTTTTGGGCATTTTTTGCAGAAACTCGATCATTTATATCGCATAGACAATGCTCTATAAAGTCTATAAAGTTATTTGTCCATAATTCTTCATGTTTCAGCCTTGGCGGAGGATTTCTCATTAACAAAAATAGCACCTTAAAAAAAAAGTAAAATCAGTTTCGAGTAAAACTACTTACAAATAACGTGTCCGTTATCTCACCTTCATTGGATTCATATGATAATTCGGTGGCTCTCCTTCAGCCATTTCTATAGCAGTTATACCAATAGACCACATATCGCCTAAGACCTTGCTACGTATTACTTCTAACAATCCATAGTTTTGATTTAACACAAAAGCAAAAAAACATACACTTGGATTGTCGTCCATTGGAAACTCGGGAGCTAGCCAATGCATGGGTCTATCATATGTCTATATCGTTAATTTTAGTATATTTTGTACATATTAAAAGTGTTTCAAAATATTTAACATACAAGGGACGATGTATGGAAATCATACTTTCTTGGAATACCTTTGTTAAAAAAAAGTTAAATACGACAACACCAATAACACTTGTATGATTTACCAAGTTTCGGTATTCCTGATGCAGTTAAGTATATGTTGCCTATATTGAGTAAGGTATATTGGAAGCTATACAGACACAAAGAGGAATAAAATGAGATTCTTAATTAGACGTACGAGCCATAATTGAATCATGTATGATGTTATGCTTGTGAACGCACTCAAGACCTTTAAGAACACCACTCAATATCCTTGCTATTTGTCCTTCATTTAATGTAATTTCATGATTCTCCATTATATAACCAACAGAGCCAGCTTGACAGAACTCCATGATAATCTTTGGCAGATGATTATTTATCAGTTTTTTCAGAAGTTCAATCAAAAAAAAAAATTGTGGTGTCGTACATAAAAATCTTTGTCGTCTATGAAGCTTGACGAGTGTTTTACTATGTTTGGGTGTATTAATAGCTTCGATTCCTTAATTCTTTGATGTGCAGTCTTAGAATACCGTAATTCTTGTTTCTTTATAGCTACCATCTCTTTAGACGCCTTATGCCTGTATTTAATGGCCCTAGTACCCTCACACCTGCTAATTACTGTTAAACAAACGATTTAAGGGTTAGATACCTTCTCTTTTTCTTCTTAATACGTTCGTAAGCGTCCATACCAAAATAGAGCAGTTATTGTTGCAAGTAGCTACTTTGTGGTAGCTGTTCATGAATCTAATTTTGGTTCGCTAAAACCCGTTTTTGGTACTCAAAATCTTTCGTTGCATTGCCACCTCTACGTACTTTCATGTGCCTACATAAGTAGGTTGTGAGGGTAGTAATGATAAAATTCAACGTTCACGTGCTACAAGAAAAACCTAGATCTATACATCAAGGCGTCGATGTTCATGGCTCAGTAAGTTTTATAATGTACAAGTGTAACTGTTTAAGCCATTAAAGATCTTCTTGATTTTTTTCACGCTGCGGCGCTAATTCTATTTGCTTGGGTGGTAGTGTGGGTTTTGTACTGATATATTGAAGAGAACTTGAACCGTCAGTTTTGTTAATACTTGAGCTTGTCTTAGGACCACTAGTTGAAGATTGTTTGTTTGAAGACTTTTTTCTTATAGCTGCTATTTGTGTTATGCTTATTCCAGTAAGCGCTATCCAATATACAAGTGAGACAACATAGTATCCCCATGGAGATCTATACTGTTCTGATATGAAAAAAAAGGCAGCTATTGTATATATAGCAATAAATACAGCACTTGACATGAGTTGAAGAGTGATCTGGATGAGCATTAGTAATGTGTATGTTTTGCTGAAAAAAATAAGAAAAATTGAGGTCCGTACTATTTTGATTTTTTTGAGTGTTCTAGACTTTGACTGTATAGCTTGAAGACGTCTATAAACTATTGCACCTGTTATTAAAAGGTATAAAGAAGACGCCAAAGATGAAAGCAGGATAATAACTACGGCAACACCCAAAATTAGGACACTTTCAAAGAATCCATATAAAATGCCAAGCGTGATGTCTACCGAAACGAAGAATACGAGTACAAATAAGCTTGGTATCAAGAAAGGTTTTGTCTTATCTGAAGCCTTTTGTCTAAGAGCTCTAGCGTTGTGTATCATTGCATGCCTATCAGATGAGAAGGTGAGGGATACGCTCATTGTTTAACACTAATTTTATGTTAAAAGTACCAATAGAAAGCAAATAGAACAGTCGTTGTGAACGATAGCGAAGGTATTCCTGCACCGAGAGAATCGTGTATAGGTCTTGTTAATATGCGACGGGAGTACAGAGGATCAATGATGACATAGAGAGCTCGCACTTAAAATAGTTAGCCGATGATTTCCATTAGTCAATTACCTGTATTTGCAAAAAGTTCTATCACCAAACACGCCATAGGAAGAGTCATACGTATACCAGTAGCGCTATTATGTATACTGAATATCTTGTAGCCGGCCATCGACGCAGCAAATAGGCATAAGAATCCAACAATGGCAGAAAATACTACCTTAGGAAACAAACTTAATAAACCGATTTTCTAATTCCTTCGTTCGAATAAAAATTTTGTGACGTACAAAGGCTACTTCGTTCACTGGTTTCCAAACATTTGTATCTAAAAAACTGCTTTAGCAATAAATAGCACTTCGTTATATATTCTAAGAAGTTACCATTGTCAAAGATTGTGACATTGAGACTTGGAAAAGAGCCATTTATTGGTTTATCCAATAAATCAAAAAACTCACCAATCTCGTCACCTATCTCAACGCTCGGAATGTGAGAGTTCTTCGGACCTTGTATATTGCTAAGCCGTATATAATCAAGTTGTCCAGGTAACCCTATAAACAAAACAAGCGCGTTAAAAAGAGAACTGTTCGGGTATTCAATCAACAATTTTTTTGTAAAAAAATCACGTGCTAAATAATGGATTCCTTATAACTAAACCAATAGCTCCGCGATTATAAGCGTTTTGAGCATCATAACCCCATGTTCTCTCAGTTTTTAAAAAAACTATTTTCCCGGATACGTTTGGATGCTTCATGCTTACTATTGCTCCTAGGTAATGTATTAAATACCCGCGAATGGATTTAGAGTTGAAAGGGAACGTATAACAGTACACACGGAGATAATCGCAGTTGTTTTTGTTGATGAAAAAAACGGAAAACATTTTTCCTTTTACGTTTTTTATTTCGTTACCTGATAAGCTAGGTGCCATCCACGACTCTCCGGACAACCAAGAAATAGTAGGTGTAGATACTGAGCCTATGTAAATGAAATAAATTAACTAACACCATCGTAGGTGCTTGAAACTAGTCCCCATACTTACGTATTCTCTCACCGTGAAGTACCAAGCCTGATACGCTAAGTACAAGCGCTAGAGATACTGTGAATACTAGAGGAATATGACATGACATTCTTGAAGAGACTTGAGTATCACTCACGCCAATCTAAACCTTTTTTATCGGAGTACTTGACCCAAGTGGTACAAAAAAAACTTGCGTTTTCCTTTTTTAATCACTGTGTTTATTTATCCCAAAATTATTGTTTGATAATTGGATTATATATTCTGTTTTGATTACGTCATGACAAGGGATGAAAATATCTAAAAGAGGAAAACATTCTTAAAAACATTTGATGTAGTGTAGGCAGCTCAAAAACCATAAGAGACGCATGAAAATCGTCCTTACTTCTGATTGACACAGCTTAGAGTTTCTTTTCCTTCAAAACCCTTTCATCAACCCAAAGGCTATGCAATTGTACTGGCAGCTAATATTTTGGTACTAAAAGAAACGTAGAAGCGTGGATACATAAATAGTTTTATAAGAAGGATTTTTTAAACTGTCTTTTTTTTTTTCGAACTTTCTGAAAACAAACTTTTGTCAGACTAGACTGTGGTTCTACCGATTAGGTCTAGAAATTCTCTCCTTGTTTTAGGGTTGTCTCTGAACTCTCCTCTCATGCAACTAGATACTGTATTTGAAGCTGTTTTCTGTACACCACGCATTACCATACACATATGCCTTTAAAAAAAAAGTCAGATACGCTCGGAGCTCATAACAAAAATTACTTTCAACTGAAATAATTAGACAGTGTTAACACAAAGATGTTATTAACACGAATTAAAGAGATCTTGATATGAGGCATGTTTTGTTATAGGCATGATGTGTAAAAAAATCAAAAAAAAAAGATACAAATCAGCGTACGAGCATTCAACGACTACACCACATCCTGTAGGTTCTAATACTTCCATAACAGCGTCAGCCACTACAAAAAAAATTAACCAACATACACCAACAATAACAGAGCCAAAAAATCGCGTGACAAGCATAAACAGGCGCAATGTTACAAAATTACTAAATAAGGCTTTTTCGAAAATCACGTGTCTATTCTTTCTAAATTAACAAGAAAGATTTCTTACCTTGTCTAGTAAGCCTTTCTTGTACTTGTAATCGTCTTGCAAATATTTCTGCTATCCGTGCAAGTTTGCTAAGACCAAGAACTTGACCTGCAGGGAACAAACAAATAAATAACTGAAAAACGCTTCCTTTTGCGGATCGCTAAGAAAATGAGGTGTTTGTAGAATTTTCTGGTGAAGTTGGCGTAGAAATTGTTTTGAGCGAACGAAATGATGAATAAATATTCGCGCACCGTTTGGTAGGTATCCTATATGCATTTTACCATAAAAAGGTACTAAATGGTGCTCGCACATCGAAAAGATTTCGATATTTCTTACAATTACCATATCGTCCGTGTCTACGTCAAATATAGCGTCGTTTACAGCCTCTGCGCGTATTAATACATAACTGAGGTGATATAACTTTACTTACCTGCGAGTGTTTTCTCATAGCCTGAAGTGAAGAATTGGAGCGCTTTTGCCATCCTTTCTGGCGTTTTTAGGAGTCCTTGACGTTTAGTATTCTCACTAGAGGTATGTAAGCTTATATAGCGTATTAAACACATACCCAAGCGCATCGAGTACTTTCTCGCATGATTCAACGAGCTCGGGGAATTTCTCTTCTCTCCGCTTGATTATTTGTTCGCTTTTGGCTTTACTAATATTTGTGTCTTTATTATTGGTAGCCATGTTGTGTTACACGTAGAATTCTCCGTGAAAGATGCTTTTTTTGTTTTTGGCTATCAAGTCCAAAGACGTTAACACCAAAACATAAGATGAGTACACACGTCATTGAGGCTTAAGTATTCGCCAATGGCGAGCTGAATTTATTATCAATGTTGTCCATTGTTTGACAGGGCAGTTGCATTCCATTTTCTAGTTGTTCAGCATTTGATATTTACAAGGCAGTAATGGCGTAATGTTCTCAAAAAAATCGTGTTCTCCGATTGAACAACGAACCCTACAGCAGGTTTCACCTCTTCATTCCTACAGAGTCAATACGCTCAGTTGCTGACTACTGAAGCAGTAAATTAAGCCTTTACTTGTAAGGTATCACGACTTGATTACAACTTTGTGTACTTTATTATTGTTTTACAAAAACTCAATCAAAAAGATCAAACAGTTGTTGGTCTTTATAGCTCTGCGTTGATGACAAAAACGGCAGATAAAAAAATTGGCGAAATGAGAACTCCCTTGTTTTGTATTTTTTTTGAGTTTACTCTTTTGATTCGGTTTGCTCTCCAGGAGATTTAGTGGAATTATCTGTCATATCGATATCCATTTTTTCAAATTTTTCGTCAAGTGTTGTTGATCCATCAGCCATATCCAGGTTCTTGTTGTATCCAAGTGCACTTAAGTCTTTCCATGTCTCTTGTGGATCTTGCATTGTTTGTACAACATAGAAAGAGAAGAATCCTTGAAACTCTAACATGCCATTTTCATTGGCATGGAAATTTGTAGTTAACATTTTGATCTAAAACAGAAAAAAATAAGAACTTATTTTTAATACACCCCTGACATGCTTCCATGTTTTTTGAATGAAAAATTCGCTGTTTGGTAATATACTGTAATTTAATTGGTGTAAAAATATTAGAATACAGCGCGAAATAAAAATAGTAGAAGCACGCCAAGGTGCGGACTTTCAAAAAAAAAAAGAAAAAGGTTTGATTATGCAATTACTTTTAACAAAGATACATCAACCTTCGTTTGTAATAAAAAATAATATATCATAGTACTACTCACCTGATCATCTGTAATCTCAGTATTATTTACAGCAAAATAAAAAGCACTTAGCTCTTTTTTACTAAGAGCACCATCTTTGTCTGTATCAAATTTTTCGAAAATGTCAGCAAGTACATTTTGGAATTTAAACGTTGGTTGACCTTCTGGCGATACAAGTGGGATTGCTGTTACAGAGAAAACGACCGTTAGAACGCTATTAATTAACTAGAACGTATTTTTTTCGAAACGAGATAAAAGTAGCATAAGAACAAGCTGTGAGCGTGAACGTACGATTATCACCGCGTTCTTCGCGTTCCTCTCGTTGAATCTCTATCATGCCATCAATAAGAGGTTGGACGCGTGGATCATTAGGCGCTGTTTGTTTGGCGTCTTTTAGCGTTCTTAAAGCCTCGTCGTATTCGCTCAAATGACCAAGTATGTACGCTTTGCCTACAACGAGTTTTAATACTTCTCCTTCGCTTTCAGGGTAGTAGTACCAAGCAGTGCGGCTATGTGTGTTGGTTCTACGGACAGAATTCCATCATAAGTCTCCAAAGCTTCAATTAGGGATTGATATGAAATACCACCATCGTTTTCGTCCTATTAATAACATTTTAATGTACCAGTCTCCGTGTTTTGAAATAATTACCTCTTCAGCGCGTAATTGTTCATTTACTTCCTGGCACAGCTCATCTAAAGTAATTTCCTCCTCTTCTTCTTCCTTATTTGCTTTTAAAAAAAGGAATTAGCTTAGAAAAACTGTAAAATAGGTTAACATTACTTGGTGGGCCTCCTAACGTTGTCATCTTGTACTATTAACTGCGTTGACACTAGGTCCAGTACAGTCAGCGAAAACTCAGATTTTACGTGCGTATTTTGGTTTTCTGCTGTAGTTTTGAATTAGTGACTTTTAAAGTGTCCCTAGGGCTCGTGACTTAGTGGTCAGCGTTGAGATAGGTTCTACTCCAATCGGTTGTTTTTGTTGTTTCTTGTATCTTATAGAGGTAGTCCAGTGCCGGCTTAGCAGGCTTCCAAAATTTGTAACCGGCTAAGAAAGTGGGCTTAAATCAGAATTTTTTACGAAATTGGAACTTTGGCAGTTTTTTTGGTTAGCCGGTTATACAACTTAAAAGGTGAACATTCTATAGCCGTTTTAAGTACGATATGCTTTCTAAACACTTAGTAATTGTCATGATGGATTACTGTCCAAAGTACACGTGCGAGCTGACATAGTACAGGAAGTGGTCTTGATCGCCTTTTGGAGTAGCTGTCAGCTAGACTCCCCTACTGTAATATCGTTGATTAAATAAGAATAAACCTTATCTTTACTTACTTATACGATTTCACCTTCTTATAATATATTATACGAAATCAAAATCATGTCAGAAATATACTCAGAAATAATGAAGCGTTTGCAATCTTTTTTTTTTTTGTATTTTTATTTCAACATTGGTGCTTCAGAACTAACAATTTCTATATAAGTAGTGCATTGCTCCATCATTATCCTTTATAACATATGCTTGATAGCAATAACCCACAGAGCTATGAAGTGATGCATCAAACATTGTAATGTACTTGATATTAAAAGCTTTAAAAAAGATGATGCTGTATTTCTTCTTCCTTGGTAGTGGTGGGTCAAAACAATACTATAGAGCAAAGAAACGTACCTTTAGGAAAACAACAGGTATCAACAGACCTCATAAATCCACTTTCTGACTTATCTTTTGGTATCTCTTTCCACGTGTCAACTGCATAAACTTGATCATCAAACCACTTTTGTAGTTCGTCTTCTGGCACCTCTTCTGTAAGTTTGTTGCTTGTATAAACGAATTTCGCTCCACTGAGTCCAGATTTATGATCAGTGATGTTATCCCATATATCACGCAAGTACAAAGCGCCGTTAACGAGTTTTTTTGTAGCGTCTTTAAATCGATGTGAAACAAGACAAAAGGTGCTAAAAGAAGTGTAACAGTCGTATTTAAGTATATCAAAGAGTGTTTCGTTTGGTATGATGTTCATCATACCGATTAGTGTTGGAAATTGAGTGTGGCAGTTGATACGTTCTTCTTGCGTTAATTCTAGGCTCTCTACAACGTTTGTCTAAAAAACCGCTCATGTACTAAGTCAACGGGATTAAGCTCACACTGCAAATTCGGGTTGTGCGTCATCAATTAGGCGTGTAACATTAGAAATTTTTAACTAAATGTAAGATCTATACTATGAGATGACTTGTCAGTACACAGGGTAACATATTTGTGTATCAAGACAGTGGCTGGTGTACTTAACATTGCTTCACAACAAACTGTAGGGCAATAAAATTAAGGGCTTGTGTACACTTCTGCGTATCAGACAACAAATAGAACAGAGTACATTACAATTTATAAATAAAGTATTTACATGGCTTCACTGGGCCGTCCCACATGTACTCCCATAAGGACCATATGTTCTTTTGTTGGTAATAAAAGAAACCTTGTCTACAATCCAACCTCTTCGAACTGGAATACTCAACACTTCTTCATCTTGCTCAAGTACTATTTCATATATCTTGTCTGTGCCGAATTTAGCACCTTGTTCTACCACTGTGTTAGTCATAGCACAACAACAAATGTTACAACTTACCAATACTAGAGCCATCATCAAAGGAAAGGCCTATTAATAAACTTTTGATTAGTACAGCTTTGAAACAGGTGATGTTTAAATAGGTACTTACAAATGTAACTTATGTAATTTGTCACAACTAGCTCTATTTTAGTCATCTTTGGGTATCCACCCTTACTAGCAGTACCTAAGGTAACCAGGATCCACTGGGAGTTGTGTGTATTGCATCCATCAAGTTGATTTCGGTTTGTAAGGTGGTACGTGGTTCCTTTCCATGAGAATGTTATCTCTTCTTCAATACCATCCTTGTTTCTATTCTTGAATGTAAGATTTGTTGCTTTTTCTCCATTCACTTTCAGCCAACTTATTGACGTTTTGGCCCAACTGCTTAGCACGTGTTTTTACAAGTACAACGAATTTGATGGAACGCCAGTTTTCTTTTGGGATGTATTTATCACGTGGGAAATAATTTCTGATACCTTGGTGAGCTTAAAACAAGCTGTTATTGTCAAATCCCCGAACGTGTAAGTGTATGTGTAATCACCGCCTTTGCTCATCTTTTAATGGTTGTAAGAGTAGTTGTTTGTATGTCAGCGTGTATCTTAGTTATGCTAACAGTGATGTTATCATAACCGTCTATTATTTAAAAGATTACTGGCCTATTTTTTTTAGAAAGTGTTCAATTAACACAAACTACGCTTTGGTGTCACGTGAAGATTTTCTAATATTCTCGGCCTATATCCATTTTCTAAATGCTGTTAATGTATCTCAGACTTCTATTGATAAGTTCTAGACTGCAAACTGACAGCTAAATGTATTCACTAAACGCAAAAAATGTGAATTTATTTGGTTTTGGTGATATCTTTGCTTAAACAATAAAGCATTGAGTTGTCCTAAGTGTCATCGTGGTCTGTTTTTGATTGAACAAAGTTGAGTTTATAGCACGAGTATTTGGCTAAAACGTATCGACTATTTGAGTGCAGTACGCAAGATATTTTAAATAGGATTAAATATCAAGTTCAAAAACAACTTGTCTGTCTGTAGCTTATTTATCTTATCTATATTTATTTCAAATGTATGATAACTATTTATGTATGCAGAAACAGGGACATGTCAGTGAAGATATCTTTTGCAGTATGAATGTCCTGCAAGATTGCCTTTTGATTTCCAATAAGTAAAAGTCAATGCAACTAGCACGTGGTTGAATGGCAACAGGGACACAACTTGCATAGGTTTGGCCTTTAAAAGGGTACACGACCGTATACACTATGGTTAGTGTTTAACTGGTCTTTATTTGTGAGTACAAGAGAGGGTTTATAAACTTCAGGTGAATCAACAAGCATTATGTAAAATACCTTTTGGTGAAACAAACATCACGTTTAAGGTACTAACACAAAACCTGCCATTAAATCGCTTTTTGTTCATTGTAATACCAGCAATATTTCCCTTTAAGGCTTCTACTGGTTTACCACCAAGTCCTCCATAAGGACCGTATGTTCTTTTGTTGGTAATAAAAGCAACCCTGTCTACAATCCAACCTCTTCGAACTGGAATACTCAACACTTCTTCATCTTGTTCAAGTACTATTTCACTTATATTGTCTGTAATCAGTTTAGTGCCTTGCTCTGCATTGTGTTGTTAGTAGCCAAGGTAAACTATAAGATGGACATACCGACCACTGAGCCATCATCAAAGAAGAAACCTATACAAGAAATCAGCAAAAAACTTCAAAAATATCCTTTAGAAATAGGATGCAGCGATAGCCTTTTGCACTAATTGTGCGTACAAATGTAGTATACATATGTTGTTGCAACAATATGTATTTTAGTGATCTTGGGGTATCCCATCATCATAACAATTGGGTCTTCCCAAAAGACAGGGTGAAACCTTTTGTTCCCCTGAAAAGCTGTATCCTCTGTACATCTTAAACCAACAAGAAAACGACCAGAATGTTCAGATTCTGTCCCACCGTATGCTAAGTATGTTAATCTACTTGGTACATTCATACTCCTTTCTCACTCGCTGCTAAAAAAAACCGAATTTCAAAAAAAAGACTGTCTATTGTTAAAAACAATATGGTTCACGTGACTTATAAGATGATTTAACACTTTGTCCAACAATAATAATAATCACGTACGTTTACCAAATCTCAGTTTCCTGGCCATGTTTGTGACAAATTCAAGTCTGACTACAAGAAAGAAGTAAATAAAAACAATTGTTTAACTTGAACATTTACATAGAGTGTCAAACTGTCCAATATTAACTTTCGTTATTGACTCTCCTTGCATAAGACGGTGAACCCTTCCGTAGTTTTCTAACCGCTGGTGCTCCATTCTTTGAAGAGCTAGAAGAGGCATCGCATCACCATATTCAAGTGTTGACAAAATAAACTTTGGTCGATTCAGCAGAGACTCAGTACGTGATTGCAACGCCTAAAACGTACTTAGCAACCCATATACAACTATGCTCCGTGTTAAAACCATCACAAATTTACCATAAAGATAGAAATCAATGTTTAACTTACTTTTCTCCAAGAAAATCCAGTATCCAGTTTAAGACCTTTCACCACGTGTCTTTAAACGAAAATAATTTAACAAAGTGACAGTTGCGCTTATAGCACGTACCCCTCACGGTTTAATATTACATGGTACAAGTGCTTCCATATTCTGTCGTTTTGCACACGAGACAACATCAATTTGCTTGTCAACCCAAAATTAAGCAATGAAGGCAAATTATCAGCAAAGAAGTACGTTATTTCTTCTATAATTTCTCCAGGAAGCATACCAAATACCGGTTCGTTATAGGATACCTCAGGTACCTTTAAAACCTTTTCTTGAGAGCAGATGGACATTTATATTGGCATTAACAAAAAATGAAAAAAGAAGAACAAAGACTGTCTTAACTACCTTTGACAGGTACATTTTTCGGCTTATAAAGCAACTTCATTATAGAGTTATTCGATTGAGAGAAGTCCTTGCTCAGATCACGTGTTACAAAGTGACTTATTCGCATAAGTCTTTTACCTAAATTTTATTAGTCAATTACTGAGTTCATACGCAACCTAAACTACGCAAAACGTATGTTGAGATACACTGTATTGTCTAGAGCACGTACAGGTACAATAAGGCAGAAAAATATCCGTTATTGTAGTACAACTGCCACAGACGCTAAAGAAGTAAAGTACGTTACTGTTTTACCATATAATGGCGTTTGGTGTTAAATAAGGAGTAGTGTCGATCAATTGAAGGAAAATATATTGGACGCGTCTCTAAAACACGTACCAAAGCTTGGTTGGACATTACACGCGCTACAACAAGTAATTAAACAAATAATACATTCTCTCTTACGTAACTTATTCAGGGCGCACAAGACGCTGGTAATTCGCGTGTACTACACGGTTTATTCCCAAATGGCCCAGTTGATCTCGTAGAACACTTCGTTCACACAGCAAATAAGCGTGTAGCTAACAAACTAAGCGAACTGCCATTAGAAGAGTACGTATTGGGTTTTAGACGCTCACCAAAGAAAAAAAAATCAAAACGCAATTAACCCTGTTGTTTCAAGGATGCCATTGAATCAGCGTATTAAAACAGCGATTAAATCGCGTCTCGAAGAAAATATTCCATACGTCAGTCGTTGGCATGAAGCACTCGGTTTGTGTGTTGCATCTGGCCCTTTTAAGGCATGTGGTATAGCAAGCACAGCTCTAGCAATGGTAGACGAGATTGCTCACGCATCTACAATCAATCCTCTTGCAGATTCAAGCGTATGTTTGACACCTCTTTCGGACTACTTTTTTCCTTCTTCTTATTTGACGTCCCTCGGTTCTAAACTATTATAGGTCGATTGGTACGCCAAGCGCGCTATTGTTGCCGGTATTTACGCAAACACAGGTACGGTTTTAAGGTGACAGAATTGCAGTTTTTCAAATTTATTTATTTTCTTTCCCTGACTTGCGAAGAATCACGTTTTTAACGCTTCTTGTAGAACTGTACTTTATGCAAGATACCTCAGAGAATTATACAGCAACATGGGAGTTTTTAGACCGTAGAATTGAAGATGCTATTGCGCTTACAAGAGGGAAAACAGAACTCGAAAATATGGCAAATATGGCTTCTAAAATGGTTTATTCAACAGTATTCAGTGCTGCCAAGTAAAAAGAAGAAAAAAGAAAGATACAATGTAATACAACAAAAAGCATAACTAGAAACGTATCTATTGTAAATAAAGACGCACACAGTACTTAAGAGATGATCAACTTCAATAACTTTACTAACAACAGCCAGTGTTGCATTAACACTACGCAGTTGTTAGACTACGAATACCCTTAAACATATTTTCTCTAGACCAATGAAACCTTATCCTACATTTTCCTCCAACGTTGGTAACACGTGTTTGTGTCTTGAGCCATTGAACAGACGAGTTAGCTGTTTGTGTTTGTATTCAGCATTCCACAATTCGCTGATTTTGGCAACGCCTGTTTTGTTACCTTAACAAGTGTAAAACTGTGGATAGCCTGTTTTGTTCATTTAAGCAAAAGGGATAACGGAGTGTCAAAAAATAAATTGTACTCAAATTTCTGATTAGCTGAATAAACCTGTCGGTCAACGGCAATACTGTTGTTTTGATAACGGCACAGTAAGCATAAATCAAATACACACATACAAACAACTACTCTTACAACCATTAAAAGATGAGCAAAGGCGGTGATTACACATACACTTACACGTTCGGGGATTTGACAATAACAGCTTGTTTTAAGCTCACCAAGGTATCAGAAATTATTTCCCACGTGATGAATACGTCCCGAAAGAAACTACATCCCGTCAGATTCTTTTCGTTGTACTTGTATAAAAACACGTGCTAAGCTTCAAATGTAGGGAAGTTGGGCCAAAACGTCAATAAATTGGCTTAAAGTGAATGGAGAAAAAGCAACAAATCTTACATTCAAGAATAGAAACAAGGATGGTATTGAAGAAGAGATAACATTCTCATGGAAAGGAACCACGTACTACCTTACCTGGATCAGTGTTCTTGGTAAATGGATGTTCTCTACAGAACGTTCAATGGCTCCTGGTAACAGCAACGGCGATAGCAATGCAGGAAACAAGACTGTTTGTCCTGTACCAGGCACTGGCAGTTCTGGCCAATTTGGAAAGCTTTTCGAAGGAGAAGGACGTAGACCAACCACTGATGATCCTATTAAATGGCGTCGTTATGAAATAACTGCTGTTAAGTATGATGGAGTTGTTCATGATCATCCACGTATTCAAATTACTTTTAACACAAAAGGTAAATTGCTTAATTGTTAGCTTGTTTTTTCTTACTGTGTTAAGGTCATCTCATTGATAAGACAAGTTCTGACAAGAGCAAGAAGGTAATAGCCATCAACACTGCTACTTTGGCTAAGATTGATTTGTACGGTGTAAACCACTGGGCTTGGCCAGGTGGTAACGGAAGTATTCAAGGTAAAATAACTATTTCTACACACATAAAAGACTTCTGAACTAACGTATTATTTCCAGGTTTCTACGTTTGGCCAGTTGATAAAGAAGACCAATGGGCTGGTAAAAAGGATGAAGTGATGAAATTCTTTGCGCCTGGTACAACAGTAGAAGTTGGTGAAGTAGAGTAAACAAGAAAAAAACAAGTTACTTTACATAATTATGTTTACAATAAAGCAATTGTTATGGTCACTCTAGTGTACTCATGACGAATCAATGTCAACCATAATCTCAAGCTCATATTACAGCTGTATGGTGCTAAGGTTCGTCTCACGGATACAACCAAGTTTGTACCACGTTGAACTTCAATGCACTTTGTGATAGTATTGCAAAGCAACGTAATTATGGTGTAATAGTTTTCGGCTGTATTGGGTGATAACGTTCAAATTTCAAGAAAAAATTTGACGTTTTGTAAAGTATTTTCTTCTTTTCGTTGAATGTAAAGGTTGGCGTATTTTAAGGCATAGCTCGTTTTAAAATAATAAAGGACATACACAGCAACGCACTCTGAGTGACTTCATCTCATGGAACCTACCACAGAACTATTACCTGCTTCAGACTTTGATAATGACAGTGCCAGTGATTCAAATGAGCTTCCTCGTAAGAAACACTGGCTAAGCAAGCGATTTTCATGGGTACGCGGAACAACCGGTGGCGATTGGAATAATTTAACCAACTGTTATCCTAATAGGTCCCAACATCTCAAAGAGAGCTTGCAATCGCCGAGAAAGCGGTATTAGCAGGTACTATTTTGATTCAAAACCGAAAAACTGTGTTTCGCCTTCGCAAAAGTGCTGTAACGAACAGCCTACGCGAAGTACACGCTATAGCAACATTACACGTTTCTTCTAGAAATGGCGTACTAAAAGTCATAAAATAGGTTTGAAAGAGCCTTACAAGCTTACCGATGTACAAGTAGGACCAAATATAATACAGTAAGTTGATAACTCAAAAAAGGGTCAAACGTTTCTCCGCGAAATCGAGTTTTTTCATTTTCGACAAACAATTCCAAATCATCACTTACCCTTGCGTCTAGTACATTGACAATGGGGTCAGGACCACCAATGGTACTCGTACATGGGTTTGGTGGAGGTGTAGCGACTTGGTTAAGGTACTGAAACACCAGTCTTGTCACGTTTTTGAGAAACTGATTAAAAAAAAATTAGTAACTTGGACGACTTGTCACAACATTTTACTGTTTATGCAATTGATGTACTCGGTTTTGCCCGTTCATCGCGCCCTTTGTATAAGGTACTTACTTATCTTGGCGTATACAAGCTCACATAAAGTTAATTAAATAGGGTAAGACAGTGGAAGATGCTGAAGACTTTTTTGTCCAGCCATTAGAAGATTGGAGAAAAGCAATTGGTTTGGAAGAAAAGTTTTACTTGATGGGTATCTATTTGTTTGTCTTTTACTTTATATCTCTTATACTTGTTATTAGGACATTCTCTTGGTTCTTATATATGTGCTGTATACTCATTCAGGTATCCAGAGAAAATAGAAAGGCTTGTTCTCGCAGATCCATGGGGAGGTACGTATTCAGTTTAACAAGTTTTTGACGTTCTTTCATGTGACACCTGGTTGTCACGTTTCTTTTTATTTAGTTTACAGATTTTACTTACTTATCGTTATTAGTTCCTAAGCGCCCTAATGATGCAGGCCAAGGAGGTTCATTTGGAAGGCGTATAATAGTCAAAACATTTACAAAAGTATTTTCTCCTCTAGCTCTTTTACGATTTGCTGGTCCTTATGGTACGTCTTTATAAATACTTTCCAAACCATGATAAAAATGTATTCTAATTGGTTTTTTAGGTCCAGGAATGGGTAAGACAATTCTCTTTGAATTGACATTGTAGTTTATTTTATTGACTTTTTTTTTTGTAGTTACTAAAATTAGAAGTGATTTGGTTGTAAAATGGGATCATTTGATACCAGCTGATGTTATTGGAAAGTACATTTTCCATTGTAATGCTCAAACTACAGGCTCGGGTGATGGCGCTTTTAATGAACTACAGATACCAATTGCGTAAGTTTGTTGGCGAGCAAAAAAATATATCATTTTGGCATTCATATCTCGTACTTACTTGATCCATAGGTGGGCTAAGGCTCCTCTTTGTGATAGACTTGTTAATAGAAAGGATAATGTACCACTTACATTTATATACGGTGTTGTACGTTACCAAGAGATAAAAGAAGTTCTGAAACAGAAAAACTTTTCGGAAAACCACAATTGCCATTTCAGTGTTGTAGATTCTCATTTTTTTCTAGAGCTCATGGATGAATCCACAAGCAACTCTTGATATTCTTTCAGACTTGGAAGGATCTGTAGATTTTTATGCTTTAGACGGGTATGTACAAGACAGTTGTAGCAACAAAGGAAAAAACAAAAAAAATCATTTGTTCGTCGACAACCCATAATTCGATCGCATTTTGTTATTTTGTTCTCATTGATTGTTTAGAAGTCATCACGTGTATGCTGATGCTTGGAAGAGTTTTAATGAAGTTGTTATATCAACGTGTTTACGGTTACCTGTACCAGACGACTTGGATATGCTCAGAGCGAAAATTGTTCGTGACGACGAATAGCTCATTTTTTCAAAAGAAAAAAAATTATGTACAAAATAATAAATACTAGCCTCTATGGATTTTTTGAGAAGTAAATGGCGTCTCCAGCGCAGGTGACGTTTTTTCAATCTGTTTCTTTTCTTTCACATCTTTTTTACTTTTCGCAACCAATCACGGCTGCTTATTAGCCCATACAAAAAGATTTTTAGCACGAGCTTTTAATCTGTTGTAAAATGAGCGTTAAACAAAAAGTAAGTTTTAACACTGCTAAATCTGTTATTCTTTGGTATTAACATGGTCTAGGGACGCTCCAGTTCGCGTAAGCGGAAAACCAGTAAAGGAAGAAGGTAAGTCATCTCAATTTGCTTATTGGCGTCTATGTTGATCATTTTTTGATGCTAACTTGATTTAGCAGCACTCCAAAGCAAATTAAAGTTATTCGACCAAATCGTTGGGCAGGTACGTTACATTACCTACGCATACGCGTCATTACGTTACTCCACAAAACATTTATTACAAGTTTTGTACACCAAAAAAACGGCTCGTAGTTACCCCGTCCTCACCTTTCTAGTTATCAAGAGCTGCTCTAACGTGGTTATTAGGTGGAGACTTCGAAACACCACCATCTGCTGCTCAACTGCCTGTTCCATCCTTTACGACGCCTCAGTCGCCTTCTAAAGTCTACTACAGCGCGGAATTACCAGCGACAGACACAAAACCCCAAAGAGCATTTCGGTATGATCAACATTTACAGCTCCAATTGCGCCCAAGGCGTACAAACTTGCTACCAAGCGCTGTGCACATCTTTTGGATTTTTTTTTAAATTGCTGACTCTGAAGTACTTACTCGTCATCCAGTGCTATCCCTCAGCGTACTCAGAGATCCTACAGTGCTCCAAACTCACCTGTAGATTACCATGGAGGCCATGCAAGTCTTACAACAACAGAACAAGTCCAACTAAACTTGAATAATCTTTTGCTCCAAATGAACAGCAATGATCAGAGTGATCCTCTATTGCAGCAAAACTATCCTCCACAAGGGCAACACGCATACTTCAACTCACCTCCACCACTACAGTACGTTTACGAGTGTTTTAAAGCGACCCAGAAGCGATTTCTACAAACTAACATATAACTTTTGTTACAGGCCTCAGTTCAACCACTCAAACTCTTATCCTCAACACCACGGCTATAACAATCAACCAGGACACAGAGTCGCTATGCCTTACCATGTTGTCGCACACGGACAGTAAGATATCCTTTACGTTGAGCCTTTAAAATAACTCTGAATGGCTCACGGATTGGATGAAGAAAAGAGGAAAAAAAACTTCTTGAAACAAGTTTTTTACAAAGGTCCCAATTGACTTCAATCTCTTTTCTTTTGGGTTTTATTTTTCACATGACAATACACGTGTTGTTTGTGAAGAATATTTTGGGTTGAGTATTAGGCTTAGTACTCAATATAATGGGCATTTTGTTAGTAATTAGACACTTAAAAGAAACAGCAATTTCGAAAAAAAAATTATTTCGTGTTGTTGCTTTCTTTTGTTTTTGTGTGTTTTAATTATTATCTTATGAAGGGCAAGTGCTAGTGTGGTGTGCGTGGTTTAAAAGCCTTGCCTTTTAACATTTAATTCAATAAAATATCTTTCTTGTCTATGAAGCCAAGTCTATTTTGTTTCGAAGAACTTTTATGTCACAACAACGCGAAGTTGATTTCACGTGACAACAACAACAATCAGAATCCGAGGTTTTTTTCAACGTCATAGACCTTATGTATTATTCGTTGCTAAAGCTGTATTTTCAAGGTGTAGGTAAAGCGAAGAATTTGAACTATGTAACAAAGGTAAACCATTTAATTTTTACAAGTTCATTGGTCTATTTAAGTATGTAACCTACAAATGTTTCTAGTCTGTGTCACCACTCATTACTAGTAAGCAATTTCCTGTTATCATATCAATAGCAAGAAAGTTTTTGTTATCGTAAGAGTGTGTAAATGTATTTTGGTTTTTTTTGGCTGGCAGAAATCCTATTTCAGAGTGAAACACTTTGACCCAAGGATGGCTGTCTTTCTCATCTATAGTATAAGGAAACATCTCTTGTATAATAATATCTGCTCTCTCTATCCCTGACTTCTCTGAAAGTGACCCACCATAACATCCTCCAGATTTAAACCAACTAGTAAGTCTTTTCTTCAAACCCTCCAAATTTTCTTTGTTTGGTATTGCTTTCATTTTTGAAACATCTTTACCAGCCTTTATCATTCTTGGAATAACCCTTCTCAAAAAATGGCACCTTCTATTCTCCATATTCCACACTGCAGTACTTGGATTACCATTTTCCCTGTCCGTGTAAGGCATCTCAAGCATGTACTCAGCATACTCAGCAAGTGAAGATGATTGAATTAATCTTTCACCTATTTTCAGTTTTGTAATATTCTGTCGTGTACTGCGTGTGCAGAACCTATGTGAAATCTTGCTTATAAGAGGTAAGGAGAACATAGTAATATTATTCTGTCCGTTAGGCCACATTGAAGCCAAAGAATGTATCACCTTGTGTTTGTAATTTTCTCTCCAGATTTTCGTAGGCATCTTATTTTCTGACTTAATGCTAACGTAATGTGGAAACATTTGGTATATTATCTTCATATAAGGCTGAATACACTCAAAAACATTGTCTATATCTTTTTTAACAGTATCTAGCTCTCTTTTCGCAAAATACGCGAATAAATGCGAGACACACCATGAGGCATGGATAGAATCCAAATCCATGTAGTAAAATACCGTAGGCCAACAGTCTTGCATGTTTTGCGTGGTTTTGTACTTTGTGTTGTGAGAAAAAGACTTTTTACTTTAAGTGAATTTTCTTTCTTGAGAAATCAATGCTAACTTAATAGGTAAAAGAGCTTCATCATAACCCGTATGCCATCATCTTTTTGATGCTTAGGTCACCGTTTATAACCGCTTCATTTCCTAGTGCTAAGTTAAATGAGAGCCATATCTTACACCAAAACCTAACAAAGAAATTGAATGCGTAATCAGTTCACATGTGACAGACACACAGGTGGATTTAGTATCGCTGTTTATAATAAATGAAGTCCTTGGTGCAGCAAAACAACATCACTGGTGATATTGCATCACATGATATTCAAGCTAATGCTTACAAGTGAGCGACACTGTTTTTCCGACATTGCTTTTTCGGCACAGCATACACCAATTGTTTACTGACGCCAACCGTGGCATTTATCTAACGCTACATAAAATGTACAAGACTCGTAGCTTGAGGCGTTGTCAGCAAACTTCAGAAGCTCCCTTAAGCCCTTGCTGAGCTCCCAAAATGCTAACAAAAACCTGTAAAATAAAAAAACTTTAAGAACAATCACGTGAGATTTAGTTTGATACTAACGTGTTCAATATCTTTGTTTGCACCTTGGATAACGCTGGACAAAGTAAGCTACCAAGACACTCAGTGGGTTTGAAAACAGATTTCCTAGCGAATTATTCTGTGACAGTTTAAGCTACTTGTTTTGTAAAAGTACAACATCATGCTTGCCACTCGCCGTTATACAATTTCCAAAGGCTACAGCGCGTGTACTATCCAAAGAAGACGCTTTCATGGTAGTATTAAGCAATACATTCTTGTTTTACGTAAACACAACTCAGAATCAGGGCATACCATATCTGTACGCCACGGTACACGTCAAAGCAATAAAACGAATAAAACGATTAAAACTCAACTAAATAACTGACAGGCGATATAACCACCGAAATGAGCGAAGCCATAGTAAACCCAGCTAACAGTGACGTTTTTTCTCTTGTTTATCGGTTAACAACGTCTAACTCATATTTTAAGACCTTCTTCATCACGGAGGTGGGTTGGCAGCAGCTATACTCAAAGCGGGTGAGTTTGGGTTCACTTTCAAAGAAGCAAAACACATGAATCTTCCAGTTCAAAACCGTTGATAGCTGTTCATTTAGGTGGTTCACAAATTTCTAAAGAGAGTTTGGAAATAATAGCCAAGCAAGGATCTGTACCTACAGGCACTGCCGTAGCGACTTCAGGTGGTGACATGTTTGCAAAATACGTCATACATACTGTAGGTCCAATTTGGAGCGGTGGTACCCAAATGGAAAAAGAACTACTTCATAGTGCAGTGTACAACACTCTGAAAAAAGCAAAAGAGCTAGAAGTATCAAGCATAGCTATACCAGCAGTAAGGTAAGTCAAACATTTTTTACTTAAGGTGCAAACAATTTGAACATGTCACGTGATTTTTTTTTTTAAGTTCGGGTATTTTTGGATACCCTTTGCATCTGTGTTGTGATGTTATAGTTGACGCAGTAAACATGTACTGTAAGGATAATGAAGATAGTAATCCAAAAGATATTCGATTGGTCAATATTGATGCACTTACTGCAAGTGCTATGGCAAAAGCGTTTACGAAAGCGTACCAATAAACAACCAATAAAAAAGAACACGCTATTGTACAAGTTACGTATGATGGGTGTTTCACTTGTTATTTAGATCAAAATGGTACTTTTGTTCTGGTAGCTTTCTTAAACTATGGCTCATGTTTTGTATGATGGTGCTGCATTCTTGCGAAATTGATTAGAGCTGCGATAGACTAAAAATGACCTGTTTTCTGCAATAATAAAGGTGATTTCTTAGAAAATGAATATTGCGGCCACCAAATTTCGCGAAATGTATTGCAAACCCTTTGCTTGTTACCGAAATAATGCTCGTAGAGATGAACAAGATGTTCATATAGCCTGGTTCAGTTGAAAAGGCAGAAAAACATGTACTTCACTTTCGAAAAATATAATAAATGACGAAATAACTTTGTTTAAAAGTGCCCCAGTAACTACAATACAAGTAAGAGTTTCCAGAGCGAAAAATAAATGCCGAAATAACTAGGGTACTAACTTGACAGAAACGGACATTGTAAACGTGGCTGACATAACCGTGTTTCTTGGACACGTGTCCAAAATGTCGATTTTAAGTTTAAACCTTTCCTCCCTTGTATGCGTTTTTTACGCGTATTCTAACTGTTTAGACGCATTTAGAGGCGGTTGCGCGTATTTGTAAGGCAGACGTGTGGTTACGAAAAAGTGTGAGTTTTCTGAATAACCTCACTTGGCGCAAAAGTCGAAATAATGCCAGATTAGCAATCCCCTACGCGCAGTGATGCCAAACATAGTTTAATCGGGTTTTTTTTTTAATGAGTAAACTTCTTGGATATTTATCAAAAGTCTATCGCACACAAAAAAAAAGATTTGAAAAATGTATGAGTTGTCTTCGTGCGGACATACTAAACCAAATACTTTTGGTTTTTTTTTAGTGAAGCACGTGAATTTTTCTCCCAAAAAGTAACCTCTGCTTTAACTCAAACAACATAACATGTCTTAATAGTAATAGCCCTTCTTAACCTTGCTGCCGGGTGTATAGTTAACTCACACAAGATTAAAAGCCCCGTAGAAGCATACAAACCCTACTAGTAGATTAATAGCCTCATGGAAGCATACAAACTGGTATAGCTTCAAAAAGTAGAACAATAATATCGCATTCCTAAATAAGAACAGGTTTGTACAAAATGTTGAAAGGGAGAATTGTTTGATCTTGTACCCTTTTAGTAACCCCGAAACTCTGCACCTACTACTATGGATTAGGAACGCGGAAAGTGAATAAATCACAAGAGAGATAAAAAACTTGTAAATCAAAGGATATTCTTGGTTTAAAGGTAAAGCTATACGTGGTATACAACAAACCATGTTCCCTCGTATTTGTAAAAACCAAAGTTCTCCGTTTCTTATTCTCGAATGTTCATTATCCCGCATTACGAAACTGGCCCACGTATAAATACTGTAGCACTTTTGCGGGGTTGGGTTAAACAAAGTGTACACAACTTTTGAAAAAGTAAAACCAAACACTTTATTTCTGTTCAAAGGCAAAACATGACGCTTGTACACCTAGATTAAGTGTTTCAGTATTTTTGGGTACCTAGAAAGCGCGTTTTGCGATATTTTTGAATGGCAAAGGGCGAAAAGGTGTCTAAAGAGTATTTCGTTAATATGGACACTGTTTCAATGGTACAAAAAAACCCGAATGTATCACATGTCATAAAAATCAAACAACCCAATCCATTACAACATGCGCACCTCAACAACTCTTATCCTCTTTACACTCTCTACTTTGTTCTTCTTCACACTTACCGAAGTACGAACAACTTGGTTTTAAATAAGTACCGAATACTCAACCACATTCTTACTGTTCTTCAAGGCGATACCTTGTTCGATTTCTCCTGGAAACCCAGCTGGTTCCTGTAAAGACTGTGGTCCTGGGTTGTTGAAGCATTACTGTTGCTCATTCTTTTATCCGTGTGGAGATAAATGTGCTGACTATGCAGCTTGTATGTGGGGAGCGGGTTCACCATATCCAAACATGTTTAAATGAACTAGTAAAAAAATCAGTACAAAGAGCACAATCTCTTTGATGTCATTTCTTGATACTTGGCAACTTGCTTGAATGACTTTGTCATTTACCTTAACAGAAATTAAACTATTCAATAAACCAAATTAACGTTCTCAAACTCTTAATATTGTAACTCGAATATTTGAATACCGAATTCAAATATCTCTATTTAGTCAAACATGAAAAGTGTCCCAAAAATGTTGAACAACAAATGAAAGAGTTCGCAGATCACACGTAATAAAAATTTACCATGACAAAAGCGAGGAGCCACAAGGGCTCATTGAACGAAATTTGCACAGAAGTGGCTGCTAACTATTGCGTAATCCCTAATATTTGCAACAAAAAAGAGATTTCACCAAGCACTCAGATGGAGAATGGAAGTTTAACATTTACAACAACACAAGAAAAAAACTCGTGGGGTACTCTAGCTACTAAGGAACTAGGTATTCCGAAAATTCAGGAACATTGTACGTCCCCTACGAAATCAAGTTGTTTCAAAAACCAAGACAATTGAAAACAATGTCCAAGTAAGAAAAGAGACAAAAACTCTATCTTGTAATTGGATTGTGTTTCTATTGTTTATTTAATATACGTCTCCGTTGTTGTACTCTGAGTGAACTTTGCCATCATAAGCAGATAGTACATACGAGTCACTTTTATCACCAACCACAGGACGCCATGCTTTCAAGTCATATTCTCCTTCATTGTATACTTTATCGACTGCTATGCCTTTGACAATTAATGGTTTTTCATGAACACATTCTATTTGTAGGGTAAGATTATATTCATGATGTATACTAATTGTACAAACAAAAAATCGGAAAAATTATTGTGTACGTTCTGCTGTATGGTCAATAGTTGTGAAGTAGCAAGCATTTCTACCTCCCCCTTGTACACTAATTTTACCATGTCCGTACTTATCTACTGAAACCTAATACACGGTGAGAAGCGTAGCAAAAAACAAAAAATTATCTGAAAAATGGTGCTAAGAACATTGACTACTCACAGCTGTACGCTCATCACATGCAATACCATAAACGCGTTCTTGGTAATATGTAAGAGTTGCTATAGATAAGAATGCGAGATATCTCCCCATACGATCACATGCATGAAAGTGTGTATCAGTCACAGTTCGTCTTAATAGTTTAATATCAAGCATGCTTTTGTTTAGTGTCATATCCTAGCTCTGTTAATAACAGCATCAATAAAACCTCTAATGGAATACTTACTTCATTTAATGGATCCTTAAGTGCCTCCTTAGATGTAGCACTTGCACGTAGTGCAGTATAAGAGTAGCTAAATGACGGTTTAGTACAAAGATAATTGCTTCAAAGAAAGAATGTGAAAACACGTACCCTGCTAGAATGGCCATACCAGCACTTGTACCAGCTACCACAAGATCACGGTTATCTATTCCATACTGTATTGCATTCATTAACCTTGAACCATTCCAATTTCTAAAGTACACAGCTTGATCACCTTGAATGGGACATTAAACTTTTTTTGTAAATCAACAGTGTTAAACTGACACTAACCTCCTGCGATAAAGACACCACTAGCATTGTTTATAACATCAATAACAAAATCATCATAAGCAGCTTCACTCTTTGTTAATAGAACTAAGTGCGTTTGTCAGTAAAACCAGTACACCTGACTTCGAAAACAAAGTTTCGCGCTGAAGCATTTTCCATTTCATGACATGATCAATTGCACATTCCGTGTACTTTTTTAGACGTACATGTTGAAGCTGATTCAGCTCCAAAGCCATACGCATAATCATTCAGCTCGTTATGCTGCGTAGCACGTATTACAACAATATTACCACGTCCTGCTTGTGAAACGAACCACTCGTTTGGTATTTTAATTGGCTGTCATATGTGTCACTTTCTACTTACCTTCCAGGCTCCATCTGAGGACGCACTGCCTCCTTGAAGGAAAAACCCTCCTTTAGGCGCAGAACAACTTTGGCACGCTCCTGCACACCTTCCCTATGCGTATTAAGTCGATTTGGGTACGTTATAGGTTGTTTGTACCTTACACCAATATTCCCAGCCGTCTCCCTTCTTATAGTCATCTGCAACTACTGTAACGACTGCTACCACGAGTGCAAGTACTAAATAACGCATTTTGCAAGTTGTTGCCACACCAGAGATAAAAAACTTACGAGAAATACGGCTTTTATTACCTTTTGGTTTAAGACCTTTTGCTAACCATCCATCTGTTCAAACCATGCTCTATGTAGAAGAATTACTTTCGCGACCTCATTTTACAACTCACGTGCTCATTCCAACCCAAAAAAACAGTTGGAAAAGTGATCACAATGTAAATGGTCTGTGACAGTCAATACAACCCGCCTACGCATGCTCAAACTACTCATATTGCTTACCTATCTTTTGTACACTGTATGCAGTGATTTTCCGACTGTGGTACGAACTATCAACTCAAAATACAGATTACATAAACAAACGAACGTTTCGTTGAGTGTACAAGCGATTGAACATATTTACTAACGTTGTCATCTTTCGTAGGTGGATCCACAACGACCTCAATACCACGTTATGCCTAGAAAGGTACAACTTAGTGAAAAAAATGGCGTAGTTTATCACGTGACTCCAAACATCACAAACCATGTTTTTTTGGCTTGTTTTTTGTTTCCGACTTTATAAACTTCTTTGCCTTAGAACTGGATGAATGATCCGAATGGTCCAATATATTACAAGGGTTACTATCATTTATTCTACCAATACAACCCAAACGAGGCTAAATGGTAATAAAAAAGAGAGAAAAGTCAAAGCAACTTTCAGTTTTTGTTTCCCATTACGTTTTAACCTCTAAAAAGGGGTGATATGCATTGGGGACATGCTATAAGCAAGGATCTCGCTCATTGGGAGCACTTGGACGTTGCTCTTGCTCCAGACCAGCCTTACGACAAAGGTTAGTACAAATAATAAAGAACTCTGATGCTAAAAGCGTAGGTGGCGTATTCAGTGGTTCTGCAACGATACTCCAGGACGGAACACCTGCTATTACATATACTGGACAGACTAACAGTGCGTACTTAGATATTTCTCGTCATGAAAGCTGACAACCAATAGTTGAAGTCCAATGCGTTGCGTTACCAAAAAATGCATCAGATCCTCTACTCCTTGAATGGTATAAACCGGATTATAACCCTATCATAAAGAGTCCTCCACCTGGAGGTGAACCTAGATTTTTTAGAGACGACACAACAGCGTGGTTCAGGTTAGAAATCATGAAAAGTTCAAGGTGCTGTTTTTTTATCTCAAGTTTGTTTCTAGCAATGGAAAGTACTTTATGGCTGTAGGATGTATCATCAACGGCACAGGTCATGCTTCTCTGTGGTCATCTTCAGATTTCAAGAATTGGAGCTATGAGAATGCTATATGGGGCAATGTTCCAGGACATACAGTACGTGCTATTGGATTACTTCTGATGACTTAATTCTTTCTTAAGCCAATGTGGGAATGCCCAGATTTCTTTCCATTAGGCGACTACCACGTGATAAAAGCATCAGTAGACGGAGGTACATACCGCATATTTAGCACATACCCCATCGGTATCTTACAGAGTGTTATAGATTGGTGGACATACGGACAATGGGATCAGAGTGCGCTTAAATTCTCTCCGATATCAGATTTTACAAAAGTCGACTCTGGTAAATATTATGCGTCAAAGAGTTTTCATGATCCAATAAAGAAACGTCAGATAATATGGGGATGGGTCGCCGAAGAGGATAGGCAAGTCATAGTATTATGTTGTGATCTTAACGACTTATTAGCAACGGTATGAAGAGAGGTTGGGCTTCTGTACAGTCACTTCCAAGAACAATTTCCATTGACGAGGAACTTAAGATTGTTACGTCAACACCTATCGAGGTTAGTTTGTCTGTACACGTGCGAGATTTTTTAATGTACGTTAGGAACTTTCTTTATTACGTGAGTTGCCTGGGTATCATCAAGAGAATATAAAAGTCAAAGCAGGCGATACACATACTCTTCCTGTATCTGGTATGTAACAAAGTCAGTAGCACGTGGCATCTTTTGACAAGTACATTTTTAAGGTGATCAAGTCGAAATCTTAGCTGAGTTTACTGTTACTAGTGGATCTTTTGGTATGTATGTAAAAGCATCAGATGACGGAAAGGAATTTACAAAGATATACTTTTCAACCACAGAGCATGGCCCTTTCAATCAAGTACGTTTACATTTACGAAGTTTTTGGCTTACGGAGCCTAGACCGACATGCCCGGAGGCGACTATAGAGACTTTTATTACAACACTACTGATAGTACACCCGAAGATCGTATACGTACATGTCAAAACACGTGCAATAAAGAATCAGGTATTTGCAACAGAGTATTGAAAACAACTATTTAACTTTTTGTAGAATGTATGTCTTGGACGTATGTACGTATAGGTGGTCCAGGAGGGCGATCGCCTAGATGCTCTTTGAAAAGTACAATACCAAATAAAAACCCTCAAGACTTTTGTGTTAGCGGAGTTGCTGATAGAGTCCAAGGAAGTACGGGAAAGCTAAAAAAATACTTGTAAAACTAATCACTGAACGAGGTACTTTTGGCGTTGACAGAACACGATCAGGATCAGATGGTAGTCTTAGTGGTCAACAAGGACCTATTCAAATCAAAGATGGTGAAGATACTATTAAAATGCATATCTTTATAGATCACTCAATCGTTGAAATCTTTGCCCAAGATGGACGCCAAAGAGCCACAAGGTATCACTTTAATCAAAAACCAAAAAGCCAAAGCACTTTAGAACAGTACTAACGTTCTTTCCAATAATAGTCGTATATATACTGAAGTATCAAGTAATGGCATTAGAATATTCTCGGAAGATAACGATGTAGTAGTGAAAAGCATTGATGTTTGGCAGTTGAAATCTTGCTGGTTAAACTGAGAAAATAAACAACAGTTTGATAACCATACCCTTTACCTATTACACGATTCGTCAATAGTCAATATTAGAACGAAGACACCAATGTCTCTTTAGCATAGCCCTTGATATTTACTGACCTGTCAGTTCCATCCACGGCCACATAGTACTATTAGCAAAATTACCACATCGATATGTGAGTGTTATTTATCAACGTAAACTCGTCCATGAACGACTATGTTATTAACTTCGTTGCCCATTTTTTTCGTTGCACTACAAAGCCAGAAAACCACAGGCTTGCAGGAGAATAGAAACCAAACACAACTTTTTTACACTAATTCTTGTTATTTTCTTACATACTTGAACAACCAGTCTTTATCAACTTCCTTATACTGTCTTTGCTAGCAAGTAATCAAAGAGCTGGTTACCATAATATTTGAACACCACTATTAAGATTTGAAACGCTTATGTGGTAGTAACCTGTACGTATTGTTCTGTATTTCAACTCACCATCGAACTTCGCTATGGAAAATATAAATTGTTGGCATACTCATCAAATGGATTCGCATGAGAAGTATATTGAACAGCATCATTAAATTCCTGTCGTGATCTACCACATTTGACTTTAGTTCCCGCAACATAAATAATATTAGCTCCAATGAGAGATTTTACGCCTTCATTTGAAACGTCAGTGAATTGTAGGTCAATGGTATGAACACCAGAAAGCGCTTTGATGCCTTCATCTGTGACTTTAGTATATGCAAGGTCAATGGTATGAACACCAGCAAGTGATTTGATGCCTTCATCTGCCACTATAGTGTGTTGTAGGTTAATGGCATGGACCCCAGCTAGCGCTTTGACACCTTCATCTGTGACTGAAGTACAACGAAGGTTAATGGTATGAACTCCAGCAAGTGCCTTTATGCCTTCATCTGTTACTTCAGTACCCTGAAGATCGATTATGTGAACTCCAGCAAGCGCCTTAATACCTTCATCGGTAATCCCAATCTCTTCAAGGTTAATAGTATGAACTCCAGCAAGTGCTTTGACTCCTTCATCTGTTACTGAAGTCTCCTGAAGGTTAATAGTATGAACACCAGCAAGCGCCTTAAGGCCTTTGTCAGTTACTCTAGTACATCGAAGGTTAATGGTATGAACTCCAGCAAGTGCTGCTATATGTTCATCAGTGACGTATACGCCACCAAGGTGAATAGTGTGAACGCCAGCAAACTCGTTTAAGACACAGCGACCAAATAATGCGTGTAAATGTATTATGGTGTGCCGTAGAACACCAGAATGTTGTGTAACTGCTTTTACATCTTTTTGGCCTATTTTAACTCTAAAGTACCCAATAATGTCATGAATAATAGAAGCAAATGTACGGCAGGTTTGACAAATAGCAAATCGAGTTGTTGTTGTTTTAGATACTATTAAAGCTAAAATCTCTGTAGGCAACTCCAATATACTTCTGGTCTCGCTTTCAATACTGTTAGAACATGCAAACATACACTAATCGCTGTTTACCGTTTATTTCGAATATCTACGCCGCTAGACATCAATACAGTAGTTTGTAGTTAATAGCTACAATCAATGAAGTTAGGCTAAGTCGTCATCTGTAGCACAACACGGAGTACAAATTTTTGTCACGCACGTGGCGCCATAGTTTTTTCCGAATTTTCCGAAAACAAAAATTCGAAAAAATAGAATTATTTGTAATTTACAGCCTTTGCTAAAAACCTTTTTGATTGCGCCCAGCTTAATACCTGAGTATGGATAATTCAATTTACTCCCTTACAATCCATGCTGTCAGAACCTCCAACGCATGTTTTATCTTGACCGTATAAACAAAAGGTATACAAGCAACCATGGTTGTGAAATTGACAGTTCATTTGGGAACACGTGGAGTTGATTTAGGGAGACTGTACTTGACCGTTTAACTTAGGCGCACCTTGAAAAAACTCAAACGAAGCAGTATCGATGGGAAATAGGTTTGTTATGTTCACTTTTAATATAAACCGAGTTAAGACCCATAAACATGCTTACACATGATTTAGAAGTGTAAAGCTGGGAAAACCCTCCAACTGCGTCGAAAGCACCTCTGCCCCTTTTCTGACACTTCCTAATGAAATAATAACATTGATCGCCCAAATATCTACAGATGATATACGATACAAGATAGTACAATTAAGTCACCTCTTCTCGGATATTATTCACGATAATGTTGGCTACATCAAAGCCACAATAACAACACCATTGGATGTTGACATGATATCACAATATGCAGGTGTTCTGAGACATACAAATATTGTTTATCTGTTACAAGAAGGAGAGCCTTTGGCTAAACTCTCAGGTGTTCATACGATAAACTTGAGCAATGCAAACGTAACAGATGTTTCAGCTTTGGCTGGTGTACACACAATTAATTTGGCTGATACAAAAGTAAGCTGTGTTTCAGCTTTGGCTGGTGTTCACACCATAAACGTCAGTTACACAAAAGTAACAGACTCAAGTGTTTCGGATCTTGCTGGTGTACATACAATCAATCTGGCAGGTATTAATGTACATGACTCTACATTAATAGCGCTTGCTGGTGTACACTCAATAAATCTCACATCATGTGACAGTATAACTGGAAAAGGCATTAGAGCGCTTGCTGGAGTCCATACTATAGATCTAAGCAATTGCCGTCCTCAAGACCCAAGTTCATATCAGTCATTGGCTGGTGTTCACACAATCTATTTGAGTAATACCAATATAAGGGATGATGACTTAAAAGCATTCTCAGGTGTACATGCCATAAGTCTTCATCTATGTAGTCAAATCTCAGATGATGGAGTTAAACATCTTTCAGGTATTCATACTATTTACCTTGGTGGTACTGGAGTAACAGATGAAGGGCTCAAAGCTCTCGAAGGTGTTCATACTATTTACTTGTTTGACATGCCATTGGAACATAAAATCACCGATAAAGGGATAAAATGTTTGGCTGGAGTTCATACAATCCTAATCTCAGGCCTAAGTAAAGTAACAAATAAGGGCATTGCAGCTCTTGTTGGTGTTCATGAGATTACAATAGAAAAAATGCCTAAAATAACAGAGAGTGGAGTTAGTGTATTGAAAGATGCAATTATCAATTTACAAGATCATTAATTGTCACTACATGTACCACATGTCTTGCCTTATTCACACTTGTTCTCGGATACTCGTCAATAATTTCCTGTGTTAATTGTTCAGTTATAGTCCTTGATTATTCGAGAAGACTACATAACCATTGTATTACACACGAAATAAACAATAGTTCTTAGTTGTAAACAAATTTATAAACAGACCAAAAGAAGTTCACTGAACCACTAAGTTAAGTTATACTCCGTTGTACAAACCTTCAAGGTTCAGGAAACAATACAATAAATGGAAAAAACAATATCAGAACTACAGCAGGTAGACATGTACTTACAGCTCATCTAAAAGACTGTATAGTATAAAACGAGACTCCGACACGAATTAGAGATTAGTACAATACGTAGTGGCACAGTAGAACCGTTTCAAAGGTATGATACGCATCATTGGTGATTAAAATGTGTTTTAACGCAACCTAGCGTACTATCATACATTTTAAACACCAAAGATCCTTTAATACATGGTCCTCAATTGTCTATACCACAAAAACGAGCTGTCTTTGCAAAAATAAGACCCAAAACAAGAAGGTGTTACTTTTTCGGTACTGCAGCTTTAAACTTTGTCATTGTCTATTGCCAGCTCTATTACACATGAAGTGCTTATAATAACGTGTTGTAGAATGCCCAAATGAGATAATTGTAAAGTTCTTGGATGAACTAGGAGGATATGACTTAATTTCTGTTTTATTCTTATGTCGTACTATGTACAACATTGTTAGCAGTGAATCAAGATATACTATAAAATGCGTAAAGTGCACTGTACGATGCAATTTGGACTACCATAAAAACCGCACGCGATTGCAATATTATACCTTAACAGGCTTTTTAAGGCAGAGAAAAAAACGATAAGAAGCTTGAAGGCTTTCTACAAAGATAACGTGAATTATTGGAGTACGTAGTCTTTTCTTCTTACTTTGTCCTTTGTTTGTATATTGTCAAAAATAGCTTATTATCAACCCTCTTTACCATTCAAATCAAAGAAAGTAAGGTGCATGGACAGATTGCGAAAGCATGAAAGAAAGAAAAATAATGCAATCAACAAACTTATTGCAGAAGAAGCAAAATGTCGTTACCATTGTGTATCTATTATAGGTGGAAATCGTTCTTCAATTGAATCAAGGAGTACGCATTATGAAACACTTACACATTGCAGTATTTGACATGCTACAGAGCAAGACTTACTGGAACAGAAAAAAAAAGAAAACAAAAACTTTAAAATATCTCCAGGCTTTTTTGAATGTACCATAAGCCACTTCCGGTATGTTACTTCTCCCATTTGCCGTTGCAATATATGAACACTCCAATATTTTGAACAGCTAAATACTGAGAGTGTCAAAGAGCTGCATGTGACTCAGAAACATCCAGCTCTTTAATTGGTTTTCTTTTCAACATTGGCACTTTTATGAACTTTTTTACTGAAGGTCACGGTTACTTCATGAACATTTGCAACTTCATTCATTTGTTAAATAACAATTAACTAAATTTAAAGCATCACATTTCAAGCTTTACAGAGATAAAAGGTCAATATGAGAGATCAAGGCTGGCAAGAGTATATGACTGTTATATGGTTGTATTGTTTCAATCACTAATGGATTACATACCAAGATGTGATGATGGAATAACAATGACTCTGTCACTGTCGTCTATTGTTAATTGGACAAGAAATCTTGAAAGGAAAAAGAAACAAACCATATTGTTGTTGTACTGGAAGAATTAGAAGAATTCAAAGAAAGTATGAAGAAAGTTCCTCTAAAGACTGACTTTCCTAAATATGAAGGTACCCTTCATACTGATTAATAGCTCTCAATAATAAGTAAATTTATAGGTGGAGATGACTTTAATAGGGCTATACAGTATATTAAAGAACAGTTTACATGGCAAAGTGGAAAGATTGATGTTATGCTTGAAACATCTTTTGGATGGAAGGAAGCACGTCTGTTTGTTAGTAGGGGATATGGTCCTTTGTTATTTTAAAATTGAAATGATCCTTTGATTGATAGTAAGACTAGTCTGTAATTGATAGATTTTAGTGATGTAGGTAACTAGTAAAGTTTAAAGGCTCTGAGAATCAGTCCAACTCTCTGATCCAGAATTATCAAAAAATGATACTGTATTTTGTTCAGGCTCGCCAAGACCAAGATCATCTACTGTAGGTAAATCATCTACAGCAGAAGGAGCACTCTTTTTCTTAGAGGTCTCGCTGGACTTTTTTCTTTTGCTCTTTTTCTCCACAGCAGCCTATATTACCAAAATTAAGAAAATAATGAGATTTGAAGAGAAAAGAACAAAGTTGTCTACAAAGCCAAGGAAGGTTGTTTCATTTTCAAAGTTTACGCACTTTTTTAGCGTTTCTTTCGGCACGTTTTTCCCTTCGCTTTTTCTTGTCTTCTTTTATTGCTTGCTTATCCTTTGAGGCACGTTCTTTTTTAACTTTTTCAATTTTTTTCTTATTCGCTCTTTGTTGTGTTGGTGTCTTTGCTACTTTTTGATCAAGCTTACCATAAACTAAACGGTATGAATTAGATATAAATACGTAACTAATAGTATAATAACAGGAATATCCACGAGTTAAGAAATTTGCAAAGAAACAAATGTTTCAAAATAAACAAAAAAAAATAGAAATGCGTCATGACAAACCTTCCATAGCCTTTGATTTTTCGGTTTCCTGTACAAGTTCATCATTTAGAGTAATGAGACTATGTAATCGAGAAATTGTGTACAACCTAAAAGCCCATAAGAACAACGAAATAACGATTCTTCTGTGGGAAAAAAAAAAAGAAGTAAAAAACACGTGTTTATTTTATTGCTCCAAAACTGGTAAATTCTGTTTCGTTGCAGTGTGGGTGAGGCAAAAAATACATGAAGAATACGCATATTAAAGAAATAGATAACATGGTGATAAAAAAAATATTCAAAAAACCGTGATGCTTTATGGGTACCTAAAATCACTATACTGCTTCGGTGAGCCTCCATTCATGTAGTTAGGGCATGCCTCGTTACCCAACATACTTAGGTGTTCAATATAAGGACAACTAGTAACGAGGGTATCGATGAAAGCGACCAAGTTGTCAATTTCGTTTTTGTTAACCCTCTCGTAGCGTTAGTACCGCCTAACAGTTGAACTAGATATGGTACGGCAAAAATACATGAAGAATACACGAAATATGCGAAATTCGCGACAAATCAAAATCTACAAAATAAGAAAAGGCGCGTACCACAGTGTTTTAAGCTTTGGGAGCGGTGGGAAGAGTGAGAAGGCGGTCAAGCAATTGCTATCCGCAACAAGTGTCTCTAATTCCACAAAGCTGCGAAGAGCCGATAAATTGCTATTGACGCTCGTTTTAGAAGGAAACCAGCAATATTACCAATACCTTATGTTATTATCTGTCAAATCGAGAGTTCGAACATACCGAGCATATAATTGTACTAAAACGTATCAGCCAGAGGCTTCTTAACAATCGTACTAATTTTCAATGGAATATCATCAATGTTATTAAAAGCGAGGCTTAAGCGATCACCCTTTAATGGTGACTTTGGACCACTCATTGTGACATGTCCTGTTTTCTCGTGTCAAAACCAGAAGCAATGAAAATCAGAAGCGAAAATCGTTTGGTCTTCAACAGTAATACAGACACTTCTCACTAAGGACCGAGTCACACAACAAACTCTTTGGCAGTGTGCAAATGCTTCAAGAGCGCTATAAAGCATTTTAGACAACTACAGATCTGAATGTCTTTTTTACTTGATGACCAGCAAGTACGTGCTCTGTGTATCACCGCAGTATTATTTACACGCGCTTTGCTATATAATTTGGGTTATATTGCACTATTCATATAATAAATGTTTTTAGGATGATATAAGAGGCCAATTGCTACAAGAGAGAAAGCTTAGACAGAAAGCAGAGCAAAAATATACAAAACTACTTGAACGCGTTAAAAAAGCACAAGCACTACCAACAGAGATAATAGAGGAAGTGGAAGTATCAGTACCATCCTCACCAGTACGTCGGAGGCTTGTACGCTTTATTTTTTTATTAACTTGTTTTTGCAAAAAAAGGTTGTCGAACACTCTCAAGGAGACCCTGGTTTAGTAGCTTTGTACTCCCCAAGCTTCCCAAGATCGAAAAAAGTATGAAATGTTTTCTTTTTTCTTTATAACTTAATCTTATTATATTATAGCCTGAAGACACTTATTTATCGTCAGCACGCGTTGACAAGTACGTTTGATTTTTTTTGTACCAGTGAAACGGAGCACCAATGCTATTCCTGATTTTTGGAGAATTTGATAATCATTGATTTCCTTCTTCATTCATTGTCACAAAACTGATTATCATAGACTTCTGTCAGAATCTAGTAATGCAAAGGCTGATTTCTCAACTGAAACGGTTACTACAAACAATGCAAACGATCAACAATTGGCAGAATTGAAGCGGTTAAATGAAGAATGCCAAAAATTAAAAGCAGAAAGAACAGATTTACAAAAACAACTGTTAGATCAATCGGAAGCTATTAGGATTGTACAAGTACGTTTTCTTTGAATACGCGGTATAGTAGAAATGTCATCTTTGATGCAAAAAAAATTGTTGAGATGAGATAAGCACGCAACAAGCTTGTTGCAAAATTTATTTGTTTACTTTTTATAGCTTATTTTGTGTTGCTTACTTCTACTTTTTTAGAAAGGTAAAGCAGTATCAGATACCACCCTGGATGTTACTAGAGATTTAACTATTAAACTCAAGGACGCACTGGAAGCTAAAATGGAAGAGGTTCGTTGAAAAACTTGACATGAGATCTTTTGAAAGAATTCCTTCTTTGTTCGCTTAACATGATGACATGCATGTATCTCTTTCTAACTCATTAATCAAGATAATTAAATTAAAACAAGAGATCGAAGAGCTTAAGAAACATGACCAGCGGTATAAGCTTGTATGCAACGAAAAACTGTACGCCCTCTCGACTTTTTTTAGTTTTAGTCAAAGAACAACTGTTTATTTTTGTGCTAATTTTTTGTGACACAGACAGCTGGAAGTTGATAAAGTTACATGGGGATCAAAGTATACTATGATAAACGAAGAAAAGAATAAACTAGCAGCACTTTGTAGAGAAAAGTAAGTTGTCAGCTAAACAGAGAAAAAAAACCACGTCGCCACTGGAGCAAAATCTGTTTTCTTCTCTCTGTCTTTTTTTTGGTTTTCCTTCTCTGTTATGCTTCCAGTTATACGTTATGTTAATATTATTCTGTTTAGGGATGAAACTATACAAGGTTTAGAGAGTTTAATAGAGTCTAAAGATGATACTATTGAAAAAATGGCAAGAAAGTTGCTTAACTTAAAAAATCGAATAGATAATGTAGAAGTTCAAATGTGTAAGTTCTTCGTAAAGAAAGTATACAAATTCTTCTACACAAACACTGATGCCACTGTACGTATACACTCATTTCTGAAAATTACAAAAAGAATTTCTTAAAAACAAGCCAATTTTCTTGTATTCAAAGAAACCAAACTATCTTGTTTTTTTCAGTTCTACTGTTCTACAAACTTAGTTGTATATCTTACTACCTTGAATTTATAGTTGGTTGTATCAAAAGCACCTACTACTGCTGTTTATAGCTTGGATATTTTTACAAATGGAAAACGAACAACTCATCCATTTGACACAATACAGTCAATTTTAAAACATACAGACTCTACTACACGATTCACAATACAGTATACGGTACGGTTTTAAACTATTTTATGTGTTAAAAAGATACTTGTTATTGACAAACCAAAAAACGAAAAAAACAAGAAAAAGTGCCAGTAGATTTATTTTTGAAAGAATTTTTGGTTTTGGATTTTTTGCTTTTGCTTTGACTTAGTTTCATCTAGGATGCTGGTCATACCGATGTATTCGAGTCAGCTATTAGGGAAGAAGTATTAAACGCCTTATATGGGTACTATAAGAAACATACAAAGACAGCAAAAAAGAAAAAAGAGCTTCAAGAGCGAAAAGGAAAAAAAGAGTCACCTACAAAATCAAGGCCTCCTTCATCACCTAAAAAGGATATTAATGGGAAAGTAAATGATGCTGATGCCAAAAAAAGTGGTAAAAAAGTTAGTAATAGCCCTACAAAGGCTTGATTTTTCGAAGAAAAAAAAATTAAGGAAAAAAAAAAGTTTTAAGATCTGTTGTAAATAAAAATTAAGAATAATCCTTCAGCCAGTACTGCTAGTAACACAGCGACATTAAAGAACGACCAAGAAACGACATCTCTCATCTCCATATTTTTTGACAAGATAGCTCAATTGAACTCTAAGCCCTTATCACCGTAACACTTAGAAATTTACCTGCAAGTTTCGTATAAATTGTTAGTAGAACCAGTTCCCTATATTGAGATATTAATACGCAAATATTCTGGCTATACAATAGAGTGTACTACGTTTATCAGGCTGAGAAAACTCTTCTCATAGGATATTGGACGGTTGGGCTCAGCGAACATGTGAACTTCAAATACATTGCTCAACAAAGTCGTGACTATTGTGGCTGTAGTTATAAAGCACGTGATTAGGTACAGTAATGACAAACAGTTAATTTTATTGTTGGACAAGAACTTGCAGTAACGTCTAATGGTTCTATTACTATTTTCTAGAGCTACAATTTACGTAGACTAAACATTTGCTACAACGACTGCTTTCTACATTTGCACAAACTCCAACAAATATAACTTTCGACGCACAATTCTATACTTTCCATGGATAACACCTAACTTGCTTTGGTACCATAAAATATTCTTGTTGGAGCTATAGCAAAGCTAGTTAAACGTTTTGACGTATGTAAACGTATTGGTAATGTTGAATATCAAAAATATGGGAAGAACGCACTACAAACAAAATCCTGGGTAAAACCCAACTTCTTTTATGCTACATATCACGTGGAGCCTATTTTTTGGTCGTCCCTTTTTTGTCCCTTGTCATAAAATCGTTACTTACCATAATCTTCCCAAAAACCAAATCTAAGGTGCTGTAGCCCTCATCCAGCGACTAAGCACCTCCAGATTTTCCAAAGCTTCCAGATTTACCCCGTTCCCATCAATATTTAAGAAAACCCGAACTGAAAATTTTTCGTTTAGGAACATGACTTTTTTTTGTTGTTCTACATGTTAATTTAGTCTCAAAGGGTCGTTGACTCTACCAATGTAGCCAGATTTCTGTTAAAAACTGGCACAAAATTGTGAAACGATAATTTCGAAATGAATACAAAATCTATCTCTTCACATGTAGGTCACTTACATACAAAATAAAGTAGAAAAAAAAAGGAAAAATACTTGTGACCTTTTTTTTTTCGGGTATGATCAATAATCTTCTTCCCAGGATTTTTCTCCATTTTTCTGACTAAGAATACAAGTGTTGACATTTTCAACCGATGCATTTACCATTAATAGCAACAAAGAAGACAATGATTAGCAACATTAGACTATTTGTTCTTGTGTTCATTGCAATACATCTATGTACAACTGTAAACGGAGCTTTCAACCCTTCAGACTACACCAACAGTAAGGAAATCGTATCTGGAAAGTACACAGTGTATTGGAGAGTTGACGAAGCTAATAATGATATCTATCTGGCATTCAAAGCGGAGACATTAGGATACGTCGCTTTTGGTATCGGTGAACCCACAAGCGGAAGGTACAGCACAGACTAGCCTTTGTTTTAGCTGTCCTAAGTCACAACAATCCAAATAAAACTAAATGTTATCTCTAGTATGGGTGGTTCTGATATTGTGTATGGATTTGTAGACGGTAAGCAATCACAAACAAAATGATCAAGATTTCGGGTTTGGTGGTTTTGTTTCTGAACTTTTTTTTATGAAACTGTACAAGGCTTACTCTTGTATAGATATCAGTGGAAGGAAAGAAGTTAACGATATGTACAGTACAAAGGTACACCCACGAATTCATTGGGAAATGGTCTCACTCTATGTGGGTGATTTCCATGGATTTTTTTGGGCATGCACTAAACATATCCCAAAAACAATATGCTCCGTTTTCTTAACTGTTCCACGAAAACTACTGTTTTTCCGTAACTGACGCTTGATTTATCTAGACCGGCTTAACACCATTGAAAGATGATTGCCAGCATTGGAAAATAGTAGAAGCTGAACAAACTGCCACTGAAACGATTATCGAAGTACAAAGGAAGCTTGAAACACAAGATCAAAATGTGCGTATTGTTGTAGCTGTTTTCGTAGGCAATCAAACAGCTGTACAGCTCACTCACTTTATAGGATCGCGTTATCACACCTGGAGTCAATAGAGTAGTAGTTGCTTGGGGCAGTTCTGATACATTCTCTTACCATGGAGAAAATAGAGGTGCGGTAGTTTGCCATGCTTCTCTTTTGTATGGTTGATTCACGTACATTCCGAGGACATCTTTCTTCTCATGCCTTTTGTAGTTGCTACTGCCATTGTATTCTTTGGAGATTCACCTCTAGATCCACCACCTGGAACAACGTTTCAGGCTGTCAACATGAAGAGTAAGTCTATTGTTTTTTTTTTACAAAGTGTTTATTTTTCTTTTAGATTACACTATCCCTAGCAAGGTTACTACATACGCATGCCAGTATGTTGAAGTCCCTATCTCTGCTGAGCTTCATATAGCAATGGTTAGTGGAATGACATCAGTTGTCTTACTAATGATTAACTTTCGAAATATAGTACCAACCTATCATTGACAAAGAGAAATATGTACATCATATGCTCTTACACGACTGCTCCGAATTGAAAGCTTCTAATCCTGCTCTGGTGAATTCATGGGAGGGTCCTGGCACCCAATGCGAGTCTCCACAGGTACAAAAAAAAGAATTTAATGACTTTTTTGGCACAAAACAGTTCTTTAGTAGACACCAACTTACGTAACGAAGGGGTTGGACGGCTGTAGATTAATGTGGGGATGGGCTAAAGGTGGACTTGGTTTTAGGTTCCCAGACAACGTAGGTGCTCCTATTGGCGGAAATGGACCACGTGATCTTGTAGTTGAGATACATTATGATAACCCTGGTCTTGATCAAAATGTTAAGGATAGGTATGCAGGCTTTACAAACTCCCTATTTTCTAACTAATCTTTTCAGTTCTGGTCTTGGTGCTTATGTAACACCAACTTTACGTCCGCTAGAAGCCGGTATTTTAAGTATTGGTGATCCTCTGTTGAACCTCGCCAATATTCCTGGAGGTCAGGATGACGTATGATACTTTTTCTTTCGAAAAACCTTCATTTTATATTAATGTATTGCTAGTACCTTGTTGAAACAAGTTGTTCTTCTTCTTGTACAAACTCAGCACAATGGAGCCAAAACGAAATAACTGTGTTTGGCAGTTTCTTACATATGCATGCCTTTGGTACTATTGTCTATTCAGACTGTTTTACGACACTATCTTCTGACAATGAAAAAAATAGGATCAAGCATTTACACACAAATTACAAGAGATGGCGCTATAACAACACAAAGCAACCGCATAGACTTCTGGGACTTTGGTACGTCATTCCAGGAAACCTTTATAGGATACCATTCAAACCAGGCTTCAGTTGGTTCTTTCTTTGGACGTATTTCTGACTCTTTTGTTCTGTAGCTTTCCAACAAAGTACGGCAGTAAACTACACTGTTACTAAAGGTGATCGTATCAACTTACACTGTCGATACAACACAAAATCTGGTGGGCCAGTGCAAATAGGCCTTGATTCTGATAAAGAAATGTGTCAGGCTTACTTGCTTTACTACCCTGCAATGCCTCAAATGAGGTGAGTCAGTTGTTTTGTTCAGATTTAGCATTTACACGTTCTGATTATTTTACAGGTACTGTGGCGTTCTTGATGCTACTCAGATATACTGTGGAGGATTTGGAGATGTTGTAAACTCTGTGAGTCCACCAGTCGGGAACAAAGGTACGTCCACACGCTATTTTATATTCTTGTTTTTTTCTACAAATTCGTATTTGTTGTGTTGACACAATTAGATGCTCCTGATGCTGTTGGTGTTCCATTCATTGAAGTACCCGCCTCGTGTCCTTCTTCTTCTCTTTTGGTCGGAGATACAGTCATCGAACCAGCCCCTACAAACCCAACAACTGCAGCGCCAACACAACCGACAAGTCCAACTGCACCAACCGAACAGCCTCCAGCTGACACTACCTCAGCACCTGAGTCATCAGCAATGATCAAGTCAGTATTCGGATCTATGTGCATTGCATTAATGATCTTCTTGGCTCTATAAACCCTGCAACAAGCGTGTCTTTGGTTAAGCTACAAAAAAAAAAGTTTCATTCAATAAAATTCATGAAACAAACGCCGCTCGAGCTTGCCCTGTACTGTTCGTTGAAATGTTACCACAGGTTAAATTTTATCTACTCTCTTGTCAACGATTAAAAACGGACGGAAGAGGATGAACTGGATCGCTAAACAGCAGTCACAAACTTCCACAAAGTCTCTCATTTCAACAAAAAAAAAAGTGTTTATGAATGGCAACATTTTGCATATTTATTACATACTGAGGACATTTGTATTTGCATTGCGGTTTTTTCCTCCAAAATCCAAAAAAACGGGACAGTGGTGTACCACAAGCGCATAAATTTTTTTTTCCATTTTTTTTTTTTTTTTGAGTCAAAAAATTGCGAAGTAGTACTTTGGGTCTCTGTTCTTTTCTTACTGGTTGAATACAGTATCAGTTGGTAGAGCCCACCAGTAGTAAGTATGGTAGATACCCATAGGTATAGTCATAACAGCCAAGAAACTATTGATTGACTTGCTGTATAATGCTCTCTGCCTGTATATTCTACGCCAGGTATAGAATCCTAATCCAGCTGCGCTTGCGACTAAACATTACATCGTTAGGACGTTGCCTGAAGCCGAAACAAAAAAAAAAAGAAAAAAAATAAATCTGGTCGTATTTCTGTTGATAGTGGTGTAAAATCAATATTTTGCTTCAGTGTTTGTAGTTTATAACGTAAAACGTGATGGCGCGTGAGTTTGAAATGAAAACAAAAATAAAAGAGCAAACTCGCGTTTTCAAAAAGAAAACGCTTTGAGTGTTGTTTTAGCGCCGTTGTTGGTAATTTGGTTAAAGTTTGCCACTTGTTGCGTCTGTTCAAGGCTTAAACTTTTTTGCTTGTAACTTCGCTGATTCATTAGCTTTTTGAGTTTGGCGGTATGAATCGTGAGAGTAGATAGCAGTTGAGCACTGTAAGAATGTTTTTTGGATTACGTACTAGCTCCCATTTTATTACCTACAAGGGTTATTAGACAACAATAGAAAGCAATATTAATAATTACCGTATTTCCTTCTTCCCATGGCAACTTTTTCGCTACCGAGGGTTAGAACGTTAAATACTATTTAATTTCACTGTTATAAGCCGTACTAAGCGTAAAAGTGAGCGCCTGTGACAAGAAGACCTAAAAACGATTAAACAAGTACGTGGGGTCATGCTACTTACCGAATGGTACAAAATTGCCAACCTCCTGATCAACATGCAAAATTGCCATGTTGTGGAGCAGCGTTTGGGCAAAATTCACCATGGTGATGGTTTCGTTCCATTTAATTGCGTTTTCACTTGGTCCCTCCGACATGTGTAGTTGTGCCTGCATTAAATTCGCGTTTGGAATAATAGCAGTCAAGAACAGTCTCAACTATCTTGGCAGATGTCGCCCAGCGCATTAATGCCACACTCAAGTGTTGTTCGCGTAACAGTAGGGCTCACAGTAGCCTGTGTAGTGATTTGAGAGAAACATGGCCAATAAAGGATTGTCATCGCTTGGAAAGCAGCCTAGTTAGCATTCTATTGCAGTTATGGTTGTCATCGTGAATTCAGATTTACAAGTGACTTGTAAGGCGCGTGTATAGCGTGATTGCTATTGTTCAGTCTTTGTTCCCTTATACAAGCTATCCGTTCGCTTTTTAGAAGCAAATATACTCAACTGAGCTTGAAAGCGCTAGCCACGCGTTGTAAGCGTACTACTTGTTACTCATCACGTATGCAACTGAACCCAATGAGCTTCAGGTGCAATTCGTAACTCCTGAAATTGTCAAACACTACTTCTTGTTCCCTACACGCGTAAAACACTATACTTTGCATTCATTGCAACCTCTTAACATCGATACAGAAAGAAATTGCAACAAAGGGTAAAAACCTCGAAAAAATCTTAAATTTATTTTGATCTTTGTTACCACTTTTTTCTGCTATTCTGTATTCTCAACACAACCAACACACCTCCTCTTATCGAAATAACATGAATAACCCTTCATCTGTAACCACACATGGTTCTTTTGTCTCCAAGTCTCACCTACACAGCAAACTTCAACATGCAAAAAATAGTACGGCGTCATTTTGCTGTTACACTTGTGCTAAAGGTTACTGCTAGAGTACTTTGGTATGGACGGAAAATACTGGTATGAACTTGACACTACAAAGAGTCCTGTAAAAACTACTCCTTCTACGGAGTCACAAGATAGAGTTTATCCACCAGGTACGCCTACAAAGTAGTTTCAATTTTTTGTTATGTAGTATTCTGACATTCTTTGTTCTTCTCAGAAGTCGAAGAATACGCAAAGTTTGTTAATAAGATGCGTGCCTTCAGTGATCGGTAACACTTTGAAGCAAAGATTAATCAATGTCTCCAACTCTCTGTATATACTCGTAGTATTTATTCTTCGTTTTGCCTTACGGAGTGTTCCCATTTTTTCCGTGAAGAAACCTGTAAATAAAATAAAAAACAAGGGAAGCCTTAGTATTACTATCAACTGTTTTGACCTTACTGTGTGCTGTTCAAAACACAAGTAACCCACTAGTAATTGACCATCATTTTATTCTTACCGATAACCTGAAGCGTCACAAAACCAGCTTTCAAAAAAAACTAACAGACATTTGCAAATAAAATAGTTACACAGCCACGCTAGTGCAGTCACCGTCGCATCCTAAGTTATAATTCACATGGGGCGGCAACGTGCTAATTTTATTTGGTATTATGGTTACTAGCTAGTAGTTAATTAACTTTTCGGTGGGCGACTAGGTAGAGGACGATGATCACCGAATCAGATTTTGTTGGTTTTTGAGTGGCAAAGTCAGTTGGATACCTCTTGAAACATTGTGGTAGATAAAATGTCGTTGAGGCGCCAAAATAAACCTGTAAAAGAAAGTGCTTCGACAAAACCACTTCCTGGGTTAAAAAAACCAATTCCAAAGAGAAAAAGTAATAGCTATATTGACGTAAGGGCGGAAATTCAAGCAGAGTTGGATGCAGATTGGTCTGAAGAGCTTATGGTGAGCTTTTAAGATAATTTTTGTTGTTTGAGAATAACTTCAATTCAGAATGCGTCAATTGCTTGGAAGAATGAGCGCAAGGTATATACGACGCATATTGATAACTTTAATAATTTATGATTTCACAGACGTCAAATCCGTCAATAGAGAAGCACTACAACTATGCTAGATGCCTGGTCCACTCGAAATATAGAGTAGAGATCGAAAAAGGACTCATTGAGTTAGAAGGTATGCTACAGCTACAAACTTGTTAGAATACCATTACACAACGCGTATTAACGCCTACGCGTATAGAAGTAATGCGTGTAGCTTCTACTGACGTTGAAATTATTTGCGACTGCTTATATTACTACGCATATGGTCAGTATAAGCTATCAGAGTACACTAGCGCTATGAGCGCGTTAAAGTTATTAATTGACAGAAAACCAAACCACAGACATGCAACGGTGTTCTCAGACATGGCTAAAAAGCAGAGATTTAATCGTACGCCCCTTTTGATGATAAACAATGACATCTTGACATGTTTGTTTATTTTTGACCTAGATGATACTATTGGTATCGGTATTGTGGTATGTACAACTGTTGTACTTGGTACACTTGGAATTTTTTTAGCAAGAAAAGTGTGGATAGATAATTTAAACCATATTGAATATAATAATGATATATACAATTCGTATTGGTGTGAGAGTAATTAAAAAAAAAGAAATTTCCTTTTTTGAAGAAAAAAATACCCAAAAAGAAAAAAAAACAATCATGTACATACAGGGCAAAGTTAAAATAAAATAAAACCAACTCGCAAGACAAAAGTATCCTATTAAATACTTAAATATAACCATGGTAGAGACATCAACAAAAACATTTCGAATTCGCTATGTTTAAATTTTTTTTATTTGGAGAAACAAAACAAATGTGACACTATATTATGTATCACTTGTTTTTCGTGTTCATGTGGATGAACCAGAATAATCTTAGTATTCTGGTACAATATTTCTACCAGGTGGATTAGCGCCACCTGTAGGAACACGTCTGAGATAGTTCTGAATGGCTGGAACTTCTGTTGACTGTTCTGGAGTCTTACCCTAAAGAAAAAAGTTCAGCTGGCACTGCTACCTTACCAACATCCTGAAAAACCCCACGCACGTTTTTATCACTGGCGTTGATATCTGCACCATTCTCTACAAGCATCTGAACAGTTTCAATATGCCTCCAGTGACAAGCATAATGCATTGGTGTCTAGACAACATAGAGTGAGAAAGGAGCTTACAATGTACACTAAAAAAGTACTATACTACGTACCCACTACAGAACGTTATTCAACAATATCGTTACCAAGCGGTATATTTCAGTTAATAGTATAATACTAGTATTATAAAATGTATAGTTCGTACCCCTTTGTCCTAACACAAAATGAGTCAAAAACCGAACAAAAAAAAAAAGAGTAACGTACGTCCTTGTCGTTAAGATCAGGATTCTTTGCAAGTATTGCTCGTACAATACTTGGATGGCGCTTGGCAGCGAGATGAAGAGGAGATAGACCCTATATAAAGTTAGGCTGACAGAAAAATAAAACATTTCTGAAATAAAGTTGTCTTTGGAATCTCAATGACGTACTTCCTATAGCGCGGATAAACAAAAGAGAACAACGCAACAAAGTTTCATGAGTAGTAATACATGCCATATTAAACAATAATTAAAAAATAGAAGGGTACCTTCTAGAGAGAGAGAGAGAAAGTAAGCAAAGACGAAACAATTGAGATGTACAAATTTTTTTTTTTTCCGAATTTGGACGCTTGTATCAAAAATCCATTGAGCGCAAATGACGTTATTGATTTCATTGGTAAAGTTTGTACGCTCAAAGAAGGGAACTAATAAAGAAAAAACAAAGGCAAAAATTAAACTCTTTAAACGTACATTTTTGATGTTTAGGTCAGCGTTGCTTGCAAGTAACGCCTTGCAAATACCACTATGACCATACTCAGCACTGTAGTGTAGAGCAGTCTAAAATACAAATTATTAGCTCCAATCAGTACTGTTGTGCTTTATAGGTACCATGCCCTACTGATGTATTAGCGAAGGAATTGATTAGTAGCACTAGCGCACCTTGTCATCTTGCATGTTAACACGACTACCGTATTTAATCAGAATGTTAACGCAAGGAAGATAGCCTCTTTGGCCTGCAGTACAGTCCATTAATGGTGTCTAATTTAATTTAGTTCATAAAGTCATAAAACGTTGTGTTTAGGTATTTCGGCGCTTGGTGTATAATTTAGCGTTTACCTTTTTGTTATTGTCGGTTATATCAATATTAATTCCTTCAGTTAAGAGCCAGAACAGTACTTGATCATGTCCAAACCCTGCAGCCATATGTAAAGGCGATCTACCGACTGCATCCCTAATAAAGAGCTAAGATACCACGAATAGCTGTTACAAGCGCATGGCCTACTTGACTAGGTTTAAATTGAGCTTTTTCTTGTGCTTTTTGTAGAGCTTCTTGCACTCCTTTAAATCTCCACCCCGTGTGGCGTTCAAGAATTTATTAGGTGGGCGCGTATAGTCTGACTTCTTAGACATTGCGCAAGGCTTTTAACAATATTTTCAAACTCGTTTAAGCAAGTCAAAATTTCAATGAACTGTCGCTTTGCTAACTTCTGTTTACTCGTTTTATTAAGCGTACGCATGCACGGTTATTGCTTCGAAACCTTGAGGCTATGTAGGGCAATAAGGCGTGTAGTGTAAGCGAGTTTTAGCGAGTTATTTATCCGACGAAATTTTGTTTGACTCTTAGTGAGGAATTCTTCTGTACAGTTAGAAACACCACAAATGGCAGAGAAAGAAGTAACGGCCTTTGACAAAGACTTTAATGAGGCAGTATTGGAGGTGTACGAAGTTGTAGCTTAAAAATTGCTATGAGTGACGCGTTTATTAGAATGAACCGCCCTGGAACTACTGGTTGCTTGTTAATAGATTCCCACGGTTTGTGTATAGTAGGTACGTAAAATGACTGTTAACCGTGTTCTAATATATCACCCATCAGCAAAGGGAGATGCAGACGCTAATTCTTCGGGCTACATGCTATCTCTGATTAACGCAGAAAAATCTAACCAAGTCTGCATTGAAACGCAAAGCCAGTATGTCCCTTGCTCATTTAAACCTAAATCACCGTTCAAGAAAATACTTAGCTTCTAACAAATTTATAATAGACGTATCCTACTCACACGCGAAGGCAATGTCACTTTGGCTGTTTATAAAAAGCAAGAAGCAGCATAACGCCGAAAGCTCGGTTTACAATCCGATTCCCTTTTTGACGGTATATCTTTAAGCTGTTCTTACACCTAAAGCGTCAAACAAGCTCAATTTTTTTCAAACACGCCACAACACGCAAAGGTTTTTTCTCCCTGTACATAAACCATTAAAAAACTACTCAACATTGCGTTGCAAGTCACATCACATTGTGATTTTTTTGATTCTAACAGTGTCTCTTTGGTGGTTTTATTGGACGGCTTAGCAGTCCTTAAATTCCGTGTTTCTTTGCAGATTTCTGTTTTATCAGTTTGAGTGTTTTTTGATTTTATTTTACAATCTTGTACATTGTGTCAATCGTGTCATGTGACACTTACAAGGTTTTGATAAGGAGAAGAGGCAATTTCATTTCTAGGTAGCTTACTAGAGTCAACGCTCTTTGAGGAATCATTCAAACACTCAGCAATTGACATGCGCAAATCTGGTCTAATTTCTTTTGTTCAGTTTTTAAGTCTCTGTGAGCGACTTACCTTTGTGCTGATATGAGCTTTATAGTATCATGATCAGTATTCCAATATGGTATACATATGAGAGTAATGCCTTTGAAAAAATGAGTGGGTTGCTAAACCAAGCCAATAAGGCGAAGTAAAAGAAAATACTAAGAAATAACTTACCCATCGATTGACATCTTTTTACTTTTTGGACATCCTTCTTCTTTTGCATTGATGCCAATCCATAAAAATTAGTATCATGATAATGATATTCACCTATACGACACGTTTAAATTTGTTTTACAGCGTAATTCAATCAACAAACAGAACACGTGTGAAGTTCCAAAAAAAGAAAACTACCTTGATATTCGAAAGCCAAGTTTAGACCTGGAAGGTAAATATCAAGCGATAAATTACCCAACAGATTATATTCCTCATAAATAAGGTGTCCGGGGAATATACTTTGTATTCTTACAAATAAATCTCTATGGCCAAAGGTTAGAGCTCAGTAAAGAGAGAAAATGTTGAAGGTTTTAACAATTTTACCTTTGTTTCGTCTTCTTCTCCCTTAAAGAGAATCTCTTAGTATCCCAGTTAAAGTTCGGATATAGTAGCCTTAGGTTAGGTAAATATCTATTACCCATCCCACCAGCATTTGCAGAGATAAGTTGATCTGCAGAAACGCGATACCAAGCCTTAGGAGTATCCAAACTGAGTTGATTCTCAACACCTTGTAGCAGATCAATCAGCATCCAAAGAGGTTTTTCAAAGTGTTAGAAATAGCTTGGTGCTTACCTCTCAGAAATCCAAGAGTAGAACTAGAGTCCCTCCAAAAGCCATACTTATGCCTGAAAACAATACATTAGTTTTTCTAGCTCATGAAACTATTGATATTTTTGCACCTTTCTGTCGTCTGTTGGCGACTTGGAAAAACGCTCCAGTCCCACTTGAAAGTCGGGTATAGTTTTTTAAGACACTTTGGATATGATCTCTTCAATGGATATGACACTAGTTTTCCAACTTGCGATTGGGTAATTTTATACCAATCTTCTGCTTTTGAAATACCTAGTTTTCCTTCCAGTGCTACCTGGTGTAAGCGGTGTATTCTTTTAACGTATATTGACATTATACCTTTTAGTGCTTCTACTACATTCTCGTTTTTCTTCCAAAAGAAGTGCGGAGTCTTCCTTTGTAAGAAAGTGAGAAAAGTGCTACTTAAATTTGTGGGCAATCCAAACCTGAAGTTATTCGGATTCCATTTGAAGTACGGATACACGGCTTGAAGAGTTCGTAATGTAGAACCGCCATATCTAGTAGAAAAGTAAGAATTGTGGTTGAGTGAGCTGGTATTGAGTCGCTTTGCGTACGTGTTTTGAATTGCTTTTCCACCTGGGAATGCATCGAGTTGAAACAATGTTATATTGTACCAATCATCCATACTCTTGATATTCTCTGCAATGCCTATATGCTCAAACATATCTCTTACATTGTCAATATTCTCCCAATAGCTTACTGGAGCCATTCTTATAACAGATAAGTCAAACGAGAGGAAAGAAATGTCAACTTTTAAAACATGTTTTTTTTTTTGAAAAACTCACCTGAAACGCCATACTTGCCATTCAAAATTAGGATATATAGCCTTAAGACTTTGAGATAATGAGTCGCTATGCCTATTCCATGTTTAGGAAATCACAAACACCTTGAAGCGAAGAAAACAAAAAAAAGCCAAAAAAATCAGTTCAGCTCAATTGTATCACGTGCTTCATGAGTATTGTTGCTGCACCTAATGTAACAATATCCCTAGTGGTAACATTGTACCAATTCTCCATAATTTTAATCCCAAGAGCCTTAGCTATGCTATTAAACGTGATTCGTTGATGTTTTGAGTCGTTCCAATAACATGGCGGACGACGTGTTCTAAGCGCTTCAAGTCGCGATGGTCTTGATGCTACGGACGGATAATGACGTGTTCCACGTATTGGAGCAATCACTAGTACATTTTTGGTTAAAAAAGTAAACAAAGCGGCTCAGACGCATTTATACGGTTTATGATGGCGTTCGCAAGCAATACAACGTACACGTATGTTGTCGACGCCAATAACAACAACGAAAAGGCGTAAGCATTCACATTAATCATTAAACTGCTGTTGCGCTTGATATTACGAATGTTGACATGGCTTATGGCGTTTTAGACTTAAATGCCGCCAAACGGTGCTAGCCACCAAAATGGAACGAAAACTACAACAAAACTCAAATAGAGACGAATTGTGGGTTTCTTTTCTCGTTAGATTTTAGTGTTTGACAAGACAGATACGATGGCGTTACTGGTAGTTTGTCTATCGCTATATGGCGCGTACACATTTTGCCCCATTTTGGTCGGTCAACTTATTAAAATATGGCCGAAAAATTGCGAGTTTTCTAGAGGACAATATATTTGCCCCCATTTACGGGTTGCGGGCTTCAATTCACCGCATTGTATTTTGCATATCCATAGGGTACGCAGCATATCCCGATCAAAGATTTCGTGCGATACTTTAACAAACAAGAGTTTGAGCAACATAAGGATACAGAAAAAGTTGTTTGGGAGTATACGCTTTCGGTCTTATAGAGTAGTGTATAAACTTTATGAGCGAAAGAGAGAACAACAAACAACATTTGGAAGCGTTTTTAGCTGCAAGGAATGAATGCAGGGAGAGTTTGGCTAGGCTTAATGCAGTACACAATCAATTGTTAAATCAAGACGAAAATGAAGATACAGAAGAGAGCGATGAAACTAGAGCTATTCGTAATATTATGGCAGCACGCGCGATGGCTGATATAAAAAAGATTGAACATAACTCCAATTATGATGGGACTAAAGCCAATGTAAACTTTTTTGTTTTTAATGCTTATGCTACTGCTCAAGATCAAAGACTTACTGAACTTGATATGCATGGGTGCTTCGCTCTAAATGGTGCAAACGATTTTGATATAACAAACCCTGTAGATACATCATCTGATAGTGATGAAGAGTCAGCAAGTGCAGAAGTAGAAAAAAAAGATGACTATGAAGTTGAAGAAGACAATGAAGAAAACAGCGATTTAATAACTACAGTTCCTATTTCACAAACAGAGCCAGTGACAGACTTACCACTATCTATACATAACGTGGCACCATATAACCTACATTGGGAAATGACTGATGCACTCGTGAATGAAGAAATAGATGAGCTCTCTGATGATATTGACATGTTTTTCCTTGATGGTTAAGATACGTTTTCAGCAACAAAACGCTACTTTGTAAATATCATGTAAAGTAAATCACTTCGCAGGTCAGTAAACCATACTTAGGTAAATAGAAAATTAGTGCATTCTGACTTTTGGAATGATAATAAGAGTACCACCACGTGACGAGACATAGTATCAAATAAGAGTCGAAAGTATCCACTACGAGAGTGCTTTATTGTTAAAAAAAACCCGTGTTATAGATCTGTATTTTGATGTTGCTTTTGCAATTAGCAAATTTTTGTTGGTATGCCATGAAGTCACAAGGTCCAATTTTCGGGAAATGTATCACGTGGGGACGTATTTTGCAATGCGAAAGTGTACTCAAATTAAAAGAATTTCTACGTCCGTAATTCAATGAAACTGCGTTCTTCTTGAAGTTAACAAAGGAAAATAACAAGCCCTAAACAGCATGAGCGAAACTGTAACTGCTAAGGCCAAGTGGTCCAAGTATTTAAAGCAAGTAAGAGCAAACTCAAAAGTGCAAGCGCCAAAAATCAAGCGAAAGGACCTTCATTTGCCTGAGTATGGCAGTAAGCCTGCTTTTCAGTTATTTAACGTATTATCTAAAGAAGAATGCCAACAGTTCATAAACGAGACTGAAAGACTTGGTAAGTGCGTACAAACGCATTGTCAGCAAAATTAGCCAACATTTTGTTTATCTAGGTTATGAACAGCTACGAGCATATCCAATGAACTACAGGTCCAATACACGCGTTATGGTTGACTCTAAACCACTCTCCGATCTTTTGTGGGAGAGAATTCGCCGTACGTAGCTATTTCAATCGTCTCAGCCTTTAATCATCTCTCTAGCTCATGTCCCTTCCGTTTTTAAAGTAGTTGGTAGAACTGGTAACCTGGAGGATTGGGATGCTTACGGATTAAACGAGCGGTTCAGATTTTGTCGTTATACCCCCGGACAGCATTTCTCTCCTCATTGTACGTTTTACTGACCAAAAACTGATCCTGACTCCTTTCTCTTAGCTGATGCTTGCTTCATGCGCACCAGAGACGACAGGAGCTTTTTGGTACGCACACTGTCAAGCGGTAGAGGCGTTAACTGCGTTCTTAGACTTTCATGATTTATCTCAATGGCGGGTTTTCTGGTGGCACTACAAACTTTCTATCTGGAAGGATGCACTTTGATAAACACGAGGACCGTATTTTACAACGTGTAGTTGCTGAACCAGGTACATTTTAGAGGATTTTTTGAAAACGTGATTTTTTTTTTGTTGGTTCTTAGGTTTCTCTTTGGCGCTGATTTTCGTTAGGTATGGTGCTTGTATTCGAACATGATATCTATCATGAAGGGCAACGCTTGGAAGACTCAGAAAAGTACTTGATGCGTTCTGATGTAATGTACAAAAAGAGAACGTGATAATTTTGCTAGAAATAATAAAAACATAAAATTGTATTGTTAAATTGACGGTTGGTTGGCACGTGCGAGGACAATTGAATGTGTGAAAAGAATCTTCATCACTTTAAAACACGTACTTTCGCGGTAAACACTTGAAAGTATTGGTAACAGCGTAGGAAGTAGTTTAACAAGAGGAGATAGTTCCTGTGTTTTATGGATCCTTCATTCGTTTTGGGTTAACTTGACTACACTAGTAGGTAACGAAGAAAGAAGTACAGAGCATTAGAATCTCGGTGCTATTACGTGGCCTGCCTTAATTGATTAGTTGTGTACACAAAAACAATACTAGCAAGTCTGTAAACGTCCCCGAATTTCTCTCTTCCATTCCTAATAATCAAGTCGCCTGTATTTAGTATCCTCGTTTTAACTCCTCGGGGCTCATCAAAAACTATTATTGTACGCTACACCCTTTAATTTTATTAGTCGTTAATTTTGCTAGCCACACGAAAGCTTCTTGATTGATACACGTGATATTTGAAGGTAAGCACACTTCCGCCAAAAAAACCTCCCTTAGGAACTTTGTTTACAATTATTTTAGATCAAAATGACTCTACTACGCTTCGTATGTATAGTGTTATTTATTACCATACATCACGTAATACACGGGAACGACTGTGATTGCGTATCAAGAGAAAATGTTCGTGTAGGCGCTATTATTCCCCATGAGAACGCAAACTATCATCCAGCGTTTTGGGAGCAAATTCAACTGGGAATGAAACAAGCTGCAAGAGATCTTAAGATACAACTAGAAATTAGAGTACTTAACATCTTCGACTCATTAAATGGCGTTGCTGCGGCTCAAACAGAGGCTGTAAATGAGATCTTATCAATCAACGTAAGTATCAATTTTCTTTTTTTTTTTTTCTGAAAATTACGCACACCCTCGTCACGGTGGTACTATTTCGTTGTTGTATAGTATGAAGCCCATGTGGTTGCAAGTTGCTACACTTGAAAATTCGTCATCAAACGACTTGGCGTTACAACATCGTATTTTTTTTTCATCACGTGCTTAGGTTGATGGATTGATTATTTCAACGAGTGTAGCATTGACAGAGGTAAAAAATCAACTACAAGCATCAGAAATGAAAAACATACCAGTCATCGGCATAGCAAGCGATAGGAGCCATATGGCAGAACTCAACAATAGTAACACTCTGCTTACTTTATTCGGATCAGAAGCCATAAAAGCTGGCAGTCTTGCTGCTCAAAACCTTGCTTCAAGGATAAATGGAGTACAAAATAAGACACTTATATGTATAAACCATAGACAAAACCAACAGTTATTCAATCTACACTGTGATGGGTTCAAGGATTATTGTCAAAATGCGAATATTTCATCGCAAGTTTTATCGTATTTGGATTCCAGTTCACTTCGTGAATCGAATATCAAAGAATTTCTTGATAATCTTGATACACTTGCTGGTGTTTTTACACTGTCTCCTGATATTGCTTCGTTTATTGATACTATTGTACCTCAAGGAAGAGATATACTTTTATCTACGGCAGGGTTCAACGATGATGTTTGGAGATTGTTGGAGAAGAAAAGATTGTCGTTTATTGTTAGTCAACAGGTGCGTTTTTTTAGAAATAAACTGTTAAGCTTTCAAGTGTTCACTCTTGTTATAGCCGTATTATCAAGGTTATATGTCTCTTGTGTACATGAGTACATTTCTGACGAGATATCAAGTACCTTCAATGCCATTCACGACAACAGGACCAGTCGTTGTAGACACTATTAAGAACGTCACAAAGTTGGTACGAAAAATAAAAAACTCGAGTGATTTTTTTATTGACACTTTCTTTGCCATAGGGAACTCAACGTTTTGGTACAATATCTCATCGTAACTCTGCTACATCTTCTTTTTGGAGTACAGTATGGAAAGGTAGGTTAATTAGTTTATGGAAGTGAGCAACAACACGTGAAACTTAGTGTTTTTCATTTGTTCACAAACAACTATTTAATTGTACCCTTATTTATTTTTCTACAGGTGTTAATCAAGCCGTCTCTGAACTAGACATTGAAAACGATTTGGCGTTTCTTGAAGATACTACTTTCAGTGCTGATCCATTTGAGTCTATTAAAAAATGGTCCGTTCAAAATATCGTTGTTGAACTAGTTTTCTTAATTGATATTGTTGTCATTGTTGAGGTCTTACTATTGATTTAGGCTAGATATATTTGAAAAAAACGATACTATTGATGCTATTCATCTTACACTGGCTTATGATTTACATAATACGTCCGAGTACATTAAAGCACATGCCAAAAAACCAATAATTTCGTATAATTCTGGATATGAGATTTCTGCTCTCCATGATGTCGTTACTCATGTACGTCCTTACACATTAATTTGGTGACACTATTTTTGTTCGAATAAATAGTTCATTTACAAACATGCAGGTTGGGCAAGACGAATACCTTGCTGGGTATCTTTCCGGAAAACGGTTTTACAATTACGGTGTACGAAAAGCGCTTTGTGTTACAAAGCCTGATACACCAATCATTCGTTGTGATGGCTTCAGAGACGGTTTTATGTCACTAGGTGGTACAGTAGAGGATAAAAATAACGGTCGGTACACAACAGTAACAGTAGCACAAATTGAAGATTCGGCTATTCAAATAGCAGATGCCCTTTCAAGGTTTTCAATTAATGGAATCATGGCGAGTTCGAATAGCATAGTAGGGGGTACGTAGGTATGGTTTATTTGTACTGATGCATTAAAATAGCTATTGAGTTGGGAATGGAGAGAACGAATCTCACCCATGACGATATATTTCTTGGTACTTATGATTTGAATGAAGAATCAATTGGAAGACTTAACAGAGGAGAACTTAAGTTTACTGTTCTACAGCAATCTTTCTTACAAGGTTATCTACCTCAGTATATGTTATCAGTACTACAGAGGGTAGGAAACTACACTTTAGATAAGATAACTCTAAGTGGACCGAGTTTTGCTACAAAGGTAAAGTTGTCATTTGTTCTTGTTTTTTTCTCACTTCTTTGGATTCGTAGGACAATGTTGATGTACGTTTGAACCCACATTGATTATTACTTCAAAATATAGTGCATTAATTAATAATATTCAAGTCACGAAGATGCGAAAATACAGACGTTTGTGTTGGGTCTAATAGCGAACAATCATTTTTGCTTGTGAGCGACAAAGAACAAATTGTATGCTTTTTGTAAAACGATAGCATTCTCTTTCTCATATTTGTCTTTACAGGTTGCTCAAGGTGTTGTACTTGCAAATATAACTAGATTCACACTGTTAGATGATATTAAAAGGTCAGGGAAAGTAGTAGTAACTGATGCATGTGAAGATATACCATACTCAAAAGGTGCTACCTTTTTCTGATTTGAGTTCACTGACTCTTTTCATTCAAGGTCAAATTGTTGTATCTCGTTTTGAAGGATGCTTTATATCAACAAAAGCTGCACACGCCCAAGGATCTGGAGCTTCCGCTTTAATAATAGTAATGCCTGAGTTATTTGAGCCAGTTGTATTTGTAAACAAGAGTGACAAAGGTTCGCTTGACATCCCAGTTCTTGTTGTAGGAGGAAACTTCAGAGGTCAAATGCTTAGTCTGGTATGCTTGTTTTTACTTCCTAAACGATTCTCACTCTTCAATGTAGAATGGAGCACAACTATCAATACTGCAAAATCTAGGTGCGTGAATATTGTCTCGTAAAGTCTAAACTGTGTACAGAGCTTCAAAAACTTAATAATGCTGCACGACTTGTTTTTGTTGCTTTGGCTGGGTTTGCTATTTGTTTATGTTGCTTGCTTGGAGTGTATGTTGTACTACAACGAAAACTCCCACAAATAAGAGCATCTAGCTATATATTCCTGTTACTTCTAATCTTGGGTAAGTCCAAAAAGAAAGCTGAGATGTACTGGTACCTTTTTTTTGGTTTGACTTCGCTTTCAGGTGCTGTTCTATGTTTTGCTTCTATTTTTGCTTGGGCTTATCCTACAGGTGATCCTACTACTGTAAGTTGTATTCTTCGTCCATGGCTTATCAATATTGGGTTCACGTTGCTCTATGGGTACAAATGTCCTCTTTGATTTTTTCTAAGTTAAGTTTTCTTTGTAGGTCACTCTTCCTTAAGACATTCCGGATTTGGAGAATATTCAGGAACAAAGTTCTAAGTGCTGAAGTTATTCTTGATTCGCATCTTATATTTTATTTATCAGCTTTCTTGGCTGTAGATATTGTATCCAATTTGTCGTTGATTTTTACTTTTTTTTTTTGTTGTTCACTTTTCTTGACATTCTTTGATCATATTACTTGTACTGTCTATTATGCATACACCTAAACCGAAGACATACGAACTTTACGTGCAGTGTTCAATAGAATTCCCATATTTTTTGGCTATGGTACTCACCAAGGTATGAACTGAAACAAGAGAAACATTTCTGACTTTTTTCTTAGGGTTTACTACTCTTATTTGGTGTATTTCTCGCTGTCAGTACTAGAAAAGTGATATCAGCTTATAACGAAAGTAGATTCATAGGATTTTCTGTACGTTTAGGTCTTACAAAATGAGAGAAGAAAAAAACTAATCTATTTGTTATTTTTTTAGATTTATAGTGTAAGCTTTATTGCAGCTGTAATAGTTCCCATCTATGCAGTGAATCTAAGTCTGACATCTCAGTATGTGTTGTATTCAGCAGGGGTTATTGGTACGTTTTGTAACACGTGCCTGTTTGTCTTTTGTTCGAGACTAACTTTTTTTTAGTTTCAACGGTTGTTACAGTATGTCTTTTTAGTACTACCTTAGCACGTGATCTCCAGTTAACTTTTTCTTTGTAGATGGTTCTAATATTCGCGCCTAAAATAAGATCAATAGAAAGGTACTTGGCCACATTACGAGTTTCATGATACACTGTAAAACTGTTGTCTACCATCCTTTGAAACATTGTTTACCTTCATATCTCCATTGTATCTAACTTTCTTTACAGAGGTGATAAATTAACTAGACAAGATGTAGCAAGACAAATGATGGAACGAGCCCAAAGAAAGGATCCGAGCACTCTTAACTCTACAACAACTAGCACGTTTTAAACAAAGCATAAAGGGCTTCAACTTACTTGCTTCTTTAGGTTTTATTGGAGAGGTGTCTACTATGAAGGATTTGGAGTCAAGATACAAGAAGAAGCTGGCAGCTAAGGAGCAAGAGATCGCTGCATTGAAACAGAAGTTGAGAGCATTAGAAAACCCAAAAGAAAAAGAGGAGTCTACTACTAAATCTCAAGCGGTTGTGACTCCAAAAAAACAGTCATCATCTTCCTCTTCAAAAGAGGAGGAAACTAGCTAATTAGCATTTGTATTTCTAGTAAAATTGTATCTTTTTTGATGTTGACACGTGTAAAAAGGAAACTCTGGAAGTTTGATTGAAGTGCATCCATCAACCTTTGATATTGTTTCTATATTTCAGATTTCAGGGTACATGATTTTTTCTAATGCACGTGTGATGGATAAATAAAAACTCCGAGCAGGGTAAGCGTATTTTTTAACAAGCTACAATCGCTTTCAGAATACATCCCTACACGGGTTCACTAATTTAGTACAGTGACGGACGGTAAACCGTTTTGTTCTCGTGTCAACTTTAGTAAACAAATCACGTGAATACACATGTCCACAATAGGTCTATTGGTTTGAGGTCTATTCAGGTACACAAATTTTAAACGCTAATGTTTGTCTTGGGTTTTGCCCGGTGAAAGTTTTTTAACTATCGCCTTTGCTTATTGTTAAGAGTGGGCGATGCAAACTCTATCCTGACGCTCTGTAGGGGTTTTGACTTACAGCCTAACATTTCCAACTTAGACGCTTTTAATGTACGTACAAGCGTTGACTACATCGGTTTACTACTAGCACAAGTTATTTAGCTATCGTTGAAAACAGACTTTTTTCGTAACTTTCGAACGTGACATTTATTTTTAGCGAATTTGTTTTTTCGTTTTAGCTAATTTTTTTCTTTAGCGAACTAGCTCTGTTCTTTTGTGAATTACACGCGCAATCATTTGGGTTTTGTTATTTCCGGTTGATCGTAAACAATGGCCCAAATTAAATCCGCTCGTGGTGATGATCTTTTGGTGTTTAGTAAGTGGGTTTTTTTTGAAGTTGTCATGAATGAGTCGTTTTTTAGGAAACATATTCACTCTGGATGAGGCTTGTTTTTACAAAGGGACTTTAAAAAATGGTATCAGACATGGCAAAGGCGAAATGACATGGTACTTTGATAACGATGTTACTGGTAAGAGAGTGTTTTTGTGATGATTACCAAAAATACTTAGGCTATAAGAATGGTAGCAAATACATTGGCGACTTTGTGGATGGCAAAATGACAGGAAAAGGAGAGCTTTATTCGCCAGATGGTACCAAATACATTGGCGACCTTGTGGATGATAAGTTAACAGGGAAAGGAGAGCTTTATTGGCCAGATGGTAGAAAATACATCGGTGACTTTGTGGATGGCAAAATGACAGGAAAAGGAGAGCATTGTTGGCTAGATGGTAACAAATACATCGGTGACTTTGTGGATGGCAAGAGAACAGGAAAAGGAGAGCATTGTTGGCCAGATGGTAACAAATACATCGGTGACTTTGTGGATGGCAAGAGTACAGGAAAAGGAGAGCTTTATTCGCCAGATGGTAGCAAATACATTGGCGACTTTGTGGATGGCAAGAGAACAGGGAAAGGAGAGCTTTGTTCGCCAGATGGTAGCAAATACATTGGCGACTTTGTGAATGACTATATGGCAGGAAAAGGAGAGCTTTATTCGCCAGATGGTAGCAAATACGTTGGTAACTTTGTGTATGGCAAGAGAACAGGAAAAGGAGAGCTTTATTTGCCAAATGGTACCAAATACATTGGTAACTTTGTGGGTGAGCAGTTTCTTAATTCGGCAGCTACCAAGATTTCTGGAGAACCCAATCAACACGCCTTTTTCAAAATGGCAATAATTTGCACCAAAAGTACATCCGCGGCCATTGAAGATGTTTTTGTATTTTCAGAAGATACAAAGTACTTCAAGAAGCTGAATGATTGGTTTATAGCTCCCACATTTATTACTTTACCTCAAAAAGACAGTTTCGAAATATTGTGTCAGAAATCCTTAATTTTTGAGATCAGTTCCAAAAAGACATTCACAGGATTTGTTAAACAGATAAGACTACACAAAGATGAAAACAATAGGTTGTGCGATGTGGTATTTGTTTATGATCTTTGTTTACGTGACCCTGAGATATCATTACATCAAGGTACATACCAACAACATATTTAACTGTGTGCTGATATTAATAATTTAGTTACAACTATAGCACGTGAGATTCCAGGGGCACGTGTGATACCAATAAAGATACGTGACATAACAAAAGAACAATTTCAAGGTGAATATTACGGATCATTGTCCCCTCAAAAACCATCAATTGCTTCTGGTATGAATCACACAGAATACGAATACATAAAGCAACTGAAAGCAAAATTGTTGGTTGTGGGTCATGGAGGAGCAGGTATGCTCAAGCAATATGAGTTTCTTCAAATTAACGCAATATTAGGAAAGACAACTTTAGTAAAGACGTTGTCAGGTGAAAAAGATGAGAGTGTTGATTCAACAGTTGGCTTTGATACCTCTTCTCTATTGTATGTTTGTTCGATATTCTATATGAGATGTAACACTAACACATGTAGATATGGTAATTTATCATTCACTGTTTTAGACTTTGCTGGACAGATGGAATACAAAGGGCTTCATAAGTATTTTTTCGCCAAACAACTTGCCATTTACATCATAGTTGTAAGATCCTAAGACCACGTGAACAAACATTTTCTTATCTATTCTTTTTAGATTGACTTATCACTATCAATTACAGAGCAGAAAGAGCACCTTAAGCACTGGGTTCATACCCTTAGTAAGTTTTTGAAAGGACAAGATGCGACATACTACTCAGTGATTGTATATGGATCCAAGTCGGATATCCATTCAGGAGACTTAGAAGCCAATAAAAAAGAGCTACACTCCTTCCGGATGAAATCGTCAGTGTACCTTGTGTTTTGCTTAGATGGTACTCATGTTTTAACTAAGCAAGTTTTCTAATGTTGTTTCAAAAGGTATAGCTGGTCTTGAAAAGAAATTGAAGCGTCAAGCAAAATACATGAAGTCACAGTACCCAAAAGTACCAACTCTATACGACAAAGTACAAAAAGCATTAAAGAAAGCAGTTGTGAAAAAAGATAGATTGAAGGATAACATCATATCATTGTACGTTAATTACTTTTTCAGAAACACTGATAATTAACATGAAAATAGTGAAGACGTCACTCAACTGTTACCTGAGACTATTAAAATGGCTCCTATTGAGTTGGTTGCCTCGTTAAATTACCTTCACTCTATTGGTAGCATTATGTTTGATGAGGTACTTCTGCTTGCCTAAAACCTTTTCTGTGAGTTTGAACTCGATTTAATTATCCCTATAGTCATCGTACATGTTGTGTTTAGACCCTCCCATTCTATCTCGTATTATGAGTGTCTTTATTGCTCCTACAGAACACCTGAACAGATTATTGAATGGAAATTCTCGGAATCACTGCGCTGTGTTCACTTATGCAGAGGCCCATTACCGCATCTCAAAGGTATTCAAACAGTGTACAATGGTTGAAGTGAAGCAAGTGATGAGATTCTTGGTTAAATTGTCATTTTGTGTTCGCTTGACAAGAGAAGAAAAGGTAGCACTTTGTAACATGTTTTTATTGGTACATTATTTACTTACTGTGGTTAGAAAGTATACGGCTCAGATGGATACATCATAATTTCATTATTGCCAAAAGCTGATATGTTGTACTTTCCACCTGTGACGGAAAAGGAGGCCAGTATCGATCTAGTTAAACGCAGAAAGGAGGAATTATCCATATTTTCTGACGTGTTTTACTTGAACAAGTTGCCAACAAAGTGGAGGTTGCTATCAATTATACCTAAGAGAGATGATAAATTTGAGATCAAGACGATTAAAACGATCAAGAAAAATGCAAATACGCAAAAAATAGTACGTTTAGAAACACGTGTTCATTCAGTTCTGTTTTTTTTTCTCAATTTTTTCTTTGCTTTCTATGTTTATTGTTTTTGCTGTTAAACAACTTTTAGTCACTTCCCAACAAATATGAGCACATATCAACCGTTTCAAAGTTCTTGGCTTATCAATTTACTTCCCCAGAAATATCAATAGATGTGTTTAATAACTTGCAAACAAGATTAAGAGGTGAGAACCAAAATAACATTTTATTTATGTTAACAAAATATCTAGAGTTCCAAAACAAAGACTTCCGCCTGTTTTCAAATCTGATAGTATTGGATGACTTGTACGGCAACACAATTGTGCTGTACTATAATAGCCATGCGGTAAATATTGTCATTAGAGGCAAGGTGCCGTGGCTATGGAAGGTACGATAATAGTTAAGTATTGCAAAAATTCATATATTTTAGAAATGTATTGGATCATACGTAGCACCGTTGGAAGGTAACCAAGTTCAACTATGCCCTGTTAGCATTCAAAACGGCCACATTGTTGTAGCTACACAACCTCCATATAAGTTTGACCAAACAGGTAACCACAATGTGAAGTCAACTATACTTAAATCTGATAGGAGATATTGTCACAGCATCTCACTTGAAAGAGGGCTTTCCTGTACTGCCAATAAGCCAAAATACCTTTTGGAGCAGTCTTCATGGTGAAAAATTCTTGCGACAAGGCGATTGGAAAGAAAACAAGAAAAAGTATCCGGGTTTGAGATGGACGTCTCTCACAAGCAACGAAACAGCCAAAGTATGTGTAACACTTGTTCCAGTTTGTTATTTAATCTTTGGTAACTAAATCCAAAAAGGAGCGTTATGATGAGTACTTGAGAGCTCGCAATATGTTCTACAAGTTTATGGGTACTGAGAGTGAGTCGTTCTTTAAACTTGAAAAGATTGTATTCTTTGACAATCAAACGCTTGAAGCTGCATTCCAAAAAAAATATGAACATCTCGTTTCTAAAGTACTTCAATCTAAATCTTCAGGTAAGTGATTTGAACATTTGGTGGCAATTCTTATTAATCCCATTTAGATATTAGAGCTAGCAGTGCTGTTGATAAAAATATTCTTGAAGCACAAGAACGTACAATGAACCATTTGAAAAACTACACTCTTCGTGTTTCTTGTAATGAGCAAATCAATCTCATTGGTGGGTTTCACGGAACAACAGAGGTATTCTCCTCTTATTAAGTATTCTACTAATACGCATACATAGGACATCAGTTTTTCAATTGCGACCAACAACTTCAGAGAGCCAACCAAGTCAAAAAGCAAGAAAGATGAAGGATTCTTTGGTACAAATACCTAAGCTTTCAATGTGTACTTGTCTAACTTACTGTGTTACAAAGGGAATGGTATCTACTTCACACAATACCCAGACTATGGTACGTGTCTATAGTCATGTGCTTAGAGTTAATAGAGCTGTTGTAGGAAAGGTGTATGCGGAGTGGAAGAAGACTGATACTCCTTGTATGTTGATATCATGGGTGATGATGGGAAAACCCTATCCGGCTACTGAGGTTCCTAACCCTCGAGATCCAAACAGTCTCTATGGAAAACCATGCAAGGTAATCAATTGAAATTACCCATTAATTCATTAATTAGGCTAACAACGTAAAAATAGGATGGATACGATTCACACTATGCTATTGTAAAAAAAACAACAGATGCTCGCAATTGTTATCCTTGTAAAAAACATGAAAAACCAGACTTTGATGAGATTGTTGTATTCTCTAACAAACAAGTACGAACCTGACATTCTGTTAATAATCCTACAGGCGGGTTCTTCTAACTTTCTTTTCAATAGATTCTTCCGAGATACCTTGTTTATTACCAAAGCACAAATACTATTACTCCATCACAGTTCAACATCAAGTACAGAGATGCAAAGAGTCTCATCTTATGGGTTGATGATAACTTATCCAGGGAGAACAAAGATATTGTGAAGCTATTAAAAGCTCGGCCAAAGAAAACAGAGGCACGACAAAATAGAATATGTTGAAGGGTACTACTAACCTCCAAAGGTTTTGGAAATGATGTCATCCTCAGAGGTTTTGGGATGGCTCCAAAAGTTTAAAGGATATAGTAACAATAGGCTACGTATTGTAACAAACAGATACCGTAAAGGTGATGGAGATGAGAATGCAGCAGAGCACTTGGTAAAAAGTATAATTAAGCACAATAAGAAATGGAGTAAAATACCTATTCTTGTGTTTTGTGGTACGCGTGTCACAACAACAATCGATTGCATTGAAGTTAAACATGCTCATATTTTGAATCTAGGAAACAAATCAAGTGTCAAGTACCTCAAAAGGAAATACAGGAATGTTTCAGTCACAGACAATCCTGCAGATGTATTATCCTTGTAAACAAGTGTTATAGTTGACGATATAAATATATCTAGAATTTTACTTGAAATCAGGTTGAGGCTCCTGAGAATTGTACAAGAGAAGAAAAACCACCATCTTTTGTTTTAAGAAGCTCCATTGGAGCACCCATCTCTAATATTCTTCCTATACAATGAGTGTTAGCAGTGCATAAAAGTAACTGCGAGAATTTTTTGTTGTTTGTAAAAACTTGCTCTTTTTTGATTATACCTTCTTCTAATACTATTATCTTATCGGCATCCATTATAGTATCAATACGATGAGCTATTGTAATGACAGTAGAAGACTTAAAAACAGTACGAACAACTTCCTAATGTAAGAAAGTCAAACTCGGAATTCTGACTGCTTTGACGCAAACCTGAATTAGGGTATCTGTCTCTGTATCTACAGAAGCCGTTGCTTCATCCATAACAAGAATCTTTGCTTTCTTCAATATAGCACGTGCTAAACATATCAATTGACGTTGTCCCACACTTAAGTTCTTTCCATTCTCAGCAACTTTACTTTGAAGTTGCTCTGGCAACTCCAAAACGAACTGAAGTTCAAGTCAAAAATCAATGGAATCAAATTTCGAGTTCGTACTTGTTTGAGCCTCACATACTCTAAAGCATTCCATATTTCAGTGTCCTCATACTCATCAAAAGGGTCAATATTATTGCGTATATTTCCAGAAAATAAGAAAGGATCTTGTGGTATAATAGCAAGTCTTTCACGAAGAGTTCGTAATCCTAAGTCGAAAATATTCACAGAGTCAATCTATTGTTATCGATTAGCCTACACTACTTACTCGTTCATATTACTAACCAGTATTTCTCCTTCACTCAATTCTATTAATCTGAACAAGGCGTTTGTAAGGCTTGACTTTCCGGCACCTGTACGACCAACAATCCCGACTTTTTCCGAAGGTTGAACAGTGAATGAGATATTTTTCAACACAGGATCCAAGTCTTCTCTGTATTTCAAACAAACGTTTTTGAACTCTATATGACCTTTTGAAGGCCATTTATCACCAGGATCATATTTATCATTATGTAGATTAGCCTCAGGAGCAACAGTATCTAAATTCAAAATCAGTCACTATAGGTATTCGGGTTTTTTTCTGATTTACTTGTCATTGATAAGATACGCTCAACATTATTCATGTTTGCTTCTAGTTTAGTGAACGCTCTTACAAAATCCTCTAGATCCCAATGAAAACTACTAGCTAACGAAATAGTCATCCCAATCAATCCCAAATCCAACTTTTCTGAAAATACACAAGTTAGTATAAAATGCAGTGATATAAAACAATATTTCTTTACGTCTCAACAGTAAGCATATAAAGGCTATAGAACATGCTATCAGATTACCAACAAACCCTATACGTATACCAAACCTAAGAAAGGGTTTTTAGAAGGTAGCAATAACCTATAAGCAAGTTGACTTACCATCTTGTTGATGCTCTGTAGTAAAAGTTACACTTGAAATGACGTTCCATTAGTTCTTCGTTTTTTCTTGTAAACTTTTCCTGTTTTTGAAACGCTCTTATTGTATCTAGACCCTAGTACAGTACAACGTCAATGGACACAGACTCTAACACAAACTTACATCTATAGTTTCTGTATACTGAGCAAATATTGGAGAGCTAGTAACACTTGCAAAACGCATCAATTCTCTACTTGATTTAAGGAAGTATTGCTCGATCATGTAGTACAAACCAACTATATGAACTCCATTAGCTATCAACAACAGAGAAAATACGCTCTATTCTCGTACCTATTGGTATAAGTGGTATTATAAACCATGGTATAGTGCATACAATAAGAATAGCAATAGCTAAGATTGAGAAAAGACATAGTACTGCCTCGGAGAATAAATTAGGAATAATTGTGTCAACAGAGTTTTGGTCCTTTGAGAATCTGTTGATGACTCGACCAGTTGGCGTTTTGAAGAACCACGTCATTGGAGCCCTAAACAAACGTCATCAGCCAAGAAAACACATCTAGATTAATTGAATACCTTAGAACAGTATGAAGTAAATTGTCGTGCATCTTTTTAGCTGAATCCAATGAGCTCTTTGCCCACAGAAGCTGGCCAACTCCAGCACTTATAACACCCGAAAAAGTAATCGCTATGTATACGCCCATATAAAACATAACACCAGGATCTGCAAGCAATCAGTCTAAAAAAAACCAAAACTCGACTATAGCCAACATGCCTGGTTTAAGTTTGCTATCACCCCACAAAGCAAGCCACCATTGCGATATAACCTTTGATATTGAAAGAGAAATAGATACAACGAGAATGATAGATATAATGATCCAACCACGTGTACCCAACAGGTACTCTTTGTACACCTTATACAGCTGTTACTAATTTTTTTTATAATGCTTTTGCTATACCTTCCAAGATACTGAACCTGTCTGTTTTTCTTCTTTGTCAATAAGTTTACCATTTCCTACATTTGTTTCATCCTCAATATTAATCTTCTGAACTGCAGTGGCGGAACTATCAGTAGGCACAGTTTTTTCATCGTTACTTGTTCCTGTACATCCGTCGGTTTCCTCTTTCGCCTCAACTATACAACATAAATCTAGAGCAATCCCAAGAACCCTTACTATTGGATAACATTGATGCAAAGTCAAGTCCTTTCTCCTTAAGAGAATCGTATGTGCCTTGTTGTTGTATCTCGCCTTTATCCATTATTATAATTCTATTATTATGCCTTTAGTAAACAGCATGTTACTAAAAGCATCCGAACACAAACCTGTCTACTTGCGAGAGATATTGTAACTGGTGTGTTACCAGCACTCTCGTTTTCGCATCCATTTGTTTTAATATGAGGTTCTCGAATATGTGTTTGCCAACATGAGCGTCAACAGCACTTAGAGGGTCATCTAAAAGATAAATATCCTTGTCATTGTACATAGCACGTGCAAGAGAAACACGTTGTTGCTGACCTAAGAAAAAAGTGAGAAAACCGAAATCGGACTTGTAGGCTTACCTCCACTGAGATTAACTCCTTTTTCTCCAATCTCTGTCATATCGCCAGCAGGTAGTATATCCAAATCAGATTTAAGAGCGCATGAAGATAATACAGAATCATATTTTTGTTTGTTGAAATCAAGGCCAAATAGGATGTTGTTACGAAGGCTATCATTTCTAATCCACGCCTTATAGCAGTTAGTTAAATACGGTGTGGCCTTCCCCTTTATGTCGTACTTGTTGAGGTACATATGCTACTGAACCATTCGTAGAAACTGATCCACTTATTGTCACCAACTCACCCATCAACGAAGATAGTAGAGTAGATTTGCCTTTACAACATTACTTCTGTTTTATTAAAAAGAAATGCGTACCAGAACCGACTCTACCAATGACTGCCACAAGTTCTCCTTCCTTAATGTTCAAATTGATGTTTTTTATTGTAGATTTTGTTTCTGTATCACCCTTAATTGTGACACCTTCATCAAAACCTTCCTCAAGTTTTACCAATTTAGAGTCTGTTTCTTCCTTCTCTTCTTCATCTGAAGATACTAAAGTTCGCTGTTAGTTTTACTAAGAACTACTGCACAACCTAATTTCCAATGAGCGAAACTTCCATTCGCTACAGATACGACATTTTCACTAATACTAGAGCGATCAAGCTCACAAAGTTCATCACGATTTAAAAAGGCTGAAATACGTCTAATAACAATTAATTAAACCGCAATACCATTCTTGTTTACGTACTTGCAAGACACCCAAAACTCTAGAATGCCGCCAATATGTTCTGGGAAAGCTATAAGTGGGTATGTTATAAAATACAATAAACCCATAGAAGGAAAGATAATAGCAGCGTTCAGTTTATTCCCTATTCAATAACAAGTTTAGTTGAGTTGTCTTTCTACAGATTAACGCACCTAAAAGAGAGTACAAAGAAAACATAGATACTGAGAGTAACATCGCTATAGATAGAAATACAAATACCAATGAAGCCAGTCCATAGCTGAAAGTCTTTAGTTGTTTGTTTTCTTTGGATCTAATATTGGAAACATTTGCTTTAACACGATCTTCCCAACTAAACAACTTTATGATCATGATACCTAACAAAGTAATGTCAAGACAACGAAAATATGATAACACTTAGATTTACCTTGTAAAATCTCTGTGAGCTTCTTAATGCGTGTGTCTTTTAATCTCATAATTTTTTCTTCTGCTCCAAATATTTTAAACACAATGTATGTATTCATTGGTAACACAATAGCAATCAAAACAAGACCTATTAAGCTAGCAGGTCCTAACCAATTATACAATAACGAAAACGAAACTAAGTAGAAAAAATCAGTATTACGTGCCAAGCACGTGGTTCAAAAAAAACTGGTGCACTTACCAACAATCTTAAATATCATTGTGATTGTTTCAGTAATATCCCAAAGAGCTGCTGCAATGTTCCGTGGATCGATGTTCAACAGATTAGAAGCAGAACCATGTGACACATTATTTAATTTCAAAGTCTTTCTGAACACTGTAGCTGATAGAATTGTTCGCATCTAAGACAATTACAAGAGCTCTTCAAGTTCTTGGAACGTACATTGATTTCAACACGTTGAACAAGCCAAAAATAATGTTGTTCTGTAATATCACGTATACATCTAGCACCAAATATAAGGCCTACCAATCCAAGTCCATGCCAAAATGATTCTCCCTTTTTCGTAATTAACGCTAAAGATAAGATACCTACGTACTCCGTTGCGAATGTATACCAAGAATAAGTGCAGTATAAATGGCTCGGCCATTGTGAAAACATTAGCAACTAAAGCAAGCATTAAAGGCCATAGCATCCGTGCTCTACGACAAAAATAAGCTAAAGTGCTAATCAATCTTGATCAAGCCTACTCACTTAAGCATATCACATAAGGCATAAACGAAAGCAATGTCTGCCCTCCTACTTTTTCAAGAAATTAACAATAGGTAGTTGGTTTTTAAGTTTACTTAGGTGTCCTACTGTGTTTGTGCCATATTGGCTCAAACTTATCCGCTAGACGCTTAGCGCCATCACAATCAGACAAATCACCTATATCCTCGTATTCTACAGGGTTTTTGTATCCTTTGGATAGTATTGGGTTGACCTACGGTTTATTAACCTTGGTAGGCTCGAAAGTTGTACCCAACAGAAAAACAGTCGCGATAGAACTCCTGCCTCCTGTTCGCGCTTATTGACGGTTTCTTGTTGTAAAACAGGAGAATATTGTACTTCGTTCATGGAGATCTGAACTGTCTAGGGCCGTGTCACGTGACAGAAGCCATGAAGTGAAAATTAAGTGGAATTTCTCAAAAATGGTACGTTTTGGTAATAGTGATCGAATATGAGACATAAAGGATTTTGCTTCGCAATGGCATCGCCCCATTACTCACAATTGTTAACAGAAGTACGTGGGCTAATAGTGAATGGTAAATGTTATGCTGATACTTTCTCTAGAGGTGGCGTTAAATCTATCCCAGTTCAGTTTTACAGGCTACAGTCTAGAACAGATACTGTCAATACAAAGTACATAACGTATTTGGTTATCATTATTTTGTAAGCGAGATCTACCACTACCACCTCTACGAATCCCTATCTTCCCTACTTTAAGCGCAGGTTAAGGGAGCTATTCCTAATAAGGCTGTCACGTGACAATATTAACTATTTCAGAGAAAACTTGTCGTTTAAACTCACCGAAATCAGAATGAAAACAACGCAGTTTTCATTAATTTCAAAATCATAACGTCATATCACAAATGACAGAGATAACTGTTGCGTTAGATTGGACTCCAAACATTATACATGCAGGGTTTTTTATTGCTAAACAACTCAAATGGTTTGAAGAGGAAGGATTGAAAGTTCACCTTTTATCGCCAAAGGAAGACAACTATTCTACAACGCCATTACGTAAGCTCTTGGATCCTAAGAGAAAAGTAGACTTTGCTTTATCTCCAACAGAAAGCGTAATGTCGTATCAAACTTCTAGAAACCCTCAAGACGTTGTAGCTGTTAGTGCTCTTCTACAGAAAGACGCAAGCGCAATTGTAACGCTTTCTACAAGTGGTATAGACAAACCTTCAAAACTCGACGGAAAAATCTATGGTAGCTACGCAGCACGATTCGAAGACCATATTGTGAAAGAAATGGTAAAGAATGATGGAGGTAGCGGAGAATTAAAGATAACACAACCCAACAAGCTTAAAATATGGGATAACTTTTTGTCCGGAACAGTTGCTTGCCAATGACCCTCCGAAAGCCATCGAAGCACTCAAGAATTGCGGAGAAGAAGACCTGAAGGACAGTAAACTACTAGAAAGAGCTGTGGCACACTTGAAGGGTACAATCCTTTTGGACAACGGAACGTGGGGAACGATGGATGCTAACAGGTACTCTAAACAGTCTATGGCGGTGCTAACTAGGATTAGGTGGAAAGCGTTCGTAGATTGGCTTGTAGAGAAGGGTTTGCTCGAAAAGGATAAGAAACCAGATATCGGTCGCCTGTACACCAACGATTTGTTAGCGTAAGCAATAAATAAAGCTCACATCACTTTTGAACGTCTCCAAGTCTATTTCATCTATTTTCAACAGTATCGACGCGTACCTCAGACGCACAGTACGTCAACGGTCTTGTAAACAAGGTAGGAGGGAAAAACCGTGACATCAAGATCTTGCTATTTGGTTTATTTGTACAGGTGGGGTTATTTCTTGTTTTGGCCAAAGCCTAGAGACTCTAAAGTGACTTGCTTTGTTTTACGCACTTTGGCTAATAAGGTTTTAGTTAAAAAGACAAAGAAGGGTTACATTTGCTGATAGCACGTACTTGGAGGCTGCAATAACATTGCAGTGTATTTCTCAATATCAGCGTCTTGCTCTACTTGAGCTCGTTTTCTCTTCATAGAACGCTATGACGTGTTAGTAAGCACGAGATGCATGGCAGTGTGGGATGTTAATTGAAACAAACTGCTTTGGCAACGTACTTTAGGTCTATCCTTCTTTGGTGATGTTTTAGATGGATTAGAGTTAAGAATACCTTCTATCTCACTAACGTTAACGACATCCGTCTTTTCGGTCAAAACAGCCGAATTTAATCCTGGTGATACCGTTAGACCCTTACAATGCGAAGAAACTGCTACTTACGTGACGTCTTTGGCTTTTCGGGCATTTTCTTCGCTGCATCTTTGTTAGGCTTTTTATTTTCTTGATTATCCTTTTCTGTTTGTTCTTTAGACGCTATTTTATTTTTTGTAGACTCGTTTCTCTTTTTCAAAATATTGTCGTTCGCAATTTTTTCCTTTTCTAATCTTTGCTTTTCTTTCTTCTCACGGATTGGTTTAAAAATAAGCTCATCCAACGATTCACATATCTGCAATTACAATGTAAATATAACGAGGTGATTTAAGAGCTTAACGTGCATCTGAAAACCGTGTACGGCTCGCCTCAGTAACCTCTAGGAGTTTTTTTTTATCTACTTTTTTCTATTGTCGTTATTACTAGTATAGAGCGAAACAAAACGCATGGGATTGATTCGTACCCTCTTAGATTGTGCTGTTAAAAAAAATGCTGCTGCAACAAATTCTGGTGCTGTATAATCTATATCCTTTCTTCTGGACGCGTTCAAACGCGCAGAAAATAGTTTTTTGTAACTTGCGGGAGTATTAAAAGGCGTTGTAGCGAATAATGTCTACGTACGTTTTTAACACATTTGAAGCTGTTTTTGCAAGGTCTGGTAGCCCGAACTGTACTCCCAACTGTGAAAAAGTGATTTCAAATCTATTAAACGTTAAAACAAAAAAGTCGTTAAAAAATTTTTAAATGCGTGCTTGATTTTGAGTGTGTTGGTTATTAAACCAAAAGCCTGTTGGTATTGACGAGAATTGGCGCCAATTTGTTTAAGTGCCACTGCTCGATCGAATTTATGCTTGTAACTGTAATTGAATCAATACTAGGGCAGTTGCGACTACTAATACGCACAATCGACAAGCTAGGTTTACACAAACGATATTCTTGCATTCATTACCCTACAAATGGTAAGTTACGCGTAAAAAGCGTAGATTTACCTTTCGTAAACCCATAGGAAGCCTAATTTGTAACAGCCGCGTATATTCTTCTGATTTCCTTATGACGCGTACATCTGTGATACCTAACCGCGCAAATATCGGTTTTAACGCTGCTGATACACTCATTGGGTAGTAATCCAAAAATTGTCATTCTCGGTCAAGCTGTGTTTTGTAAAAAGGACTAATTTAATGAATATATTAACACGTGTTTCTTTATGTAGTATCTAACTAAAGTACAAACCGTTGATTATGAGTATTCTCACAAGATTTTTATTGAGTAAAGTGATGTATGTTTGTGTATAAAGAAAAGCACTACGTCATCTGTGCGTATGCAGTTGGATCTTCTTTTTTCTTGCAGCAGCATATAACTACTACAATTACTACTATAACAAGTACTACAATTACTGCAGCAGCTATAGCAGCATATATCCAGATAGGAATACCGTCAGGGTCAGAATAAGGTGGATCAACTGGAAAATAGATTGAGTTGACTTGAGCGCAATTAGTCACAGGGAATAGTGCGCAGTCAAGTTCATGAGGTTCAACACAGCCTTCGTCAATTTATAGTTGACAAGATGCATAACAAAGGTGAGGTTGCTCTCCAGTTCTCCTACAAAACTTCATAGCCCTGTCAAGGAAACTCTAAAGTAAAAATGAGCTCAAGGAAACAAGAAAAAAAGAAGAAAAAAAAGAACAATGCAATACTAGCAAACTAAAAAAGCAGACTTTACCACAATGTAGTTATGGGTTATATTTTTCAATTGCTTTCACGGTGTCCAGAACTAGAACTCAAAAAGATTTTGCCATGGCAAGCTTTTTTCTTTGAAAAACAAAAGTTCTGCGTACTAGTGCCATATCTGAACAGAGTTTGGATGTGAAGTTGTCCTTAGAAATGTCAATAACACATGGATTGATTTCACATTTATCTTCAACATAATTAACATCAACATAAATACTTGGTAGTGGACCAGGTTTTATAGTAGTTGCATAAAAATGACCTGATCCAGTCATTTTAATATAGTATGTTTCTCCTCCTGTCAGCATCATACTTTCAGTATGAGTTGTCCTAAACAAATACATAGTTAGCAGAGCGAAGGAGAACAACAGAAACTGAAAACCAGGAAGAGACTGTGACGTACAAAACATAGGAAGAAGTGTTTGACTTGCAAACAGAATCTGAAACAATAATATAAGTCATACCAATGTCAACAGAATAATGCATTAGCATCTGGTTTAATTAATCTAAAAGTTTCATGATCTTCCTCTTCTGTTGCTACAGCAAAATAATTGATGTCGTTTTTCATCTCAACAGTCCATCTCTCAAGCCCTAAACAAAACAAAACTTAACACTTGCCGACTTAAATAAGGAAAAAAAAGAAGACAATAGCACTGCATCAACGGAAGGTCTTTAAGAAAAGTACAATTCATTTTTCCAAACTACGTAGTTTTCCAACTGGATAAAGTTTCGTTTGAAGCTTTTCAATACTGGGATAGTTGTCAAGACAAAAAAAAGAAGAAGGATCTAAACAAAATGTGTAGTTACCATCCCGCTTGATTCTTATTGTTTCACCTGTTGGGTTATAAAATATGATATCCGTAACCTTGTCTATACAAGCTGCTATTAATTCAATACTCTCCCTTTCGCAATAAGAGTTTGCAGTATGGACACAATAAGATCCAGTAAAATCGGTAACAGATAAAAATATAGTATCTGGTATTTCATATCTTCCATAATTGAAAGGAATGAAAGTATTCGCTGATGGAGATAATCTAGGCACTAAGAAAAAACGTCAGTAGCTCACGGCAAACAAACCCCACGTGATAAACCACGTGACAAAGATAAATTGTTAACGTTAAATTACAAAGCCAAAGAAAATACTATTAATGACGTACAATCATGTCTCTTAACGACACTCAAAGGAGATTCATCAGTAGCAAAGAAAAAGACTCTATAAAACTCCTTGCAAATGTCTGGGCGTTCTAGAATATCACCATCTCCATCAAATACAAGACCAGCAGCGTCTATGACTTCAAACTTATCAGGGAATTTAGAATGTTCAGTTTCAAGTTCTTCCATCATTTCTTCAGGTGACTCGCGTGGCATTATATTTGGTTGGGTCAAATCCGACGTAAAATATTCTGTACAAGAGCTTCTGAAGCATGAGTTTCGTTCCACTGCTTTTCTTCAGCATTGTAGATAATAACAGCTTCAAGTGGAATTTCCATCATGCCTACAAGTGCGTAAATCAGTGAACAAAACTTTTTACAGAACAAAATTACCAGCAATGTCTTGACGGACTTCTGTTATGTTTCTACATTCAAAAATATCTGCGAAAACTACTTTCTTTGGTTGTCTATATTGATAATTCATACAAAGAGGTTCGTCTATCTTGCTACCGGTTCTATGACTAAACAAAAAAGTTAGAAAATCAACAAAAATCAACAAAATTAAAAGTTTGTTTTGCGTTATATTATGTGATATTGTACAATACTAGACACCATTTTCAAAACGTTCTTATCAGGTTAAATAAAGGGACTTACAGAAAACAAAGCAAGTATACCTTCTAAGTGTAGTGGAAAAAAAAAAGTCGAAAAAATAGAAAGAAAAAAAATGGAAGATCAACAATGAAATAATCGGCCGTACACAGCTAAGCCACTACCAGTTGGAAGCAAAAAGTATTCCATAAATCTTGTCGTATAGCATACCACTGAGCTGCAGTAGCATTCATAGTTTGAACTTCATCCATGTAAGATTAGCCTTTGGTACAACTAAACAAAAAAAAACCGTTAGCACGCCATCGTCTGAAGAAAAGTGCGTAAACCTATGGCCCGTGAAACCCGTTTAGTATTGGATCGTTACTTAAAATTGTTTGAAATATTACTGTAAGTTTTACAATAATTTATATATGTGGGCTGATGTTTTGGAAGTCTGTAGCTCTAGCTCATTTGAGGCCTTCCGATACGATAACTTTACTTATAGGGAGGTGGTTCAGGGCCCTAGTAGTAGTGCTAAGTCAATAAAGTCAAGTTCTTTTTTAAAAAATGCAGATCACGGCGGAACTGCACTTATAATCAGCGGGTTGCACTCTTTATTATCACAATTGTTTAGGGTTGGTGTCACCCACAGATTTTGATTCAACCATACACAACCCCAGGTAAGACTTTTATAAATAATAGGGTGGGCGGATACTGTTCCATGTTTGTTCATAAACTTCTGTATGTGGTTTTTTTTTAAATTAGCCGTCTTCGTTTAAGTGAAAAAGCCCAGTACTCTAATCTTCAGTCTCATCATCACTCTCTTCACTCTTATTTTTGTCTTCGGTTGCTGATAGGTCTGTATAATCCTCAGCTGAAAAACAAAGTTAGCTAATCAAATAAAATAAACAACACGTGACTTACAATCTTCCCCTAGATCTCTATTAAAAGTAGGTTGCTTTCGCATCACTTGAGCGCTTTTTGCAAGTCGTGGTCTCACAAGTGTTTGAGAACTAAACATTGTTTTCTTAAAAGCACCAAAAGCGCTTCTCCATCCTTTGAGTTGATTTTTTGCAGCCATCTTGCTAGGTTCACTTAGCCTCTTTTTTTCGTTCTCAGTTTCTGATTCTGATGACGATGGCTCTGTCATAATGTCACTGCTGTCTTCTTTTACAGTGCTTATATGACGTTCAATATCGACATCTATTCTAAGAGATGTTATGGTTACTGCAGTAAAGATACCCTTGACATACATTGGTCCTTGGTTACAGTTGATTCTGGCAATAACACTTCGGTTTCTTGTTTGTATCCTTGATCTGTTAGGTTCATATTCTCCTGTTGGTTTAGATTCAGGTTTACATCGTGGTGGAGATATAGTCAACGCTTGTAATGTGATCAACATGCATGCAGTAACCCAAAAAAACCACCTTATAAAAAAAAGTTAATAATGTAATTAAAACAATCAGTATTCACGTGATTCTAAACATTCACAATGAAAAATAACAATAGATTCACTTTACTCGTGAAGTATATATATTTTTCCAGTTAAAAACGGAAGGAGAAAATACTTAAGGCGTAAACACGTGATTCTTTGTTCGTACCAATATACTAATCTTGGAATTGGAAATTCTGTAATTCTTGAACTAGCTGTATGTTAGAGAAGCAAGTTTAATAAAGTATCTTTAAGTAAACGCACACGAAAAGTATATATACAACGCAAAATATCACTATCAAGATAATAAGTGAAACAAGGCGGTTTTTGATCTTAAGAAAAGAATAAGAAAAATAAAAGCAAGAAGTTTTTTCGTACTTTTTTTAATTCTTTGCCGCTATGGTCACTTCGCTCCATCATACTTTCTACGCGTCTTTGTAACTGATACAATGTAACAGAACAATATATGAGAACAGACAAGGAATTTATGATGTAGAAAGTAGCTGATACAAGAGATATAACTACGTATGTCTGAACAGGTTTTAAAACCAATTATTCAAAAAAAAAACTTAAGACATACCTCTTGATTTATAACACGGATAGCTGATCCTATAATTTCTTGTAAAAATACTAATGCTACCCACGCATAAAAGACCCATCTAGAAATCTCAATTTAATCACAATACACAAAGACAGAAGAACTTACTTAAACCGCGAAAGCCCCGAATTAATAGCAACTTTCAAAGAGCTTAAAACTTTTTGCCTAGATTATTATGTCAGCCACTTTCTTCGTATTTTTATTTACTTACCACCATAATGTCATGAGCATTAAAGGAGCCATGATTAACGAAAAAGGAGCAGTAAATAAAATCTCCCACAGCCAGTAACTAAATATGTTGTGGACGCCCAAAGGATCAATACACTGAGCGAGAAAAGTAGCTATTAAAAAAAAGATTAGATCCAGCTTCAGCATCCACCAAAAAAAAGAGGACCAACCTATTGTTGCTAGAAGTAACAATATCAAGCAAAAGTACGCAATTGTAGGCTTAAATCCATTGTGATACTTTACCAATTGATACAATCTAAAAATATCGATGAGGATTAACAAAAAATTTCATATTCGTTTAATGTCGTCACGTCACGTACCTATATAATACAAAAACGAAAGTGTATAGAATAATCCCAGTCATTGATATTTGCCAAACCCAAATCCATGGGCTCTCATAAACTTGCATGAACTCATTAGGCTCTATAAATAACACATTAATATTTTGACAAAGTACTAATCGTTTTAAATTTTTACCTGTTTCAACGCGTACAATTAACGGCTCGTATGGTTTCCAATGTTTTTCCAGTTCTCCTATTATTAAAGAAAAAATAGGGACAACTATATCTGAACTTCCACTGCCATCAACCGAATACATTTGCTGAAAAAAAACAGCGTTAACAATTTAATTTGTTAAAGCATCTAGATTTGTTTCCGTACGTGTCCAGGTCTTGAGCCAGGATAACCAGCTACCGCGCATATAATAGCTTTAGCTCCGGAATTTTGAAACAATCTGTATCTGTCTTCAAGAGGAGGAGCGCAGTTCCTCAATAAAACAATCTTATCTTAAAGCAATGAGATATGATAATATATTATCGAAGCAAATCACGTTTTGATCACGTGTAGCGTATAATTCATATAAATAAGCATTCATCTTCGTATTTACCTGTTTTATTAGTTGCTGAAGACTCTACCACCTCGCCAATGAAAGGATCAAAATCAATCCTGTTGCCATCATATTTAAGAGGCCAAATTCGCATTGTAGTGTTAGACGACTCTATTGGGCGTAGTACAGTAATTGTGGCATAAGACAAGCGCAGCAAGGCTAAAGTATACTTAATTTGGTGTGCATTCCTACAAACGCATACCCAATAGCGCCACGTGCGCGACGAGACAGTTCTTAAACATTTTCCAAACTTACTAATTAGTCTAGATTGTAGGGCTACCAAATACTTATAATTGTATGTTTTATGAAGTGAAAAGTGGCGCTTCCTCGGTTGTGTGCGGAAACAAGATTATTTTCGCACTTAATTTACAATCACAAACTTACGGTTTTTCTATCACGCTATGTTGAGTTATATACACGTTCTCATAACATTTAGTAAAAGACCCGGCGATCTTTTCTACGCTATGGTGTGAGTGTATTGGTTATTTATAGAGTTACTTGTAGTGGTGTAATGAAATAGAATATTTTTGATAACTACAAACAACAAACTACGCATCAAAACCTATGTAGCACCCGAACTCTAAGAATTACATATGAGCAAATATGTATTAGTTGCAGTTATGAGCAATGAAGACAGAAGATAATTCAACATGATGTGCTGGAATCAGAGATTAAATTTACGAGCTGCATGATGTACAGAAAAACTCAAGGAGAAAATAGATTAACAACTAACCGGAAACGTCGTTTATGCTTTTAATTTTATGACATATTTATTTAGGCTGTTCTGTTTCAGTACCCCAATTGTATATTTCAAGATCAATCTGAGGAAAAATAAGAGGGTACGGCACAACGATTTTGACAAAATGGCATTAAAAACTTACATCTTCTTCAGTAGGTCCGAATAATGCCTCCTGATACATACGTCGTTCTCTCTCGGCTTCTTCTGCTTCTTTAACAGCTTTTAAAGCGGCCTGGCGCTCCTTTTGTTCCTGATCAAGGAGTCCTTCTTCCTCCCTTATCTGTACTTTGTTAGAAAAAAGACTCAAACACGAACGAAGCGATTACCCTCCTTTGTCTTTCTATTTCTTCCATATCTTTAGTATCTTGAAGTGGTGTATGTTCCTCTATAGCTCCAAAAGGCTTCTTAGCAACAACGACATTACACTCAGCATTTGTAAGGCAGTACATCGTTGTAGAACCAACAAAAACTCTGTACATTTAGGGTTAGTTTAAACAAGCTTACCTCGATTCTTACCTCACTAAAGAGTGCATATCTCTTCTGCCAAGTACAAGGTGGTGAACTCCTTTCTCTTTCACAGCCTAACGCACGTGAACAACCAAGAGGTTTTTTAAAGAACTCTTCTAAAGTGAAATCGTTTTTGAAGCTTTTGAGTAAAAGCTCGTTCCTTGTAAGCACGTACTCTGCATATTCCGTCTCCAGCGTGATCATTGAACCCCATGATCAAAATAGGCGTGATGCCAACTTCTTGTGCTTTCTTGAAATAGATACGCAAGGTTTTTTTACACAGCGCTTTCTAACACGTGTTGGTAAGCGTCACCTTCTTTTTTTGTAGATTGACGTACCTCTCTTTTGCGATGTTCCATCTCGTACTCATACCCCACCGCTGACAGAACACTGAAAGCAAGTTGTGTCTCTTGTCCTGACTTATACAAGAAGAGGGTATCTGTTTTAATGTTCATCATTGACACTGCCTGTTAAAAAATGGAATCAAAATAAAACACAGGACAATCGCTTGTATACCAAATTGAAAGCCCACAGGGCGTATCTATGTAGAAAATAAGCGAAATAGTACATACAATCGCTATACGCACTCTGATTCATCTATCGCTACCATCCAGTTTGCCATGTTGTTGTTTAGTCGGTGATGTACCTACTATTTTACAAAATGAAGTACTAGGGGCATTCTCGGAAGTGTAGGAAACCCATGTGATTCGTAGTGACACGCTTCCTCGCTTTTACTAGCATTCTGCTTTGGTATGAAGATACGCAATGATCGGCGAAAGTCAAGTAAAAATATTGACCGACGAAGAAAAAATGATGTTGCGTTACTCTTCCTCGTGTGGCATTGATAGCCCTCTTAACAAAATTAATCTAGCTATCGTATGAAGGGTACCTAATACCGCTTGACATTAGCTGTCAGTCTTTTTTGGTCCGTTATCGGCTAAAAAAAACGTTTCATAACGCGTGATGTCAACAACAATTAAGGGCTTCTTTAAAAATAACACCGTTACTGGTAGAACACTTAGCGAACCTGTACCGTTTACTTTAAAGTTTACCGAAGGTTCTGATGAGTCAGTGATGACTATACAAGAGTTTCAACCTACTTTAGACGAAATGGGGTCATTTATCCAATCTCCTGAATTAATACTTAAAAAAACAGGTGACGTTTATACAGTGACTATGGGATTAATGTCTGGTGGCTCTGTGACTATTAAAGATAAAAAATTGATTCTACAAATATCTGGACATGGCGGAGGCAATATTGGAGAGTATCACGGCGACATTGAGTGTTAACACCGAAACAAAAATCATGTCAAGTAACAAATAAAAGAAAATCTCTGATTTTCAATGTACGTTGTTAGCGCCAACCTGTTCTTTCTACGGATCCAGCTTTGCATCATACTGATAGTGATTCTTCGGTTTTCTGCAATGTGCTCTTTGGAATCTGCATCAGGCCTTCAATCTACTTTGATTAAAGGCAAAATCAATTATCTGAGCAACTGTTTATTGTACTTCTATTTCCAGCTGCTTTAACTGTGAGCGTAGTTGGGCCGTATCGTGCAACTTTAATATTCCATGATTTGCTGTGCACCTTGCGCTTGTGGTAATTGAGTATAATAAGAAGTTTACTTCTGGATTGCGTTACAAAGAGTGCTTGTTTATTTTTGTAACAGGCGAGTACAGACTTTGTTATGTTGATACCTGTGACGTAACCTATTTTCTTTATGTCAAAATTGCAGTACTATAATTATAGTTAAACTGCTTGTGTATTAGTGGGAACTTGTGTTTGTATTTCTGATAATTGTGTGGCTTTGGATCCATTCGGAGAACCATTTGAAGCACTTCCTACTCCTGGTTGACCTGGTTCTTGACCTTTGAACCTGTAAAAGCATGCAATAGGAACTGTAAGGAGTATAATTATTACCACACTTATTATAATAAGACCAATAAGCGAAACACTCGTAATTACTACAAAAAACGAAAGTGAGTGTTTAATTTTATTGTTTTAATTAACACGTGCCTCTGCTGCCACTGGCATCACTAATAATATTAAATGGTGCTTCGCTAGCTCCAGTTGGTAGTATTGTTGCGTTGTTTACGGTAGTTGGAGAAGCCTAAAGCTTGTTAATATTAATTTATTTTATTAGGAGCAATTTACCATTGGAGGTGCAAAACAGACTGTAAAAGAACGCAGATGTTAGTACAAGACTGTCTTACGGGCCCTTAAGTGCTAAGATAAATAGTGATCTGGGAGCAGCTATTGGCATCGTACATAGTTTAATAACCCTGTTAGCTGCGCCTTTGAGTTCACGTGCGGTCCCGAAAAATTCATTAACTGAATGCCCGTACCAACAGTTCTGGCTGTATTTAGCTTAAAAACACCCATACGTAAGAATGCTGGTGCAGGCTTAGGGTAGTGGATTTCCTTCGAAGATTCGTGGTTTATTGTGCACATCTGTGTTTTTCCGAGCGACTTTCATCAAAGAAAGTTTTTCCGTCGTGATACTTCTAGTACACCAAAACACGAAACCATGGCAGGGGCACTTAACGTATTCCTGTTGCTCTTATTGTATGTTGCTTCTATTGCTGGACAGGCTACACCGAGTGATGCTTACCTTTCAGCATTTAATACGCCAGTGACACCTCAAGAAAACCTGTTGAAGGTAAAATAACGCGTTTTGATCCGTATCTTATCGATTTTTCCTTGTAGACGATAAACGCGACCCACACAATCAGCAGATTTACCTTTAAATTGTTTAATGGAACTTTTGTGTACGTACAACCAAAGACCAAACCAGATTAAGCGCAAACCTTACAAAAGCAGCGTCTGACGCACAAAAGGACCCATTTACCCGTTTTGTTTAACTAACCCCATTCGGAAACTAACGTTTTTTTCTAGTCGTACTAAGGTTGGTGAGTCGTGTCCCACAGCAGAAGACAACTCAACGATCGTTTGTATCCGTATCCCTTCTCCTGAAAAAGTTATGGCATTTATTTCAGACCAAACTGTAACACTTGACGTTTGCGCGTCGGAAGCCTTGTATGAGCTATACTTTTTATCAGCGAAATCAAATATCAGAGTAGAAATCTTCTATCTTAAAAGTACGTTTTTCTCCCCAACAGCAACTTTGGCATTGATTAAATACACCATCGCATCTTCCCTTGATAGCCAAGGTGTTGTATCCCAGCTCGGAAACTGGGCACTCTAGTTTGCTGTTCAGGATTTTGCGAACTCTTTTTTTTTGCTTTTTTTATTTTTTTGCTTGCACACCCGCTCCCTACCTTAACATGTAGCGAGATCTAATACTTTGTAGTGACAAATATTGTTTCCACACCAGATCAAGCAAGTACTGGAGAGTGGCCAGTAACGTATAAGGAAAAATTAGGCATGAGTATTGTTTACATAAAACTTCCTACATTCACACGTGACGATAAACATTCTCTTAAAAGACCTGCTATTAGTTGTTCTAGTGGAGGAGTACACGTAAACTATAGGCTTACAAAGGCATCACCTGATCTTTGCATAAGCCCAGGCTCTGAGGCAAAGTTCTTAGATTGTTACCACAGTTGACTAACTTTTTATTTTAGAATGACATGCTTTATTTTTCTCACTTTGACACCGACTTTAACACTTACATTCCTTGGGATTTAGAAGCTGGTTACTATTTAAGAATAGATTACGATTTTGAAGGCACTTTTAATTTAGCTGCAGTTAGTTGCAGCATTACAGTTGGTAGGTACCCTTTTCGTATTTCCTTTACAAAAGGTAACACTAGCTCATTACTCCTTTCTAGAGGGAGTGCCACCTTTGTATACTGAACAACCTATCAAAGCTTCAATGTATTCTATATATAAGATACCAACAGATGCCATTTCATTGCTTACTATAACCAAGAAAACAAAGGATGCGGTAAGCACAGAGTAAAGATTTTAATGTTTTTAACTCGTGTTAGGTACTTAAATTCGATTTTGATTCTTGTGGAACAACTTTACCCGTGTACGACCATGTAGTAGCAACAATGGGTGAAGAAAAGCATCTAATTGGAGCATGTTGTTGTGTATCAGGGTTTGTGTATGTTCACTTCTCCTCACCACCAGCTGATGGAAGATTCGCGGAAATATACTACAAATACCAACACAATTGTACGAAATTGCTCTTTCTTAGTCTTTCGCCCACAAATATTTAATGATAATAACAACTATTGTTAGATACGGTTCCTATACTGCAAGCAGAGGATGTTTGGATGGGTAGTAACTTTTCTCAATCTGTCACTGACAACTATGGCCAAGTAATGAGAAAAGAACAAGAAAAAAAAAAGAGGTTTCCTTATTATTTGTTTTAGGACTTCTTTGCTGTTGACTTTGGACGTCAACCTAACTTAAAAATACCATTGGATGTCACTAGGCTTAAATACCTTGGTATTCGCCTTTGCTTGTTCCCAGACAGCAAAAGCACAAGTAGTTTGTGGATGCCATCAATAGTTGATAGAGATGGCGATGAACCGCATTGGGACTTAGAAGCTACTTCCCCAGGATTTGTTGCAAGTGATAAATTGACCATTACTACTTTCCCTAACTCACTTGGTATGACTAATCTATTACTCGGTCTTCTCTGCTAATGCGTTATACAGATGTTGAAGGTACCATTTTGAGGAAAACAGAGGTCCAAGTGTTTCACATTGATTTCGATGCTATGAGCAAAGTTATTGATATCTCAGACGGTATTGTTATAAGATCTCGTCCTTTAGGGGGTAGAATCGGATTAGGTCAGACTTACACCAATGTCTACCAACAGTTATTGAATGATACCAACAAGATACCAATATCGACTTGTAAACTTGCTTTACCAGAATACCAGCATGAAAAAGTGAGCTTTATTCATTACAACCGTTAATGACATATTGTTTAGGATAACAACTACTTCTACTATGAAGATCTCAGTGTTGATGATGCTTCTATAGACACAACTATCGAGAAAGCAGTTACTTCACGTACGAGATAGATTTAGAGCATTTATCACAAACATCTTGTTTTACACTTGGTTTTTGTATTCTGGTTATGTGTACGCTAAACCTTTGTTACAGAAGTAGTAGCGCCTATTTATATTGAAAGTGGTGAAATTATTGATTTCGGAGAAAGTGATGAAGATGTTCAAACATATATTTTCAATGTACCAAAAGATACAGCTTTCTGGTACATGAGTAACTTTGCTGGTGGAAGCTCAACTCTGAGTCCAGTTGTTACACATGTTGAAAAATGTGAAGTGGTATGTCAGAGTCTATAACTAACCTGTGTTGTTCATACTTGCATAGGTTGCAAATATTTCTGCTGGATACAAACTGGCGCCAGCTGCAGGAAACTGGTCAGTCCGGTTATGTACTGCTTCTACTTAACTTTATATCTTAGGACTATTACTGTCAGTAAACCTGCTCAAGATCTTTGTGATGAAGAAAACTCTGATTGCTTTTTCTCAGTACATGGTAACCTTATTTGAAAACGATATTTCTTCAAACAGCTAATATTTTTTTCAGTTGTTCCTAAGTCTGACATAACACTTTTGACTGAATCTCAAACTATTACTGCTAAAGCAAAACAATGGTATTCCATACCACAGGATTTATGGAATGAATACTTTTTACTTCCAACTGGTAGTGGCTTAGCTGTGTGCGACAAATTATTTTAAGTTTTATCGTTTTTCTTTGTTTTTTCCTATTATCTCGTTCTCTTCAAAATTGAAAATATTTTAAGTATTCCTCTTCGTTCCAATATAAGAAAACCAGTTGTGTATAGAAATTGTATAATCGTGCACCTCAACAAAGACTAAAAGCGTTATGGGTCTTTTTTTATTGAGGAGAAGTTCCTAATATTGTTGTTTTAGTCACAGAGAGGGTGATAAGATAACAGAAAGTCTGTGTATGAATTATCAATATAGACAACCGAAGAAGGTAGTTCTAGCAGAGCTAAGAGGATGTACAAATGTAACTGAAGTCCGTAAAGAAATAGCTGGTACACAGGCAACAATTTATTTCGCAGTTTGCTGCTTTCTTACTTTTTTACCAGAAATTATGAATGTTCAAGAAGATGCTGTAATAGTCTACAATGGAGTTGAAGGACAATGGAATGAAAACTATGTAAACGAGTTTTATTGCATCGACTCACGTAGTAGAACATTCTACATTGGATTCGACCCAGCTAAATATGATACTTCGCGTGGCTCTCCTCTTTCAATGATGAAAGAACTTGAAACTGAGCATTCTGGGTACCCTGATACGTTTGAAGTCATAGATGCCGCTGGTCTCGTATTTAATGGAGATGGCGTTGTAGCAGCCTCAAATATTTGCAAGGAGTTCTATAGATTCTTTTTCTATGCCACTGATGAAGCACCTTTACAGGTTGTTAAGCGAGAGAAATGTACGTCATTACTTATTGCTCTTTGTTCTTACCCTCGTAATTATGAAATGTACATATGATATCACGTGATAGATTTGTTTATCGTTCGAAGCTTACTTGGTTTTTTAGTGCCACAATTAAGTGTGGAGCTGAGTACCTTCATTCCTTTCAGTTATGCATCTTTTATACCTCCAGAAGATACAATGCTTATATCCGTTACTGAGTTCACTGGATCTTATTGTGTTCATACTGAAAACTCTTATTGTGAGACAAAGAGCATGGCGTTAATAGCAGGTTGTATGATAAAGGATATAGTATTTTATAACCCAACACGTGAGAATATATTGATTGACTATGATGGTATGTAACTTCTGTTTGCTTCCTATTTTTTTTAGTGTTAATCCCTGCTTTTAGAGAAGATATATTATTCGGAGATATTTATTGACAATCTGTATTCGGCTGTGTCCGTAGATTCACTTCCTTATACTCGAAAAAGCATTACTCCAGCTAGTGATGCATTATTTATTGTTGACTATGGTATGACTTACACAATTATTTCTGAAGACGAATGTGAGTCAAACAACATGACTTCCTATGTTAGGTACACATCACGTTTATTACTGCTTTTTTTTGTTTGCATGTTAGGATCTTTTGGCTTGTGTAGCTTTTTCTAAGTAATTATTTTGTAGGACAATAAAAACTCAAACTGAAAGTACAAGACTGTTAGCAGGTGTAAAATATTACATAAGAATGAATGGGTCAGGTTATTATAACGCAACGACCATAGAACCTGGTCCATCAGGTGACGACAATATCTATATTGATGTTGGATATATTGAGGATAAATGCAGTGTATTAAATAGCTGTAATCATGATGAAAACGCAATTGAAGATCCACATTGTAGAGAACTGGTAAAGGTACGAAAAAACGCCACCATACTGAACAGGTTACTATGACAACAATTTAAAGTGAGACAGCAGACTCTTTGTCCATTCCCTTTTTTTTCTTGTTTTATAAGTCAATCCAGCTTATATTTTTGTGTTTAGAGTTTTGTTTCTTCCGCTGAGGACTATTGTGGAAAAACTGGAGTAAACCCTCAAATGTGTTATAAATCTTGTGAGGTTCTTCGGAATGCTAATTGTTTCAACTTTGAAACTGATTGCTCTCTATTCCCTGTGACTAATTGTGCTCAAGTCAACTCAACCTATTTTCCAGTTGACCCTTACAGTCCACCTTATTCTGAACCTGACATTGTTCCTTACTGGATATATGTTGGTGTAATACCTGCTGCAGTACTTGCAGTAGTTATTATTATAATAGTAATTGTAGTACTTATAGTCTGCTGCAAGAAAAAGGATTCAGATCCAAATGCATACTCAACATTTGGTGATAGTTAACTGCTACCTAACGTAGTATATACCAGATTGCATTTATTAGACCAATAAAGATGCATTATTTTAATAAACCATTGTGTGGTTAAACCCGACGGCAAAACAAACAAATTAAACATAGCAAAAATAATTTGTAGTCTGGTAACAAATGAAACCGTGAACACTACAGCGCTGAAAGCAAAGTTATGCATATCCACAGTGAATCAATAAACTTACTTGTTTTGCAAGTATTGGACAGGTATCATAAAGCAATAGAAGAGAGCCACTATTTACCATGGCACTTGTTTATTTAAGAGGCTACTTTTTACTAAGTGTCTTCAGCTTGATTAGTGAATTTAAGATGTGAGTATGTATAGGTTTCAAAAATGGAACTTTGTTCACACGTGGGACGAAAGAAACTTGGCTTTTTTTTGATGTAACTTAACGAATTAAGTCATGTTGATAAGGCGTTCCTGGTAATTGTTATTGGCTGTTTAAACCAACAATACAAGCAACCAGTTCGATACAAGACAGTTTTATTCGGTTTAAGCTAAAAACAGAAGAGATGTCTACAAAAGAAAATCTAATAACGCCAACCGCTTTACGACGCTTTGCGCGTAGCATTGTAGATGCGCAAACGTTAATTAGTCAAGGCGCGAAAGAAGAACTGTTACAAACGATCACTACATACGCCAAGGATCTCATTGAATCGTACGTAGCGTAGTAATACCATTTAGATGATTAATACAGCACAGAGCTGAAAAAGTTTGTAAAAAGCAAGACAGGAAAACAATTGTAGCAAATCACGTCAAAATAGCCATAGAAAACGTCAAACACGGCGAAGCCGCTCCAACCTTCGAATTTCCTGACTTTGGCTCGGATTCATTGAGCGTTGCCAGCTTCCCTGACTCTGAGGTCGCTAGTAACTGGAGTATGCAGACTAATACAGGCGGTTTCAGTCCAAAAGTGCGTTAACGAAACACTCTCATAGCAAAGCGAATAAAAGACTTCTCTGACGTGTACCTTGCGTACACTTTTAGTTAAGTGATCTGGACGGCTTTCAGAATTTGTCGTTATCAAGCCCAACACACGGACAAGCTAGCGGTGTTATTCCTCAAGCAGCTCCAAGAAAAGCGAATGCTTTCGCTGGATTTAACTTTGGTTTTGATAGTGGCGCTCAGGTAGTAGCTCCAAGTGAGGACAAACTTCCTGGATCCGCTCAACCAGCTACTGCTTTCCCTGGATTTAGCTTTGGTTTTGATAGTGGCGCTCAGGTAGTAGCTCCAAGTGAGGACAAACTTCCTGGAACCGCTCAACCAGCTACTGCTTTCCCTGGATTTAGCTTTGGTTTTGATAGTGGCGCTCAGGTAGTAGCTCCAAGTGAGGACAAACTTCCTGGACCCGCTCAACCAGCTACTAGTGGCAGTCCTCATGAGGTTCCAAGGTTTAAAATCGTTCTTGCTGGCGATGGAGGTGTTGGTGCGTTACGTGTTGGTCTCTTTGATGTCAGCTTTATTTTTTTGTATTTCCCACGTGCTTGTTAGGGACTACAAGTTTATATTTACGATCAACAATGTTAATTTATTTACTGGGTAGGTAAAACGAGTTTGGTAAAAAAATTGCTTACTGGTGGTAAGGTTTTTACTTGGTTGTTTATCATTTAATGTGACCTACAAGAGTTTGAGACGAATTATATAGCTACAATGGGTGTTGAAGTACATACAGTAAGAGTTACGACAAACAGAGGACCAATTGATTTTAACATATGTACGAGTAGTTTTTTTTCATTTTGTTGTCTCTTGACACTCACTATTTTCTATAGGGGACACTGCAGGTGAACTTGTTTGTAAAGTTTTCTTGAGTGTTATCTTATTACATTGCTAGGTCAAGAAAAATTTGGAGGACTCAGAGATGGTACACCTTTCCTTTCTGTTTTAGAAATTTCCGTATCAAAAAAAAAAATTGAATGTTGACTAGTGTTGTAGGATACTATATTGGCGCTCAAGGGGCTATCGTTATGTTTGATATGACTTCTAAACTAACATATAAAAATTCCAAGAATTGGATTCAAGATATAAGGAGGGTATCAAGCGACTGTCCTGTGGTGTTATGCGCTAATAAGGTAAGCAAAAAAAATTGAGTGACTTTTTCACATCTATTCGACGTCTATTTACTCTTCTCTTGTACTCATTCTTACCTCTTAGGCTGATGCTGCAGCTGATAAAATAGAAAAACTAAGAGAAGAAGATCATGATTTTAGTCTTGCTATCACATCAGTCAAGGAAGGCAGCATTAACGAGCTTTATAATGTATGTACAATTTACTTGCGTATATTCATCATAATTTTGTTTTCTGAATGATTACTAATCTTACCCTTCTAGCCGTTGTTGCTACTTACTCGTATATTAACTTATGACCAAAGTATAGAGCTAGCCTAAACTTTTTTCTCACTTGTTCATTGTCAATGACGTTGTGACTTCTAAAACAGAGCTGTTCTAAATAAATGCATGTAAACAAGATGATTATTAATAAGTTTAGAAAGCACGTGTTTTGTGACTTGTACAAATAATGTTGATCGATCTCCTTTTGATTTACTGTGTTCATAACACGTTTGTAAGTCCTATTGAGTTTGTAAAATCTGAGTGATAGACATACCAATTCAAGTACCTGCCCAGACTCAACTTGTAAAGAAGACTGCTCTTAGAAATGGCGATTAACAGGTGTGGCCAGTGAGCTGTTTTCAGTCTTAATAGTACAAGTCAAAAGTCTAACAGTACGAGAATGTACACATGTAACACTTAACATGAAAATCACTATTGTTGCCTACACTTATACATTCTAATTTAAAAAGAGTTCATATTACAATATTGAGCACCAATTTTCTTCAGGTAGCCTTGGTGTGCCATCAACATACATCGAGTCGTATAGAATTTGTCCATTCTCATACCAACCCTTCCATTGACCATTTTTTTTACCATTAGCATACATGCCTTGTACCTTAATTTGTCCACTTTCATGCCACTCTTTGTATTCACCATGTAGTTTATCATCAATCCACATTTCATGTACCTTGATTTGTCTATTTTCATACCATTCTTTTCCTTCACCATTTTTTTTACCATCAACCCACATTGATTGGAACTTGAGTTGTCCATCCTCATAAAAATTTACTTCACCATTAAACTTATCATCAACAAATGTTGTTTGTGCCCTAAGTTGTCCATTTTCAAACCAATATTGCCATTCACCATTTTTTTTACCATCAACACACATGCCTTGTACCTTAATTTGTCCACTTTCATACCACTTTTTTAGTATACCATTTCGTTTACCATCAATCCACATGGCTTGATACATGAGTTGGCCATTTTCTTGCCATTCTTTGTACTCACCATTTTTTTTACCATCAACCCACACGGATTGGATACTGAGTTGTCCATTTTCATACCACTCTTTGGATTCACCAGTTTTTTTCCTATCAATCCACATGGATTGGAAACTGAGTTGCCCATTTGCATGCCACTCTTTGTACTCACCAGTTTTTTTACCATCAACTAGTAGGCATTGTGCATGAAGTTGCCCTCCTTCATACCATTTTTTGTACAATCCATTCTTTGCATATTTGTGTGCTTGTACTCTACCACTTTTGTACCATCTGATCCAATTACCTTTCCTTTCTAATGCTTCATCAAAGTGCGTATTGATTGCTGCTCTTTTTGAAAGTGTATGGAACTTTGTGAATGCTTCCGCATTGAATGTACAAATGTACTCTTGAATCTCACAGGGGAGATCCAGTACTGTCAAAGAATACGCCATAGAGCTATAACAAAGTCAAAATAGAGTACAACAACAGCATCGCTGTTGATGAACGAATCTAAAACAGGCTATTGCCAGCGCATCTCGTTGGTAAAAGCTGAGCGTATAAAGGGCTTTAAAAGAGTTTTTACAGTTATTCTAACGTACTTTTGCTCCATTCTATCAGAATACCTTTCACTGACAACGCAAGTAGTAAAAGAGATGTTTACATATTTCAAAATATTTCAAATATTTCAAATATTGCAAATGTTTTAAATGTTGCGAAATTGTTGAAAAACCTGCCAAACTTTTTGTAAGTCAGTTGTTAAAAGTTACGCTAAACACCTGAAAAGCGTTCTACGGTAGTTTGGTAGCGCTTTTCTGTTTTGTTTCAAGTGTTACATTTATTTCATAATATTTGGAATATTTGTAATATTTGAAATATTTGTAACCAGAAAACATCTCTATAGTACCGATGTTATGCTAATTAAAACAACGCTACCTAATACTCTTGTTAGAAATAGTCAATTATTGTCTCATTCGATTGAATAGTTGAAAGAAAATGTAAGATCTCACCATTATAATAACTAGGCCAATCGTAGCCACCATAACTTTTACTACAGCAAAGGCAGGGTATGGATTCAAGTTTGAAAATTTGATCAAATTACAGCGCACTCTCGCTTAATGGTTTAAGTAAAAACGTCGGAAGCCATGCATTTAAAAACATCATTTGTTACCCTCTGTTGTATATTTCTACTACGCTCAACTACATCATGTATTGTACCTTCAGATGGATTACTAGCTTGGTGGCAATTAGATAAAATCACATCAAACTATACTGTGGACGTTATTAGCTCCAGAAAAGCAGAATTTGGAGGCGTAAGAGGCGTAGACTACGAAGTTATACAGGTACGCTAGTTAGTGTACATATTTATAAAGTCACGTGATTAGGCTCCACTGGCTGCAAACTCTACTGTATTTTATGGTAGAGGTGGATTACTTGTAAATGATACAATAGATGAAATATTTAAACCAGACAAAGGTTCGTTAATCACGTGGTTTTTAATCAGAATTTTCCAAACGTTTATTGTTGTGTTTAAAGGCAGTTTTACTTTCGAATTCTGGATGCAGCCACAAAATCTATCAGGAAATCAAACAATACTTGAATACGAGTCATTTGGTGGTAGCTACGTTTTGCGTACCTTCGATACAAGCCTACTGTTCAAACTATATATTGGTAAACATTTTTTACCACTGTGCTGAAAATCTCTTTTTTCGAATCAAAAGTTGCTCCAAATACTTTGGTTCTGAACCATTATCAAGGAGTTTGTTTCCAAAGCTGTTTTCGTATCATCAATTGCTAACAAATTCTGTTGTTAGGAGACAATGTTTATAATGTTGGACCTGGTGAACAATTGATAAATACAAATTACCATCACGTTGGCATTGTCTGGGACAGGTATACTCCAACACTTACAATTACGCTAATACATTATTCATTAGTGTGAACAGTACTCTCGCAGTTTATAGAGGTTAGGAACGCACATGCTAAGCAGGTAATAACATACTGTAGATAGCGTTAAACAGGTTACAAATGTGACACCATGGCCTTCAGAGGTTCGTCTTAGCTCTGAAGTGCTAATTATTGGGACTGGACTGCAAGGACCCGGGTTCCAAGGAGCTCTAGATGAGGTACCTCTGTTACAGTTTACAAAACCTAATGATAGTTCTCCTTCTATAACACGGCACTCACCGAGACTCAAATACGAGCAGTTGCATACTCAGGTATGTTTGTTCTGTTGAAAAGGACGTAATTATAATCAGGTGTTGGCAAGTGCCTTCCAGCACCCACAGCACCCACACCACAACCAACCACAGCACCACCCATAACAGTTCCAATCACAGTGCCAACAGTCGCTCCGAATACAGTAAATACAAGTACGCTGTTGAACTCAAACAATGAAAAGAATTCTTATTATTTCAAAGCGTGTACTGGTAGAACTCATGTAGCAGCTGTTTGTGACGAAGACACTCAAACTTGGGTAGTAACAGATCCAATTATTATTCAAGAAAATGACTATGAGATAGAAGGCTCAACTGTTTTCAAAGGTGAGTAAAGAGTTTCCCCGTTTATGAAATCTTGAAAGTTGCCATTGGGTTGTTACTAACGCTACCAAAAAGGGATAGTAACAGTTTTAGAAGAAGCCAGAATATTTCTATCACGTGATGTTACTCTCTTTTTCGAAGAATGTCCAAGCATCAATAAGACACTAGATATCTTTCTTACTCAAGTTTCTGAAGAAATACAAACAATATTAACAGTTCCAATAGGATGTAATGATACAAAAGAGAAAACAAGAGTTTTTGATGCCGCTAAAGAACCCTGTACTGATTTTGATAGACAAGATTCTCGACATGATATTTCTATCATTTGGACAATAGATGACTGTTCTGATGATCGCTTGAGTGATACTGCTATGATAGCTATTTCTGTTGTATCTGTTTTTATTGTTGTAGTTGTCATATGCATACTTGTTTATGTCTTTGTTTTCTACAAGCGAAGAAAATACGCAATATAAGAAATATGCCAATAATAAAAAATAGCATCTTACCCTCCTACATGAAAATAGTGATATATTTGCTGCATATTATGTACTTAACTTGTTAACTGTAATGGACCTGGTATGGTTCAATGAGCTATGTAGCGCATTGTTCTACTCGTTTATTTCAAAGTACTCATGAAAGAAAATGTTGGTCTAGTGCGTTGTCATTGCAATCTAGGTATTGTCAAAGACAGTCAAAACAACATTGGAGTTTAACACAACATGTTTAGTATATGCCATACGTTTTTCTGCTAGTACAGCGCTATTCAATGTATTATTCAGTCGAGTTAACAAATTGTTGCAGTTTTATTAGATGTGTAAATATGTGAAATCAGTGCCACTTTGAAATATTAATCTACTTTTGTGATGATTTTGTTTTTGATGTGTTTGTCTTGATACTTGACAAACTTGAAACGCTCAAGTGTTGTGAACCCCATTTCTTTCATTACTGTTCCTGTCATATCTTCAAATTCAACAGACATACGGTTCATCACTGATCCAACCTCTTGTGATCTTGATTCATCAAATCCTGCTGATTTCAGTACTTTTACCCAATCTTGGTTGCCATCACTTTGTAGATTGTCTGGTGCAGTGCGTAGTATTGTTAATGAAGCCTAAAAGAAATAAACATTTGTATTGATAAACTAAGTGTACTACATTGCCAGGATTGAATGACTCATGCTTGTCCATCCATGATTCCTTTGAAACAAGTTCAGCAATATTATCAAACATCGACTGTTTAGAAAGATTATCAAACGTGGTGCTCATCAAATCCAATTCATCTGCATCAAATTGTACTTTGTCATGATACATTGAAGAACCCTTGGCATACCAAGATTGTCTTGAGATGAGGTTATCAGCGTCAATTGACGAAAAGTGATTGGAAGAACCAGGATCGCTCTATAGAAGCTATTAATAACGGAAAGACCAGGATTAGTTGTTACATACATTGCCTTCAACAACTTGATTGTGTTCAACAGTTTCTTTGTTTTGTATGAGATCACATGCGTTTTCTAGTATCTGAATGTCATCTTTGGTTTGTCCAAACTTCTGAGGAGCATCTTGAACAACATCCCTCAATATGAATATGTCTTCAAAGGGTTTCACTTTCAACATTTCCTTGTCAATAGATGAAGTATCTTTTAAAGCATTGTCAGGTATTCCAAGGTCGACTGTGTCAAAGGACTTGGGTGATGCAAGTTCGTCTGCATCAAATTGTACTTTGCCATGGTCTATTGAAGGAGACTTGACATACCACGATTGCCTTGATACGAGGTCATCGGTATCAATTGGTGCTTGTTGTTTACGCGAAGAATCATGATTGTCCTAAAGATGAGTTACAATGTGAATGTGAATAAGTTGTAACATACATTGTCTTCACTATCTTGTTTTGTTTCGAGCTCTTCTTTGTTTTCTTCAACATCTTGTTTGTAACATGCATTGTCATCAACATTTTGTTTTGTTTCAAGCTCTTCTTTGTTTTCGTCAACTGGATTATCCTGTTTGGCTTGTTCAACCTCCTGAGGATCATCTTGAATAACTTCCTTTGGTGTGGAGTTGTCTTCAATAGGTTTCTCTCTGAACAAGCCTACAACGCCCGACAGGAAAGAAGATAGTCTACCTCTCCTGGGTATTTGTTTTGAAATATTGAGAATCTTGTGTATGGACCCTGTGTTTGTTTAACATGTATATGAGAAATGGGTCGTACTATAAGCATCTGGTTTCACCATGTATGACGCACAAGCTTCAAATATTTGTTTAACATTTATCATATTTTTCGCAGAACACTCAATGTAATCAAACGCTCCAATATCTTTTGCCATTTCAATACCTATTTACCATTACGTCAATAATTAATGTATGTTCCATTATCACGTGATTTGTACCTTGGTTGCAAGTGATAGGAGATTGATTTTTTGATGCTAGTTTTTTAATAGTTTCTGGGTCTTCTCTTAGTTCTAATCGAGCGCCAACAAGTAAACACTGAGCATTCTCAGGACAATGTTGTTTGCATTCCGGATACCACTATATGTATACGCATTACTTTTACAATGTGAAAATAGCGTACATTAAGAACTGCAGACTCAAAGCTTAGAGGTTTTACAATAGAGAAAACAACTACATAAATATTGATTCCCTAAATGAATGATGAGGTTACAATAAAAAATACGACTACAGTTGGTACATGGTATCTTAATTGTCTTAAGCGATCTAAGTCCTCTTGTCCGCTCTACGAAAAGGAGTTACTTTTATTAATTCAAAAGGTCTCACAGTGTCTATAATAAGCAAGCGAACTCTTTTACCATCAACAACTATCTCGTCTAAATAGATATTATTGTCTGTTTCATTCAAGTTTTGAGACAGACTGACTTTTAGCAAAAAAACTCCAGTTTCTGCCCGATCTGTCAGATCTGACGGATTTGACACTTCTGACAGATCTTGCAAATTGTCATTTTTTTAAATGTGATCTACCCTCACGTGAATCCAACCATTTCAAACCCACGTGATTTAACAAACCCGTAGCAAAAAATTTTATTTACATATTTGACGCCTGGCGGCGTTTACAAAGCCTACAGCAACGCTGGTGGTGTTTTGGGGCGGTTTTGACGTTGTTACACCTTCATTGCTGCTTGGATGCTACCATAGCGCTTCTGTTAGCGTGGGGTAGGCGCTAGCGTAGCGCTAGTAAGTTATACACGTACGTTGATTTTTTGAAGCAAAACATACAGCAAACAGTGTTTTGAGGCATTCATATCGTGTTTGGTGGTAATGCGATAGCTTTGTAGGACATCATACCTTTTTAATTCGCTTTTAGCGCATTGAACACCTCTGTGGTTGATCGTACCGTGTACAGTTGGCGTAGGTAAAATACTGCGATCTTCAATGGTATGTTGAAACTTACATTGAAAATTTTGCTATCACTTACCGTAAGGTACCTAAGTCATACAATGAAGGACAACATTGTAACACAAATAGTTCACATTGTGATAGATCTACACCATTTGACAGAAGTGTCAGATCTTGTTAGATCTGCTAAAAGTGCTAAAAACTCACTTTCTAGAAAATATTAGTAAAACTTGAATGAAACATACAATAACGCAAAACTGCAAAAATATTTTTTCTGGTACTTGTAAAGTCATCTACCACCGTAGGTATGTAATCAATAGGATATCTATTATTTCGGTACGTGGCTAGTATTTCTTGTTTAATATCTTTCAATCTATCTCCCACGAACAACACTTGATATTCAGGCAGGGCCATCTTTAAAACAAAAGAGACGATTGTTGACTTGTTTTATGTGAAGCCTAAAGATAACGGAAAAATCACGTGGGAAACCAGGGATAATTTTGAGTGATGTGCTCTTTAACACATCAGGCAGATTTTTTTAATCCAGTTTTCAAACCACGTGTTTACCACACATAATTATGATACCTGTTGTGGCGTTTCAAAAGCCAACAGTATGTTTGTGATATTTTGAATTCTCTAAAATTTTAATGTCATTATTGAATATTTATGAATATTTCAAGAACCTTTGAGGCATTTTCCTCAAAACTATCTTGCTCTTCAATTGCTATTTCTAACATGTTATGTTGTACCGAAGAATAGTACTGACAGTCAAAGCAATTTTGAAACTTATTTTTTCATAAATTCTGGAGACTCTAAACTCAGTACAACTGCCAAGAAACCATTGGTAATTCCTCATAGCCAGCACTTTTAAAGTTTCAGATGCTGCAATAGTGGTGATCCAGAGGAATTTCCGCTGTCAAATTATCAATGCGGCTAGCAGCGAACTGTGTCAAAACTTGCAACAAAAATTTACTTTGTAAGATGTTTATTAGATACCCAAACCTGTACGGGACACAATGTGAATCAGTGCCACTTTGCAAAATTAATCTACTTTTGTGATGATTTTGTTTTTGATGTGTTTGTCTTGATACTTGATAAACTTGAAACGCTCAAGTGCTGTGAATCCCATTTCTTTCATTACTGTTCCTGTCATATCTTCGAATTCAACAGACATACGGTTCATCACTGATCCAACCTCTTGTGACCTTGCTTCATCAAATCCGGCTGATTTCAATACTGGTACCCAGTCTTGGTTGTCATCACTTTCTAGATTGTCTGGTTCCCACAATACCTTGAATGAAGCCTAAAACGAATATAAACAAACGATTGTATTGATAAACTAGGAATACATTGCCACGATTGACTTTCTCATGCTTGTCTATCCACGATTCCTTCAGATTAGTAGGTGTGGCACTTGTTTCCAAAGACGCAAGTTCTTCTTCTGCATCAACTTGTACTTTACCATGATCTACTGAAGAAGGCTTGGCAGATTTTCTTGGTACGATGTTATCAGTATCAATTGGTGCTTGTTGTTTAGGCGAAGAATCATGATTGTCCTAAAGGTAAGTTACAATGTCAATGTGAATAAGTTGTTACATACACTGTCTTCGCTATTTTGGTTTGTTTCAACCTCTTCTTTGTTTTCTTCAACATCTTGTTTGTTACATACATTGTCGTCAATTGCTGCTTGTTGTTGAGGCGAAGAATCATGATTGTCCTAAAGATGAGTTACGATGTGAATGTGAATACGTTGTTACATACATTGTCTTCACTATCTTGTTTTGTCTCAAGCTCTTCTTTGTTTTCTTCAACATCTTGTTTGTTACAAGTATTGTCATCAATATTTTGTTTTGTTTCAAGCTCTTCTTTGTTTTCTTCAACCTGAATATCCTTTTTAGGTAGTTCAAACTCCCGACGAGTATGTTGAATAACTTCATTGGATATAGCCGTATCTTCAGCATGTTTCTCTCTGAACATGCCTACTACACCTGATACCAAAGAAGATAGTCTACCTCTCCTGTGTTTTGGCGGATGATTGTGTTTCTTGTGTGCAGATTCCAAAGAAGATGCTCTACGTCTCTTGTGTTTTGGTGGATGCCTGCGTTTCGACGGATGATTGAGTTTCTTGTGTATGGACCCTGTGTTTGTTTAACATGCATACGAGAAATGGGTCGTACTATAAGCGTCTGGTTTCACCATGTATGACGCACAAGCTTCAAATATTTCTTTAACATTTATCATATTTTTCGCAGAACACTCAATGTAATCAAACGCTCCAATATCTTTTGCCATTTCAATACCTATTTATTGTTACGTCAATAATTAATGTATGTTCTATTATCACGTGATTTTGTACCTTCGTTGCAAGTGATAGGAGATTGATTTGCTAATAGTTTAATAGTTTCTGAGTCATCTCTTAGTTCTAATTGAGCGCCAACAAGCAAACACTGAGCATTCTTAGGACAATGTTGTTTGCATTCCGCATACCACTATATACGCATTACTTTTACAATAACAACGTAAAAAAACAGCATACCTTAACCTTTGCAGACTCAAAGCTCAGAGGGTTTACAATAGAGAAAACAACTACGTAAATATTGATTCCCTAAAATGAAAGTGAGATTTACAATTCCAAAAAACGACTAAAAGTATTGTACAGAATTGTATCTTAATTTTCTGACGCGGTCTAATTTCTCAGATCCGCTCTACAAAAGGAGTGTTAATCTTATTTAATTTAATTTTCTTTAATTCAAAAGGAGTCTTACAATGTCTATAATAAGCAAGCGAGCTCTTTTACCATCAACAACTATCTCGCCTAAATAGAAATTAAAATAAAATTACTAAAAAACAAAACTAGTAAATATTTGTTCTGGTACTTGTAAAGTCATCTACGACTGTAGGTGTATAATCAACAGGATGTTTACTTCGGTACGTGGCTAGTATTTCTTGTTTGACATCGTTCAATCTATCTCCTACAAACAACACTCGATATTCAGGCTCGGCCATCTTGAAAATAATGAGACGACTTTAGACTTGTTTTGAAGCGTTAAGTATACACGAAAGATGATAATACGTGCACAAGATACGGCCTTAGTTGTAAGATAATACCGTAATATTACATACGTGATTATACATTTTGGGTTCAACTTTGGACCGTGAACCGTTTTGTTCGCTTTTTATGAATTTTATTGTTACTTTTTAGCGAAAGCAGTCTTGATCACGTGAACTCAATTCTAAAATATTGTCGGGACATTTATTAGCTATTTACGTAAATCTCAATACAATTGTGTATTTCTCAAAGTTCACAATGGATATCTTCTAGAATACGTACCCAATATTGTGACATTGTTTTATGCGACAAGCGCGTAAACTTGAAAAAAAAAAAAGAGCAAAGGTTCGATTTAAGCCATTTTTTCTAATCTCTGTGAGTACTCCCAATACACTGTTTTACGCGTAAGGAAACGTTTTATAACACTCATTATCCCAAACTGTGTGCCATTGTAAAACATTTTGTTGACGTAAATAGCGTTTGGGTACCTTATTATTGAGCGTCTGAAGTATGTATCAGGGTTTTATGAGGGTAACAGCCTTCAATACTTTTTGTGGTTGAACGAACTTCTTTCTTCTCAATTACGCTAATGTAGCACTCTATTGGCATTTTAAATTAAACTAGCGTAATTAAAACAGTTCCAGTACAACTACAAAACTGTACAATTTTTTTTTTTATTAAGTCAGTTTATTGACACGACGGTACATTCCGCACATGTTTACACATGAAGTACAGCAAAAACTAAGGGTTACGATCCCTTCGCCGTTAAACGATTAAATAGGTGGACCACACCTGCTAGCTAGAGCAAAGGCATGTATAAGTAGGATTTGTCTTTTGGGTTTTTAAGTCTATTTTCTACCAGAGCCATTTCTTTTTCAATCAGTGATCGGTGTTTAGTGAAAGAGGGGAGCCCTTCTGAGTGTCGGGCTGCATTATACGCTATCCAAGTCCGTTTTATAAGGATTGCCAGGTAAAGTTGGTTAATTGGGCTAAGAGAAGATAGAGAATGCAAGGTGTCAGAACAGAATTGAAAGTTAAGTCTAAGATTTTTAGCAATGATGGTAGTAACATAGTAAGGAGGAGATTTGAAGAGGATCCACATAATATGGTCTTGTTCAGCGTCATAGGCGCATCGAAGTGTGCGAAGGATTGCTCTAAGTAGGTAATCTCTGAGTATAGGGAATATTTTGAAGTGGTTGCCCGAGTGTAGAACTTTGAAGGTGTTTTCCAGTTTAAGGCCATACTTGATTAGCATCTCTTTGATACGAGCAGTTGGTTCGCCTTTATTAGCAGTAGAAAGTTTATAAAGTTGTTTGGCGCTTCTCGGTTTAGGGCCTACAGCATCTATAACTTCATCTAAAGAGCAGTTTATGAATTTGGTGTTGAGGGATATCCAGGCGTTTCTACAAATTGTGAAATGAAAACTGTACAATTCAAAAGAGGAAGCACCGTTCAAAATAGAAACGTGTTATCAGTGTAGGATAACCAGGGCTAGGCAAGTTATTTTCATTGTTGCATTTGATCACGTGTCAAAAATAATAAATTTCATAACAACTTATAAGAAATCCGGTAAGTGATCCGACGCACTACAGGATTCAACTTTGTTGATAACACTGCACATTGGTTGGAATGCTACGACGTATCTATGGTTTTTATTTTTACAACAAAGTGAGTAGGACGGTGCATAGTTAACTACATTATAGACACGTTTATGGAACGGCAGACATTCAACTGTATTTTGGTTGAACCAATTTTGGCTTGTCAGCAAGGACTGTTATGTAAATCGCAACAAAATATGTACAGTTTATTGAGGTAGCAGGAAAATCAGCAGTGTGAGCTTTTATGCATATGACAAAAGAAAAGATGTGAGCGTTCCGCGTCCTAGAAAAATAGCACGTGAAATCCTGAGGTACAGGAAAACGATAAAGACAATCAAAAAATAACATACAAAACAACATAACATCACTACTCATGAGACATGAATGCGATTAAAAAAACCTTAGATTAAATGAGTAATATAATAAGTTTTGAGGTAATGTAAGTCTTTGATTTGTGTTTGAAGATTTATTGTACAATTTTTTGAATTCACATACATTCCAAGTAAGTTTTTTTTTGTTTTTTGTTTTTGGACGGCTCCTTTTGTTCATTTTTCTTTTTTTTTGAGTATTGGTATTTGCTGGACAAAGAACAGTTGTCCAGACAAAAAAAATTGAACCAAAGATAAAAAAAAAGAAGCAAGAAGCGGAGAGCGTCCCAAAAAAAATTGAATGTGTTGGTTTTTTTTTTTTGATTTTTTTCTCTTATTGATTGTCTGATGGACGTATCCGCCAGTTATTAAATGCAGATCGTCCTCTATCATTAGTTATATGCGATGTGGTGCCATTATTATTATCAGTGCGTCTATTGACCTAAAAAAAAGCCAAATCAGTAAACAGTCAATTCAAGAAAAAAATAAGAAAAAAAGTTGAAGGAGATTTTTTTTCCTTCCATCGGTTGGTCCTTAAAAGGTGGGGCAGTAAAAAAGATTTATATGTACCTTATGTGGATTATCCCAAACTCTGTTGTTATGGTGAGGTTTATTATTATGATTACCATTAGGAGCTTGCCCAAATCTACCAACATTTGTGAAATTTTTTGGTGGTTGTGCAATAAGAATTGGCTGTTCATCAACTTCTTGCCGCACTACAAAAATATCATTAGTACAAAATTACACAACAATAAATAATACTTTAAGACAATAACTCAGCAAGCCAATTTAAGCTAAGGAGAACCAAGAAATTATGCGAATATTTTGGGTTTTGAACAAAGCAAGAAAGAAAAAAAACAAGACCAGAAAAAAGTTGCAACAAAATGTACCTGGTTGAGCATCAAAATTTGGTGTGTATCCTTGGTTAGGGTCTATAGTATCACGCCGCGAATTATTATTTCTAAACAGAAAAAAAATCAGCACAAGAGTTACCAACAAAGCAAGAAAGAAACAAGGAGTAAAAAAAAAAAAAAAGCAAAAAAGAAAAAAAGCAAACAAAAAAAAATGTTTTGCAGGTTTTTTTTTAGCCAACAAAACTTGCCGTCGCCGTTTGTGCGGAGAGTATTGAACTCTTGCGGGTTGCCTCCGCGACACCGCAGGTCGCTTCAACACGGATGACTTGTGGTTTTTAGGCAGCATATTAGGTACATTGACGAGCCGCACTTCATTTTGGTCTGTAGAGCCAATCGTCGAATTAGAAAAATCGACTTGAGGTTGCATCGGAGCAACACGAATTCCACCTCCATTGCTACTAACGTTTTGAGGTGATATCACTGAAGGTTTCATTGGCATCAGAGGTTGAGAAAGATCAATCTTTATACCTACTGAAGAAGCAGAGAGACTAGAAGAAAGAGGTCTTTCATCTCTTGGTCCAGTATTAAAACTCTTAGAAATCGGATTATTTATCGAAAGACCACTGTTGTTGCTATGAGGTACTCTAGTATCACGTCTACTGTTAGCCAATGATGTACCACTACCACTTTTATGTAGCTTTCGTCTTTGAACTCCTGTGAATGGTTGTGGCGGTACACCAAATCCAACTGGTAGAGTATCAACAGAAGGACTCTTTGGTCTCATTTCTTGACCAGTAATACCAAAAACAACATCACTCTCACTTGAATCACTCTTCTTCTCATCAGATAAAGGAGATAGCTGCCTGTCATTGGTTTTCAATATAGATAAGTCTCTATCTCTATCATATGCTTCAATAAGCTCAGGAGCTGGATTTGGAATCAGATTGACAACATCATCAATGATTGGAGAAGAAGAGACAACATTTGTTGAAGATGCTTTCTTCTTCTTCTTACCAATTTCAGCTTCTCGTTGCTTAATATTAGATATGAATGTATCAGCATTCATAGAAGAGTGTAATCCATCAGAAGAGCTTAAAGACGTTGACTTCCCACGGAAAGAAAAGGTCGTATGTGATGGATAAATTTGAGGCTTCATAGGATCTAGTTGAATGCCACCAAGGTTTTGATGTACTGTGGGACGTGAAGGTAATGGTGTTCGTACGTGTTGGTGCGTTTTAACGCCTCCTCGTGGTGAAGGCCTTGGTAATAGGTTACTAGGCGATTGAGGGACTGTAGGACTCGAAGACAAGCTCAGCAACCCATTTGGAAGGAGATGAGGAGCGTGGTTTGGTGTTGTGTTGATAGCAGGCGAAATACGCTTAAAAGCTGTTAAGCCGTTACCAGAGTTCCGAAGAATTGGTCTGTGAGGTGTTGGGATCTCAACTGACGAAGAAAGGCCAAGGGACCTGTCTCCAAGTGTTGGAGATGGAGGTTTTGTTGATGCAGGCTCAATTGACATAGGAGACTCTTGAGAACTCTGAAGCGTAGCCTTGTCATCCGCTAAAAGAAGAAAAAAAATCAGTACTTAAGCCAGTGAATAAACGTTAAGTTGTGTTCAAAGAGATGAACAAAAAATTCTTTCTTGCGTACCCTGCTTGACAACGAACGATGAAACATTTGTATCAAGCGTTGTAGGTGTAGATACTGTATTTTCAACGTCATCAGAAGCTTCTTGGTCCGCTTCATCAACGTCCATAGGCGAGTCAGAGCAGCTCTCACAAAACCATTTTGGTAGATTCAATACACGAAGAGATTCTTCATCAGAAAGTTTTAAGCATGTTGTGTGGTATCCTATAAGTTAAGAGTTAATTAAAAAGCAACCAAAAACCAAACATGTCTGCAAAGAAGCCATCAAATGCAGCTTTTTGTCAAAATATCAAACAAAAACTGCTTTGCACAAAAAACGTTGTTCATCGTCGTACCTTGCTCGCACTTATCACAAAGGATCATATTATGTTCAGGTGTTAGACTCTTACAGATTTCACAACCCTTAGAACCTAATCGTAGACATTCATCGCTACAATACCATGCAGGCCCTACAAGAAGAAAAAAAGTTTCAGCAAACAAGTTTCTACGCTCAATCCTATTTTAGCGTACATAACAATCCAGTCTGCGATAGAGTACGATCACGGTCTTTTTCAAGTTCCAAGCAAGCAATATGAAAGCCTCAAACAACATTTAGTTCCAGTGAAATCGAGAAAAAAAATCATTCAAACAATCACCTTTTTCACATTGTTGGCAATAAATAGATGGCTTAAACTCAGCCTCGTGACCTTCAATGGACTCAGACCAAGCATCAGCGATTTGCGATTTACAAGTCTCACAAGTAGTATCATTCTTTCCCCAGCGATTGGTACCTAAAAAGAACTTGAGTAAGACCAAGACGAAAACAAAATCAAAAAAAAAAGAAAATCAAGCTCAAAATTTCGAATTACTACGTACCTAGACACCAGCTCTTGTGCACCACACAGTTAAGACAATGAGCTCCTTTATGAGCAGATGCCTTTAGCTTGCGTTGAGAGTTCTTATTTCCGAATATAACACCGCAACGACATGGATTATCCATTTCTGGGTCTCCATCAAGTGATCTAACCCACTCTTGCCAAACTTGACATTCCTTACGATGACTAGCTGTGCTAGAAGCCATAATATGACCACAAACACCTACAATACCATTCAATACTCAAAAGAACAACAAAGAGTCGTAAAAAAACAGAAAAGAAAAGAGTTAAGTCGTACATCGATAAGGGAGTTTTGGGATTTGATCAACATAAAATCGACCACGCTCGTCATAAACGCGAAGCTAATAATGTCAGTTACCCATAGAGATAGTAAAGAGAGAACTAATAAACAGAAGCGTACATTGTAAGGTTGTAGAGTTCGCGAAACAGATACAATACGTTTAGAAACATCACCATCATCATATTGTGGTCGTAACGTTAGTTTTCCTGTACGTAATGAACGTGCAGCAGGAGCAGCACTAGGTGCGCCTGAAAGGCGTCTATAATGATACAGTTAGACTATAATGATAAAGAGATGTATACATACCGTTTCTTCCTTGGATTGCCTTCATCTTGGTCAGCCAACCAAGAATAATCAACTCTATTTCTTTTTCTCAATTTAGGCGATTCCTCTTCCCTAAAAAAAGGTATCTAGTGTTAACACTACTACTAGCCATCACAATACAACATAAAAAACTACGTACAGTCCAAACATCATGTTACGTTCACGTAACAAGTCACCTGGTCTTCTGGCAGCAAATGATGTCATGAAACCACGATCGACTTCATAAACAAAGTATTCAACGGAACCTGTAAAAAAAAATATGTCAATAAAAAAAGGCCTAACTTAAAGATATTGTCTTTTAGACGTACCGGACTTCCATGAGAACGCATCAGACTTACTACGAATCTTACCCCAAGGCCACTTGAAAATCTCAGCAGGTGTACCATGAGAACGTGTTCTCCAAGGCTTGTATCGAGGAAATAAGTCTTTAGTTGTAATCAACCGAGTGCCATCTAGAGAGAAAAAAAAACAGTAAGTTCAAGCACACTTAAAACAAGAGGCACAGCAAAGATATGTACAACAATCAATAACAACGTATTGATGTTAAAACCATACAACACTTTTATATTAAGAAATATTTTGCCAAGCGAACCATGGCGCAAAGTGATGAAGTTCAAAAAAAAAATAAAAAAAAATAGACAAAAAGGTGTCTTCAAACTACTCGTACCTTTCATACACTCTCGGAAATGCTGTGTTAAAGGCATATTAACCTCTGCTGGAAAGCATACATTATTCATAAATACTACAGTAGCCTCTGTAATTAGACCAAGTGCTTGATCAGATAAAGCATCACATTGAATAACTTTAGCTCTATCTGGTGTAACATCGGCATTAACCCGTCTAAGCTCTCGTCCATACCACCTGTACAGGTCGTTTGCACCTTCATTTAGATCTTCACGGATCTCTACACCGATTCCCCTACAACCAGTCATAGCAGTCATTTGCATTACAACATTGCCAAGGCCTTGTTTAAAAAGGTAAGTAAAAAAAAAATCATAACGAACAAAAAATTTCAACAAAAAGCTGTTAGCCTTACCAGATCCAATATCATAAAATACATCATTCTCGTTAATCTTAAGACGTGAAATAACATCATAAACCCATTCAGGCATAGCTTCTCCATAAACCTCTTTGGTTTCGAGACCTGAAATGAAATGTTAAAAAAAGTACAACTCAAAAAAAAAAAGCTACAAACTGTTTTCATTTCGACTCACCTTTGTACTTGTTGAACATGCCATGATCTAGCTTAGATGAACGCCACATATTACCCCAAGCTGTTTCCCACTCGTTCAAGCTCAAATATCTCTTTGGCTTAGGAGGAGGCTCAACAACGCCTTGAGGCATCGATTTTACGACAATCGCTGTTTGATCTTCAGCCAATTCTCTTTCACTTTCTGGGACAGCTTGAGCCTTTGGAACATCAGGCATTGTAACATCAGGCATTGGAACATCAGTTTGTGGTACATCCATCGGAATCTTCAATACAATAGGCTTAGAGCTATCATTTTGATCATTCTCAGCGTCAGAAGAGGAGTTTGGCGTTTCGCCTTTTTTAGCAGCTTCTGCAGCATCTTTTTCGGCTTGTAAAGCGCTTATACGCTCTCTTAATTCCTTATCTATCTTCTCAACACATTCACCATTAATAGCTCTTTCAAGAAGACCAGGTGCAGCAAACTCATAATGCCTTAGAATCTTACATTCTGTTTTCATCTTTTGACGGCATATATTAGTCTTAGCACCATAAACATGTATGCGCATATCAGCAACATTATCAAGTATAACACCTAGAATAAATAATTTAATAAACAAACAAAACACAATCAAGAAAAAAAGCAAAGAAAGTCGAAGAAAAAGAATTCTAAAGCAAGAAAAAATAAGAAAAAAAAGCGCACCACAACCGAGACACATTAAACCATTTAGATGGAATACTCTACCATTTAGAGGTTCAAGATCAGCTTGATCTCTTAGTAAAGTATTATTCATTGTATCATCTGTACTATCTGAGCTATCTCCATCATTAACAGCCTCATAAGGTCTCTTTCTCTTTTTATATCTAGATTTTGATTCCAAATGACTCTTCGTAACCTTAAGTGTTAACCTATGGTTACGATATGACCGTAATGACTCATCAGAAGATCCATCTTGTAAACTAAAACTAGCAGAAGAGTCTGACGAGTTACCAAAAGTAAGACGCCTTCGCTTAGCATGATGAACTGCTTTTTTTCTTTTTTTAGTTCTAGATCCTTTTGGCCTTCCAGGACCTCTTCTCTTCTTAACAACTGGAGCACTCTGACGAGCTACACTCTTCTTTTTAATCTTTGTACTTCCTCTTTTAGTTCTTTTATCATATGTAGAGGAAGAGGTCTTAATAGTCTTGGTAGGTTTTGCCTTTTGTGGGCGCTCTTAAAAAATGTATTAATTTCGAATGAACTTGTAGAAAAATGATAAAAATCTTTCTTACCTGGACAATCACGTGAGTGTACACGTAATTCACGACTAGATCTGAATCGTTTGTTACACAATTTACATATTTCATTGCCTTCAGGCTGAAGAGATTTATCATAATTAATATATCTTTCCAAACGAGCCAACTCTTCAAGTTCTTTCATACCCTTACGACTCTTTTTCATCTGTTTTGGCTACAATAATAACATAAATAAATAATACACATCAACATACTAGAATAAAATACAAAAAAAAAGATAAAGTTTTTAGAGAGCGTGTAACGCCAAAAATAAAAATAGTAAGAAAAAAACAAGAAAGGAAAAAGAAAAGCGTACAGAAGATAAGACAGAAGAAACACTTCTCTCTCGCTTTCTAGGTTTTGAAACCTTCTCTCCTGGATCAACATAAAGACCACCATCATCTCTCTTACTCTTCTTTTTCTTAGAAGACTCATTATCAACACTCTTAGAAAGACCACCAGAGCTTGATGAAAGAGATAAACGAGAAGAAGACCTAACCTTTCTTCTAGGTTTAGGAGGTTCAGGATTATACTCCTCACTATCTTTAAGCCTACTATCACTATGCTTGTTCCTATAAGACGAGCCAATAAAGTAGTCTGTATGCCTAACAGACTCACTCTCGCTGTCAGTCTGATGAGGTCTATCTCCAATAACAACTTTTCTAACAATTGATCGTTTTCTTGTTGTATATACTTTACCCTCACTATCATCTGTGCTTTGACGTGGTCTATTACCAATAACAACATTTCTTACTATCCTCTTTCTCTTCCTCTTTGATCTTCCTTCAGAAGCACCACTATTATGTAATGCTTGTGGAGCTTCAGCAACAGCTGCAAGAAGTAGAATACCATCATTAGCTTGCTCATCTGAACCGCTTGCTTCACATCTTTGGAAGCTCACTGAATCTTTAACACCACGATAACGAGAAGGAGAAGGTAAGTTATCATCAACTCGATTATCTCTGATCTGAGAATGATCTATTGCATCACCAATAGAACAAAGAACAGAAGCACCCTCTACATCAGCAGCAAGAGGCGCATTGTCATCAGAACCAGCGCTAGAACTAATAGGAGGTGGCGGGTTAAGCGGTGGTTCTTCACTGCCTGTAGGACCCGCTGAGGTGATGTGTGATGAATCAGAGTCGCTATTTGGAAGTAGGGACTCAGGCACAGCTGAAACAGGAATTTTTTGAATGTAGGTATCAGGAGGATGGTTATCACGGTCTGATGCTTCAGCTGATGCACTCATTTCATCTGAATCTGTAGGGCGGTTGCCAATATGTAATTCCAAAACAGGAGGCTTAGAAGGACACCCTGCTGATTCATAGGCTGCCCACATATTTCTAGTTACTCTACGCTTCCATGACTGCGTCCACCAACGCCCATTCTATTGGTATATTAAAAAAACAAGCCAAAAATTGTTAAACGCCGAAAACGACTTAAAAGTAGTAGATATAGTATAAAGAACATACGTTATCCTTCTTTTTACCGTGTACTTGCTTTTTAGAAGCACTAGAGGTTTGTTTTGGCGCTTTAGGTCGTTTTGCCTTTGTGGTACTTGGTGTTGTGTTTTGGTTCTTTGGTGGTCTACCACGCTTCCTCTTAACAACTGGAGAGCCATTTGTAGCGCTCTACATTAAGTTAGTATCAAGTTACAGCGTTAAAACCTTTTTACCTTTTTTGCTATTTTATTCTTTTTAGTAGGCGTCTTTTTAGCTTTCTTCCCTGTTGTAACCGTTTTATCCTTAAGCGGACGCTTACGAGGTCTTCCACGCTTCTTTGGTAACTTTGGTGCTGCAGGTTCAGGAAGTGGATGTTTACGAGGACGTCCTCTGCCTCTTGGTGCTTTAGTGGCTGTTTGCTTTGGTGGTGGTTTCGGTTGCATCTTAAAAAACGTCAGCAAGGCAACAGGAGCAAACGAATGTAAATTGACGTCGATAGTCCCAATTCACTGATTTCATGTTTTTGTACCTCAGGTGTAAACCATTCTGGTTTTATCTTCTTGAATACAGGCACCCACTCACCAATAAGCTCATTGAGCGTTTTACCCTTACACCTCCATTTACCCTTGTTACTCTTTCCTCTTGTAAATCCAAGTGCTTCCAAAAAAGCGGCGTAATCTACAAAAATACGTTAATTAAAGAAAAGCAGGTATCAATAGCAGTACCTGGATCTTTTGTACATAACGCCTTTGGGAACGATACAGAGGTCATTCGCTTTAACTGGTTTGAGCTTGCTGTCATTAGCATGAACGCAACGCCATACAAAGCCAAACAACCGCGATGTTTACGTAATATTTCACCTTTGGTCTAAGAAAAATCAGCAAAAACACTTTAAACTCACAGAATACGCACAGTTTGCATTATAGGTACACAAGTAGGACAAAACCAATCGCCATCAGGCACATCTTCCATATTTATGTCCAAACAAAACGTATGAAACCCACAGTTGCATAAATCACAAACAAGCATCTTATCACCATCATTTGGGTCTTTACACATTTTACAAGGCTGAGAAAAACGTCAGAATAACCGCCTTTACATCTACGCGTCTCACAAAAAAAAAATAAAACTACAACAGTACCATATCATCAGCAACAGATACTTCATCTGGGTCTACATCTATTTCAGGTTCCTTCTCAACACTATCAAATACAAAATTCGGTCCGCCTTCACTGTCGTCAGCAGCATGGGCGGATGAATCATTCTCACCTGGCTTAACAATGCCTGGGGTTGAGTTGTTAAATGCTTGAGAGTCTCCACTGCTCAATAGCGATGAGTATTGTGACGCCTATTAACCACGTAAGCAAATAGGAAAAAATGGCTACGCATTGGGCGTACGTCATTTTCATTATAGGCAAAAGACCCAGAGCTACCAGCAGAAGTTGATAGGGGTTTTATGAGCGTCGCTCGTTTAGCTATAGCATCATCTAGAGATTGTTGTAGAGTTGACAACATTGCTACCACGTCTCCACCAGCGCCTAAAACGCGTAAGCGTTTGTTCATCAAAAAAATCTATAGCATACTTGGTAAAGGCTTAGATTCAGGTTCTGGAATACTCTCTGCAGGTGCAGAGCCACTAGAAGCGCTCAAAGGGAGATTTGTAATATAGACGCTACGCGTCACTGAACGTGGCTTTTCATCAATACTTGGTGATTGAGTTGGTTGAAACACAGCTGGTATAGGAGGAACTGGCTCCAGCAAAGGCGAGAAACCTTCGTTTTCGCTTTGCGGGACATCAGAGTCAGCATCTCCCATAATTAAATCGTTCTCAATATCAGCGATTTCTTGTTCTATGCTCCTGTGCGAGTCTCGAAAAGATACTTCTGGCGATAGGGATACTTCCTCTGGCGGTTCTTGAAGCTCTTCTAGTGGTGGTTCACGTGAGACCTCCTCTGGTGGCTCTTGAGTATGTTCTTGAAGCTGTTCTTGGGCATTTTCTTCACTAGGTTGTTCTTTAGACTCCTCAGATTCTTCTTTATCATCTTCGAAGGGTTCTTGTGGTGCATCCTCTAAAACAACCTCACGAACAACCAATATAGCTTCTTCACTATGTCTTTGAGGTTGTTCTTCCTCAGAAATAGATATCGAAGCAGAATCTGGCGACTGTTGAGGTACTGGAGATTTTTCCTCTGGTCTAGGTTGTCCAATAGCACCAAAAGGTGATGTACGCTGTTTAACAAGCGTTGTATGTCTATTTTTAATAAATAAACAAGAACAAAATAAATAACAAAAAAAATGGCGATATGAGATTTGAGAAAGTAGGGAACAAGTATTATATACGTACACTGGTGATTTTGCTTCATCAGGAACACTCTGAGGGCTTCCCACACTGTATGACAAAAAAAATGAGTTTACAATTCACATTTTTTGGAAAAAAAAATTTACGGCTTATACCATCAAGGAAAGAATATTTGCGGTTTTCGTTACTAAAATACGCGTATACAATGTATATTTTGTGTAATAAAGGGATATTAATAAAATAAAAAAAATGAAATTGTAATTTGTTTTAAATCGTCAACAAACGTACGGTGAGTAAGGTGGAGTAACAGACTCAGGCATAGCTCCTAAGCGATCCCATCTTTCAACATTTTGAAGTAAACCCAATCGCTCTTGTCCTCTTTCAGCATTATCCTCTTTTTGTTCTTTTCCATAAAGATCAGGGTTGCTTTTACGTAAAACTGTAAGTAAAGGGTAGTACACTTACGGGATAAACGGAGGGAAAAAAGAAAATAAAGTGGAATTCTCCTCCAGCCAAAAAGTCGGAAAAAAAAGGTGTAATTTGTTGTGCTTTTTCCGTTCAGTCAGCTTTTAAACCAGCCGGACCTGTGCTCTTGTGTGTCAAACAAGTATTGACACAGTTCGTCGTCGTTTAGGGCATTAAATCGCTGTAATTCGCACTCCTCTGGAGAAGCCCAAAAAAAATTTCTAAAGGTGGCATAAAAAAAACTAAAAACGCGCCAAGAACCATACAAAAAAAAAAAGGAAAATAAAATCAAAACCATTTTAAAGGAACCCAAAGAGTTTTTAATCGAAAAAAAAAAAGGTCACCATCACAGCCAGCAATAAAAAAGCGACAGGAGTTTTGGGTTTTTACTTTGTTTTTGTTTTGTACCGTAGCCAAAGCCCTTGGCTTTTAAAGGATCCATTTTCATCCTTTTTCACTGTAATCCCATAATCATTAAAGAGTCTCTTTTTGAAACCAGGGGCTGGTGGTTTATCTCGAAATCTTGAAAACCAGTTTTCAGCTTGATCTGAATCATTGTTTTTGTCATCATTTCCTTCAAGTGAAACGCGCTCCTTTTTCAAAAAAAATTACACGCTAACAATACAAACCACGAGAAAACCAAAAAAAAAAATGTACCTCATCATCGCTTTGTGATTCTCCGCTATTTCTCGCGTAGTCAGTTCGATCTACGCGTTCAGGGGAGTTCTACGCGTCGTAAAAATTAAAAAAAAAACCTGCAATTTTTCAAAAAGCAAGTTAAGCGTACTCGTTTAGGGCTAGAGCCATTACAAGAAGTATCCTCAACATTTTGAACGTCATTATCTACGTCAAAATAAATAAAATAAAAATATCCAATAGCGTTTAATAAAGAATGGCATACTGTCGTGTTGAGAAGTACTTATTTCATCTTTCAATACGCCAGCAACAATGTCTTCCATGTCTACATCATAGTCTCGGTCTGCTGGGACCGAAACAGGAGTTTGAACATCACTTGTGGTCAAAACATTTTCCTGCGTTGGTCTTTGTTCTGGAAAGTCGTCTCCTGAAGCTAAGCGATTTTTCCCGCCTTGGCCGACCTGATCAATTGGAGATGTAGAGGATCCTATACGCTTGTAAATAGGGAGGGTGTGGCGTAAAATAAAGAAGAAGCAAAAGAAAAAAAAAGAGTTACAAGTACCTGGTGTCATTGCTTGTGCTATATCTTCTGTCAAAGGTTGGTTATCATCTGGAGAATCTAAAGACGATTACTTTAACTCCTTAAAAGTAACAAGAGGACCAAAAAAATATATTCAAATAAAGTTACAAACAAGAGCAACATAAGCGTATTTCAGTACGAAACAAAGGTCAGAAAAAAACAAAATTTTCGTTCAGATTTTTTTTTTCCTTCAAAAACAATTCTTGTAAAATAAGCATCCATTGCGCTCAAAATATGGTTTTAACTTGTTTCAGAGCGAAAAGAGACTAAAAAAAAAACTAAAACGGTAGCAAAAAAATCAAATTGGTAAAATTATACGCACCATCTTCACTGCTCGACCCGTAAGCTGGGTCTACCAGAAACCCAGTTAATCCACTCGCTAGAGAGATGTAAATAACAGCTAACTAACCTCAAGAGAATTTCGTGCCTTCTACAACAGAATCATCACTGTTTGAGAAATTCGTTTTGGGACTAGTTTTGCCTTCTGTGGACGTAGCCATTGAGGAATCTCCTGTAAATACCACCCTTTTAATTCAGAAATTCGTAAACTAGGCGTACCTCGTTCTACGCCATCCTCGACACAAACCTGCGCGTTAAGAACACCTGAGGCGCTTTTACCGTCTAATATTTTGCGTCAAATACTTGTTGAATATAAAAAGCTTCGTTATGCGTACTGCGTTCATTAGTAAGCTCATTGCCGGCGATTATTGATTGCATGGAAAATATTGGCGGGTTGCTCATTTAAACACAAAGTAACAGATAACAAACTGTTCGCGTTTAAAAGTATATAGGTTTGCAGCGGAGCCAGTACTACGCGGATTTCATTATTCTTAGCAATATCTTGAGAGATGTTAGAGGCGCTGTACACTTGAAATGGGGTCGTATTGGATAAAAAAGGGGTTAAGAAGCAAATTTATTAGTTTTTTTTACTTTTTACGTAGTTTGGGTTGGTACCTGCTAGTATTTACACGCGCTCCGTTGCCAAGCAGAGTAAAGCTGAAAGTTCCTAATCGCAAACTACCCACAAAGACTACCGCTTTTTTTTTTTGGTACCAAGGCGAATTGTGAACCCAGACGCACTGAGAGCGCTTTCAGTATAATGTCAGTTTAAATGGTGGCCAAAACGGAGATTTTGTGGAAAAACTGGTCACAAGGTTTGTGAACCATCCGTAAACAGATTGTTTTTTCATTTTGACACTTTTTCACACAATTTCAAAGCCGCAAATACTTTGTTTTCGGCAACTAACACATGCCAGTAAATCAGCTTTTATAGGCTTGTACAGCATATTCAGGTTTGTTTCCTCGTTAGATTTTAACCTGTCAGCTGTTATTCTTCGTATGTGCTGTCTTATGAGCGTATTGACGCGTTTTTGATGAGGAAGTAAACATAGTTTTGCTTTAACAGATTTATTCTGTTTTTTTTTCAAACTAAAATTACTAATTACATTCTTCTCCTACGTCCTCAGCAAGAATACTAGTTGACAGAGAGTCTATAAATATCTGCAATATAGCAGACATTGTGTACGCTTCTGTAGACATAATAGCAACTTGATCCATGTCTGTCACGTTTACTGATAAAGTTAATCTATCATTATAAGCTATCCATGACTTTAACTGAGAATACGGAACTACAGCTAACACCTAAACACAAAGGATAAACATATACAAGGTCGATTTTTTTATCAAAACGAATCTCTTTATGTTCTCTTATAACGTACTACAGTCCCATCAGATACAACAATACCTCGTGTCATGAATCCAACACTGACATTATCTTTAGTCTTATTTATCTTTTTTATTTCCAGTTTAACGTTATCGAAAGAGTATGCTCCATAAAACTGCCATTGGCACATTTTCGCAACATAAGCTAAAATAGTGTTACTAACATTCTTAGATCAAAGTACTACAAAGTACCTGCTCTGGCTTCTGAAGGGCATTTGCCTTGGTGCTTTTTGTAGTAGTGCAGAAGCATAGCTTCTGTTTCTTGTTTATTTTTATTAAATTGTGAACACCTTCAAGAAATTAGAGTCGCTATTGTATACATTGTTAAACGTACAATGAATCAGGCAAGAAATCGCTGAGGTTACCCCTAAACTTTTGTTAACAACAGTGATCAATGAATAGAGTAGCATACTTCGAACCGCTCTTGGTTATCACAGAATCTTTATAGTCTCCGTACGCCACTTGCATCTGATAATAACTTTAGTAACTTTCTCAATAGCAAAAGGAATCGTCTAAAAATGTCAAAGTAGTACCTCACAAGCACCAAGAGCTAAAGCTAACTTCTTTTCTATCGACCGGAAAAAAACCGTCTTTGTCATTGCTACAGCCTTAACAATATTTATAAGAAGAGTTGTTTTACGTAGAAAGAGATACCGCAGAAAAGGCAAACAAAAAAAGAATAGAGTAAGCTGTGGAGTATTTGCAGGTTTTTCTAAAAAATCCATTTATCCAGAAAAGAAACAAAAGACTAAAAATATCTTTTTTTGGGTTACAGAAAATTATTGTCCGCATGCTTTAATACAAAAAGAGAGCGTGTATATATTGCTTAATAAACATGTAGTACCTGATGGAATATCAAATCGCTTAGAAGAGTAGAGTAGGTCATGTTAATTGGCTGAGTGTGATCAATTAATACTTGTTTAAAGTACACTTTATCGCCATCGTTTAGCGCGTTGAATACATCCGAAGCATTTTCCGACTTTGGCAATATTCTTTCTGTAGTTACATATAAGCTTTCTAGTATAGTTTCTTTGCTGTATAGGTACCTTGCTCGCCTCTCTTTTTTAAGAAAAAAGCGAATTGGAGAAATACCTCCCGTGCCTTGTCTATGTTTAACGATGTGGTTGGTGTTGCGTCGATCACCTTCATTTCAGTGTTGAGCAACTTTTGAACGAACAAATGTAAAAACGATTCAATAGTCGTTGAGTCTGGTATGAATGTGCTATTGGTGGCGTCAAAACAATTTGGAAAGCGGAGCATGGCGTATGGTACCTCTTGAAATTGTCATTAATGAAGTATACACGCACTAGAGTGCCGTCTCTATCTGATACTGACGAATCGGAGCCACTGAAAGACACAGACGGTCTGCGGGTACTGCCAACATCAATAACGCCGGATTCAACAAACACACTTTGCATTCGCGACATGTATGCCTTCTTTAGTTATTCATACGTTATTTAGAGAAGTACAAGTTTGTTGACTATGTACGAAATTGATCAAAAAACTACGTTATTGGCGTAAAACAACGTCTGACACGCAATGAGGCAATGTGGTGGTACTAGCAAGGTAACGTAAAAACGTGCCAACAACGCTTTTGCCAAGCAAATTCGATCAACTCAGCAGAATCGTTGAACGGGCGCCAATTTTGCAGCATCAGCGCTGTGTGGTTGATATGCAACAATTGCAAGACCCTCAGCAGGGCATGTTTCAGTTTGTTCCTTTCAGTACGATTATACATCAAGTAATACAACAAGCATATGATGGAATCAGTACGCTTATAGAAACGCACGTATTTCACTATTTGAATTTTTGAATAAACTTCTGAACAGTTGCCCTACCAAAAACGATACAGATAGAAAGCATGCGCTGTATAAATACTTCAAAGCAACGCGTATTCAACTGATAAGATTATTGGTGTTGGCCAAATGGGTAAAACTAAGCCCTAAACACTAACGGAAAGCTAATTATTACTTCTAGGCGGCGGCAAATCCTACAGTGGGCACATGCGTTGTACGTTCGTTTTTTACAACTAAACGGAGTACCGACGCGTTAATATTCACTTTCTAGCAAATATTAAATCAATTGAATCAAACAGATGAATGTTTACGTTTTGCAGCTGATTCGCTGTTTTATAAATTATCGCAACTAAAAGCAGCAAGGTGAGATGTTCGTGGTCTAAACCAAAACAATATCAAGGGTTTTTTTTTATTTTTCTGAATCGATCTAAAACTTTCCTTGTAGGCTTCCAATATTCGATGTACCGACCTCTATAGATGTATTGACTACTGGAACTTACAGGAGATTACCTGTATCACTCGAGGTTTGTCAGAGAGCTGAGCTATCGACGATTTTTGGTTTTTTTTCTGATTTTTTTTTAAAACGTTAGGAACTAAACGTTTTTTCCTTAGGCCATCGCACAGCAACAAGCCGAGATGAGTGATGCGGAAGTTACTATGTTGACACAGCATCTGAATAATAAATTAAAATATAAGCTTCTCAACACTGATATGCCAGAAGTATTCCAAAATGTTCGCATAGGTACGAAGAAATCTTTGGATTCAAATTGTCATTTTTTATTTACCGATGTCGTAGACGAAGGAAAAGTGTTTGTTGAGGTCCCAGGTGAGTTTACAGCATCATTATCTCTACTAGATGGTACCAAGAGTGATCATGCACCATGGACGTTGTTAGATTTAGATATTCTGCTGTCAACTGATGGAGAAACAAGTAAGTCATTTTGACACATTGCAAATTTTTTTTGGGAATGTTTTGTTTTAACTACTTGGCTTGCTCTAGAGTATTTGGATGATTGGCATTTACAAAGAATTTTAAGAATAGCTCTTGAACGTGTACATAAATCAAAGATGCCTTTCTTAACATTGTATAAAGTCATACGTGCGTAACCGGAAATTCTTTTGGGTTGCTTAATTAAGCAGATAACAAAGTTTAAAGATTTTTTTAACATTTAATATTAGATACATTCTGTCTTCTTACGCAGTTAACTATACTTGTTGAACAAGCAAATCACCTCAAATCAATGAAAACAGTTTATGGTATTACAGGCATTGATAGTATTAAAGAGAAGGAACTTGTTATTTTCTACTGGAGGTAACAAACAATTGATTTAAATTGTTTTCGTTTTTTTCGTTTCTTATGAAAATACAGGGAACGACCTAAAGATGTTTATATGAAGTTATCAATAACAAAAGATAATGAACTTTCTGTTGAGCATAAACCGAAACTAACAGATCCACGTACTGGAACACAATACGAACTTAAAATTGTATGCTTTTTTTTCTCTTTTTTTTTGGAGTGAAGTTGTTTATTTGTTTAGGATCCGACTCGAGTTAATATTGAGAACGTGATAAGTGTAGCAAGAGATAGCCACGCTTATGTAATGCTTCATGCATTGTACAATATAATCAAAGATAATGACACAGTACCACTCGATACTGTGCGGTTGATAGACCAAAAATTAGGACAAGGTATTTTTCTTACTCTGATTTTGTAGTCTAATTTCGTTTTACCAACAGGAGCACACCGACTCGTCATTGAATTGGTTAAAGATCAACCTACTTATAACTTAAACGTTACTGTAAACCTTAGAACAGGACATTACGTCCTTAGTGCGCCAAGTGTTGAAAAACGTATGTATTTAGCTCAAAGTCACAACTTTTCGCAATCTCCTGAACGTACTTGGGGGACAGGAGTTGCCATCTGTCTTGTTTTACGGCTGTAGATACAAAAAGCGTTGTTGTGGTTTTAACTAACTTGGTGCGATTTAGGACATGTCTCTGCTGCTGAAAAACATCTTAACTCTGCTGTTAAAATGAAGAATGGTGTTTCGAACGCTTTTCCTCGTCTTATACATCAACTCAAAGGATCTGCTCTTCTGAGTATATTCCAACGATCTGGAGAAGCTATTGGATGTGTTAAAGAAGGTGGCGTGCCTAGACTTTCAGGTACATGTTCAGAAAAAGTTAAACTTGTTGTGCCTTGATTAATTGTTTTTGTACCTTTCTTTTTTTTTTTGGGCTTACTTTGTTGTAGAGATGGAGAAGAAATTCGAGCACCCACATATTTATTTAAGATTTAAGGATAAGGCAGTTAATAATTATATGATTGTCGTTGAAGTACCAAGTGATACGCTTATACCTAAGTTCTATATCTGTTCAACAAAGTAAGCATACTATCTTTCCCAAAAAACATCTTCTTTGCTCTTTGTTGATTACGTGATTGTTGATTATTAATAACATTGAAGGTATACAACTGGTATTATGTCGCTTTGTAGCTTGTTTCCTGTTTCCCTATGTGATAACAGAGTAACTGTTCAATTGCTTGTTGGCTATATGGATTGCGAGTATTCTGCTACTATTAACCAGAATGGAAAACGTAATGCTATATCAGATGCTGACGATAGTACGGTTATAAATTTAAAACTATACATTGTATAGTATTTTCCAAATGTTAATGCGTTCTTTCTGTTAGGTATGGGTAGTAAGAGAACAAAACTAAGTCTAGACTTTTCTGATTATAGACATATTATTCCTGCTATTTTAGATGCTGTAACGTAAGTTTTCTGAGCCTGGTTAATATGTCTAGTGTTACTTAACACCTTCAATAGACCACAACTATACATGCATTGTATGTTGACGCAATTGCAGAGACAAAGTGTTAAGTATCAACCAAGTTTGAAGAGTGGTATGTATCAAGACTTTTTTGGTTATTCTAAATATTTTTTTGTGAAGGTGTTAGCTTCTCTCTTCCATCAGATCCTCTAGAACTATCAGATATTAATCTAACAATTTGTGGTACTTCATGGAAGGTATGTTGATTGTAACATACTCGTTACGATATAAAAAAGGTGATTAATGCGGTTGTAGGTGATTTTGAGTGAACAAACACCTTTGAAATCAATGAGACTTTTTGATAACTCAGATGAGAATATTAAGTATAACAAAGAAAAGAAAGAGTGGATTTTCAGCTACCCTAAAGTACAAAAGGATAGCGTACATAAGTTCATATACGATCATAAAGGGTTGTACATTATGGCTGATTTTACTGAACAGTACCTTGAATACACGTGTACGCACTACACCCATTTCTTGTCTTTTTTTGTTTTTTTTTTCAGATATCTCATTTTTTTACGAAAGCGCTCAAAGATGAAGACATGACTGATGATACTTTGAATATAAAGTTTACTTTAGTATCATGGAATCCTAATAGTGTTACGTTTAAGTTTACAAAGGCACCTAATGTACGTTGAAATTGGCAGCCATACGAGTATTCTTATTGTCTTGTCTTTTCTTGTTGTTTGCTTTTGTTCTTTTTTGAAAAACTTATCTGTTTTTGTAGGACCCTACTGAGCATGTAGTCAAGTGTACTTATACTACCAAACACAAGCTTAATATTAAAATACCAGAACCTTGTAATATATTAGAACCTTATATTGGTATGGAGCTATCAAGAACAAAGGCTATCATGTTTGTATTTAAGGTACACCAAAGGAAAAAACCCTAACATTCTCACTGTTTCTCAAAGGCTATTCAAAACTGTATTAAACCCTTGACGATCGTCAGAAATTTCCTTAATACATGTGGAGCTATAACAGGTGATTTTATTCTCGTACCTACATCTGCATATGGAGTGCGCCTGTTTTACCGTAGCATGTACGTTCTGGTTTTTTTCTTATTATTCTGAAAGTAAATTTTGGCTTACATTGTCTGTTTATAGGTTTGTAATTAATATAATGTTCTTGGGAATAAACCTGGTTATGATTGAAGATGGTACGTAGAGTATTTAAATCTTTACCATTCTATATGAGTGGTTGTGAGTGTTTCAAAAAGGAATTTTTCTTTGACTTTGGTGTATCGAAAGTCGACTCAATGCTTGTCACTATGTAGCTCTTTTACATCGATGTTTTATTGTTTCTTTGATTATTATTTAATTATGATTACATACACACGTTTATATAATGTTAATATTTAGGTACTTTATCGATAGGGTCACAATCATCAAGATACACAAAAATTCCTGATTTTGATAGTTTTATTCAATTTACGATAAAGAACATGTACGTCTTCTTTTACTTCAAGGACCGTCATCTAATATTCTATTAGATCTCCTGAAAGAAACTCACTTCCTGATCCTGTAAAGAAAGATAACCCAGCTTACATGATAGGCTTGGAAGACTTAGAACCTTTCCTTCAAGGTTATCATAACTATGTTGGCTCTTTAAGTTTATTCTTCTTCAGCAAGTACTACGCTCAGGTACACTATTTTTTTCCTACAGAATGTCGTAAACATCACGTGATATTTACTTTTTTCTTTACAATAGCAAGAGCACACTGGTCGTATACATTATGACATACCATCGCTGAACATAAAATTCAATGCTGGTCAAACACAAGCAAACTTCTTTATGAGAAACTACATACTTGATGTTGGTCTTATACTTGATAAAGGCGCACCAGCTGTTAATGATGCCGAGACTATTTATCGCAGGTTGTCAGAATATTTTAGACGAATTGTACGTAGCTTGTCACGTTTATGAACATCGAAGACGAAAAAACAAAAGTTGATTTTTTTTTCTCCATCAAACTTTCTTTGCTGAACTTTTTTATAGCTTGGACGAAGTCCTTTCCGTGTTGATAACTTTATGTCATTCTTAAAGTTAATTCAACTACCTATTGGACAACTCAGGGATATCTCAGCTATCCTTGCTAAGGAGCCTGAACATCATATAGTCTATGTTGTCAAGTTATCTCATTTACCTCATGCTGTACACATACCAACAAGAGAAAATACTAATACAAGTCAAAATCGAAGACCTAAGGGATATAAACCAGCTGTAAGACATGACACAGTCACAAAACTCATAAGGTAAGATTTCTTTGTTGTTTTTTTTTGTTTGTTTGCTTGACGTACTTGCAAAAACGTTCTCTTTTATAATTCTTACTCTTCGGGCGTAACACTAAGTATATACCCACTTGAGGTTATTATTATTTGAAAAAAACCCACGTGTCGTGTGATGTTTGTGTTCTTTTTTTTTTTGCTAGCAACTTTTTTTTCTCATTTCTTTGAATTCCTGTTTTGTTTGATTATACCCTGATTAATTCTCTTTTTCAGGTTCACAGTTGACTACCATCTAAGAGCAACTAATGAGTTACTTATTTCACTTCCTTTGCAATGGACTTACACAACAAACAACTTAAAAGTGGACTCTTTATTAGATGTCCGTGACCCAAGACAACTTTTATTGACAAGGATACCAACAGAGTTGCAAGCAGCTGGATTGCAAAATACACTTTTAAATATATTCGATGCTGTATGTTCTAGATCAATAGAAGAACTGAGATCTATTGCTGAAAATGCAAACAGATCATTGACAAACGCAGCACAAGCAAAGAATCATCAATAAAAAAAACCTATCTAATTTGGCATCAAACAGCGTTTACTTTACTCTTTGAGTGTACGTTATAATTAGTAACAAATCTATATTTCTAAAATCAATGACAAGATGAGAATGTGAGAGTGAAAAGAAAACAAACAAGTTAAACACAATTAACAAGTCCAAGTTTGACATAACATCTTGCACAAGTTTTAGCCTTACCATAGTTGTCAATGTCAAATCCATTTACGGAGTTTTCAAGGAGAATTGCAACGCTGGCTGTGGAGAAACTGAAAACAATAGTGTTGAGTTAAGTTATATTTCTTACATGATGTAATGTTCTTTCAATACTATCATCACAAGCGTAATTATAATGAAATTTGTATGTCGTGTTGAGTGCAATGTGTGGCAGTTAGAGTGTTGTTTGGGTCTCTGTAAGAAGTTCAAAAGAAAGGAAAATAAAGAAAACTGGTATTGAACTTGGACACTTTATTTAAGTTTACATTTGTAATAGTTGCTGACAGGATATCAGTAGCTTCCACAAGCAACTTCGCTCCAACAACACCACTTGTTACTTCTGATACGGAGGCATAATGGAGATCCAGGACAGCAGTTGAACTTATCATATTTAAAGGTTAGTACTACAACTAGAATGTTTTTTCCCTATCGCTGTGGTCTTTTTGCATGTGCATTGTCCATTTCTTTTCGAAGACACTTTTGTTTCAATTCAAGGGTATATTGCTTACTAGGTAACAAAAAGGTTACAACAAACGCTCGGTGTGTTGTAAAGGATTTTCTAGCAAAATTTTTTTGGTTTTTTTTTTTGTTTTTTTTTATTTTTTTTTTTCACATTCTTGGGCTTCCGCCTTCAAATGCCATTTTTGCTAGATCAATGTCATAGCTGGATATCATTATGATATTTGATACGCCTGTAGGTGGGTAGTAGAGGTCTTCTACCTGTGGGTCCCAAGTCAGAGCGTATGTGTAGTCTGGTTTGGTATTAACCAAGATGCTTTTAGGGACTGTGACCGTGACTTTAATCACTAATGGTCTGCCCAGGAGAGAATCGTATTTTTTACGAGCGTACTTTCGCACTGCTCGGAGTAGTCTTGACATGTCAAGCAGAAGTATAGATATTATAGTTGTAGTATTCTTATGCTTCCACTAGATAAAAAAATACATTTTGCTTTTATCCAAGTAATTTCTTGTTGCAAAAAAATTGTGGTTTGCTACGGTTTTCTCAAAAACTGGTCCAGTGTGTTGTACACGGTAATATAAGCATATCAAGTCCAATCGGTAGTAGATAAACGGATTTCGATGCTGGGTTTTAAGATGTGGAGTTATGAAGTAAATCGGGAGTGTCTTGTTGAGAAACAAATGTGAAAAAAATGAAATTCGAAAAAATAGTTAAATGCAACTTACAGTGGTTTCTGCGTTCCCATGTGGTGTCTTCTACGCGTATTTTGATACTAGTCTATATTTATAATGGATAGAAAGTCAACGAATAAAAATAAGAACTGAGAATTTGCGTAATCAACCTTTATTTACTGGTGTTATGTTATTAATGTAAAGTGAGGTGTTTTTGTGTTGTTCTGATCCAAAAAAAGGTTGATCTTTCTGTTGTGGCTTCTTTCAAGCTCTTGTCGCTCAAAATGTGCCTCGATTTTATCACGTAAATGAATCATAGCGTTGGCGACGGTTTGAACCTGTTACCTGCCTTTTCGGTTTCAAAAAAACGTGATCGTACCGTTACCGATTTTCTGTTGACTATAGCTCTCAAGCAGGCTTGTATGTAATATAAGACATAGTCGTATAACTGTAATGCCATTGTAACCTTTTTGGCGCGCTTTCAGTTCAAAATAGCATTTTCCTTTCTTTGGCGGACTCTAGTGCATTAGCAAGAGCCACAACGCGTACCTCTTAGATTCACAATACTTAATAAGCTCTTTCGAGCTGTTTCTGCACCACAACAGCGATCACAGTTGAAAACTCGTAAGCATGGCTCATCAACTCGTTGTGACCCATAGAATATACAAGCGCTTTCAATTACCTAGTTTACCTTTTGGCAACCGTTCGCATACTGCATAGATTAACGACCTCAATAGACTTTGGTTCGCTCACAATAGATACAATGCGAATTCAAATGCCTTAAGCCTTGTTTCAGATAATGTCAGGCCGGTCAAATTCAGCTGAGATTTCCGTGTAGTTTGATACCTGCTTTGCTAGTTGATAATCATAAATACGCTAATGATCTATAGTCGCGTGGGCACGCTACATTCGTTAAGAAACAACAACAACAGCATGCTTGGTACAATATTATTTTTCGTTTTATTTTTTTTGTTACAGTAGTTGCACAACTTCTTTGTTCTTTCATTTTTGAAACTATTGTCTGTTTCATTCAAGTTTTGAGACAGACTGACTTTTAGCAAAAAAACTCCAGTTTCTGCCCGATCTGTCAGATCTGACGGATTTGACACTTCTGACAGATCTTGCAAATTGTCATTTTTTTAAATGTGATCTACCCTCACGTGAATGCAACCATTTCAAACCCACGTGATTTAACAAACCCGTATTTTATTTACATATTTGACGCCTGGCGGCGTTTACAAAGCCTACAGCAACGCTGGTGGTGTTTTGGGGCGGTTTTGACGTTGTTACACCTTCAATGCTACCATAGCGCTTCTGTTAGCGTGGGGTAGGCGCTAGCGTAGCGCTAGTAAGTTATACACGTTGATTTTTTGAAGCAAAACATGCAAACAGTGTTTTGAGGCATTCATATCGTGTTTGGTGGTAATGCGATAGCTTTGTAGGACATCATACCTTTTTAATTCGCTTTTAGCGCATTGAACACCTCTGTGGTTGATCGTACCGTGTACAGTTGGCGTAGGTAAAATACTGCGATCTTCAATGGTATGTTGAAACTTACATTGAAAATTTTGCTATCACTTACCGTAAGGTACCTAAGTCATACAATGAAGGACAACATTGTAACACAAATAGTTCACATTGTGATAGATCTACACCATTTGACAGAAGTGTCAGATCTTGTTAGATCTGCTAAAAGTGCTAAAAACTCACTTTCTAGAAAATATTAGTAAAACTTGAATGAAACATACAATATTTTTTAAATCCTGTTGTGCGTAATATCATCTTCTTGTAATCGTTGCTTTTTTCTTCTCTTTTTCTTACCAACTACAACACCAAGACTGGCTTTCTCTGTCATTTCGCTAGCAATCTTTTTTGTACCTCCTTGCATCATCACAAATGCCTCTCCTGACCTCTTTTACTTCTTCCTCATAGCCTTTACAGTACCTAGAGGTGTATCACCAACCACACCTCTCTTCTTCTTCAACTCCTAATATTTGTACACCAACGCAAGGACAACCACTGAACGCCAATAATATGCTTTAACCCTGAGTCCGTTATGTATTCTCCTTGTAAAATCTCTAAAAAACGCACACCAGACAGAAGCGATAGATCTGTATCTGTTAGTCGATAGTCCTTTGACTACTTCGAAATATCTCACCGTAACGAGAAAAATAACTTGAAAAATCAAATGAAAATAAGGGGCACATGTTGCCTATGCTACATGCTGTCAGCAAATTTGTACAAACAAACAATTTTCTAAGATGACAAACATGTGAGCATGAAATAGGATGTATCATACAATATGCAATTTGGAGCCTGACGACTTTACACTAATGTTACGAGCAAGCAAGACACTCTACCACGCTGCAACTGAGCGTCTATGCCGATTTTTTTACAATAGATGGTTCACAGCGTATGAATCAGTAGCTTCTTGTAACTTGAGCTACCTTGATTTAAAGGAAAAAATGGAGATCAAAACAAATCTTGTTGACTTTTTTTTTGGAGTTTTTTTTACTTTTATTTGAAAAGGTAAACGTGGCATTTTGGCTTGTAGAATCAACGTATTACATTCAGTTCTTGATCAACAGACATGATAAACAATATACCAAACGAAACACTCTTTGAAATACTTAAACATGAGTGTTACACTTCATTTAACTCTCTTTCTCTTGTTTCACATCGATTCAACAGCATAACGAAAAAACTCTTTAATGGCGCTTTATATCTACGTAACATATGGGATAACATCAGCAACCACAAGTCTGGACTCAGTGGAGCAATTTTCAGCTATAGAAGCGGCAATGTTCCAGAGATGCCAAATGACCAACTGCAAAAGTGGATTGAGGACAAAATCTGGGTAGTTGGCAAGTGGAAAGAGATACCAAAAGAAAAATCGCAAAGATGTTTTATTAGGTCACTACAAAACTGTTTGCCTAATGGAAGAAGAAATACTGTATCATCTTTTTTAAAACAGTTTAATATTGAGTTCATTACAATGTTTGATTCATCATATCATAGCTCTGTTGGGTACTGCAATGAAGCATTTATTATAAGGGATGTTGATAACTCAATGCACTTTTTAAAGTTAAGTTGTTAAGGATGCCAATGTGGCTTCATTGTTTTTTGTATCAAATAAAGATAAAATTGTTTAATCACAGTGCTGTCGGAAAGACCCTGTAACCGCTTGTCTCAATCAATTAATGGAAAGGGATCGCACATCTAGTGTTGTGCTACATGCCTAAGGCATGTGGAATGTACCGTCGGTCAATAAATAATACTGCTCATGACTCGCCTTATGTTTATTTTATCAACCAATAGTTTGGCAGTACTTGATAGTATTGACTTATCCTACATAAATTACAAGGTAAACACTTATGAGAATAGGTGGTTGAAAGAACCTGTCGCGGTGCTGCGGCTTGAATTGTAAGGACTGTTTTATTCGTACAAGGCTACGGATTTAAACCCCCTGGCTATGAAATGAAACCAGTTTTTATAGTCGCTGACGCAATGACGGTATGGAGCCATTCCTCGTAGTTGGTCATTGAGGCCACTTTACTGTTTGAGTAGTGCCTCTTTTCTCTGTTTGAGTTCACCGAACATACAATACCAATGCTCCTAGACCGTCTCTTGCGCTGCTTTAGCACGTTTATGAACTTCTTTAGCCTCTAAGGTTATCCCATTTTCTCCAATATCACGCTTCCGTACACATCCGTAAGTCTCCCATCAAAACTAAGTGCTGGTTTTCCGTGTTTTCCACGAGTAGAAGGCAAAAAGTTCAAAAAGTTAAAGGTGTTAGTTTCCGGTCAGTGTATTTCTACTCTTTGATGCGCGTGAGCAGTGGTAGGTGAAAGCAAAGGAACTCTTCGCATTGTAATATCCAGAAAATAACCTAAACAAAAAAAACAACCGGCCGGGCTACAAAGCACAAAAAGGGTGACGTCCTTCAACTTTCGCACTAAATTGGCAGTGTGTACTTTTTCCTCATTTTTTGGTAAAAAAACTACAAGAAAAAAAAAACCCTTTCAGATGTCGGCAACACGTGTTTGGACCTTTATTCTATTGTTTACATACGCACTAACTACGCTTGTACAAGCACAAAACATATCAATAACGGTTATTGGAAGTGGTAATGAAGGTAATTTGCATTACTTTTTCTATACATCGTAATGACTTGTTTTTTAGGTGACGCTGTACTTTCTACGCCACCGGAGTCAGTAATGATGAGAAACCCCTCGTGTACATTTATATACCTTTTAATAACCCCGTTTAACAGCTATGGGTAGTTGTAGAGGTTATTGAGAGCGGACCTGACCCTGAGATCGCATTTTCGGATACTGGCAATCATGTGATACGATTACTGTCTAACGGTGTTGTTACGGTTGTTGTAGGTGCGTAGCATTTTCTAGAATTAATTAATTGTTCGTGGGCCGCTGGCGTGACGTGTTGGTATGTAGGTACACCGGGCCAATCAGGGATGTCTCCAGATAATACTACAGCAGCAGGGGCACTCATTGACTCCCCAACAGGTTCGTATTTTTCCGTATTATTTATTTAATTGGTTTGCCTTTCTTTTTTTTCCTTCTTTGCTCTGTAACGTGTTTTATGTTTTTCATCGCTAACACGTGCGCATAAAGGGATATTACAATCTGAATTATTTGGATTTATTTTCTGCGACTCTGGTAACGATAGAGTGATGCGTATTGATCCTATGACACAAACTATCCATACTCTGGCAGAAACTGATACAGGTGCAGTTGTGGTTTTTGTTCTCGCTTTTTTTCCCAAAGTCAAGCCAAAATCATGACGCCCTTGTCTTTTCGCTTACCAATTAATGTCATGACATAATGAGATTTAAAATAGCCTTAGCACACTTCGGTGGACTCATTAGAGTCATGTAGATAAGGCTGTATAAATATCATTAAGTTCTTTCTTTCTTTCTTATGTTGTGTTTAGTTGCCAACTTTTCGTGCGGTGGATTAGCACAAAATCCAAATGGGAATTTAGTGTACATTGCAGACCATGTGAATACCGCCATATGGACAATTGTAAGAAACAACAAAGTCCAAAAGACAAATTACTTACAATTATCTAATTTTAGGACAGCCAAGAGACGTTGACACGTTTGGTTGTTGGCCTTGCTGGTCCTCCTGTAGATATCACTATTGTGCCTCAATTGTCTGTTTTTTCAGATGCCATATGTGTTCCTGTACCAAGTAGACACATCATACAAATCTTTTTAGATCGTGAACCATTTACCCTTACCCTTGGCACAATCGATTCTCCGGGTACTTTTCCTTTCTACCAAACTTGTATTAACTCCATAACCTACAGGTTTTACTGAAGCTGGAGCATCTATTCTTTCTACAGGCAATTTAAATACGCCAATGGGTGTCACTTCCTCTGCGGTACGCTTCTTCTTTTTCTAATACAACTTAAACAAGTTAACTTAAAACGTTTTTCTAACTATCTTCTTTGTGTATCTAGAATAGATTATATATAAGTGAAACAGGAAGTGAAGTCATACGTGTCGCATTCCTTGCAACTGATACTCTTCTTTTGGGGAATCTTTTAGGAAACAGAATAAGGTATGTTTCTGATACTTATGGCTAAAACTGGACATTACCTTTTCTTTCTCCTCTCCAGATTCTAATAGATTTGTTTCTTTTGTTTTTATCATTCTAGTAAGACCTATATCTAATACGTTTATAAGAGGGTTTGCTGGTGACGCAACATCACTGGTTGAAGAAGTACGTTACTAGTAACAATTCTTTGAAACAAACTGCAATTGGGGTTTTTATTGTTTTACTAATCGCATTACGTGTAGTCACAAGTTAATATACCATTGGGACTTGCTCTTGATAATATAACTGTGTATGCCGTAGATAGTAGAAACTACAGGATAAGAGGTAAACCAACAACAAGATTGTAACAATTTCACCCGCTTATCTTTCTCAGAATTTTCTGGTCAAGAACAGGCAGGAACTTTGCCTCCTATTGATCCACCAACTATAGCAATGCCTACATTTGCACCATCAACAGAACCACCAACAACTACAGCACCTGTATCGCCAACACAACCAGCTACCACTGAATCGCCAACAGAAGCACCAACAGCTAGTCCAATAGCTCCAACAGTGCCAACAGTGCCAGTAGCGCCATCTGAAGCTCCATCAAACCCAGTAGCGCCAACAACAATTGCTCCAACAAGAGCACCTCCAAGTAGTGCCTTTATGGCTTCTTGGAGTATGTTCCTATTGGGAGTGACATTGTTGTCTTTGTTGTAGAATAATAGCTGTACTTGTCTTTTTTTTTTGGTTTCGTTGCATCGGAAATAAAAAAAGTATCTGGTACTGCGAGTTTGAAAATGAATGAACTTGAAGCTATTTATTACGTATAAGCTACTAACATAATAGCATGATACAAAAAGAAGTTACACGAGAAAAAAAAAAAGAGCACGTGATTTCCACGTGACAAGGAATTTAGCTTTTTATTTCAAGTAGCGTAGTTCCAAAGTGACTGCTTCATCGTCTAATAAGTCGTGTGTCGACTGATATTGACTTGGGGATTTTTTACGTTTACAAAACGTACCAGCAAAGGGAAAGTACAACATTACCACAAAATTATGAACGACACGAAACAAAAAGAGCTTTTTACAGTTTTAAACCTTCCAGTAGAAATTCAGCTAGCCATCATCGATTTATCCCTTGACGCTTACTACAAATGGCCCTTGTTATCAAAACAGGCAGCCACAGCAACTCGGTTTGATAGCAATCTTAAAAAACATGGTAAATGGCTACAGTTTTCGTATCTACATCGTCGATATGGTGTAGTACTAAGACGAGTTCAACGTTGGCGAAATGGTCTTGAGCATGGAGAGTATATTAAGTATTACCCCAACGGAAACGTGGAGCTACAAATGTTTTATGTACAAGGAAAATTTCATGGCACTAACAAACGGTTTTTAAGTACCGGTGAGTTGATATTTTCATGTAGTTTTAAGGATGGTTTGAAGCACGGTGATGAAAAACGTTGGGACCTTTTAAAACAATTGAGTCTGCACTCTAAGTATCGGAAAGGAAAGAAGCATGGTGAGTGTTCTATTTGGCATGGTAAGAAACTAGAGTTTAATGGTTTTTATAAAAGAGGCAAACAGATAGGAGTTCATAGATGTTGGTATGTTGTTGGTCAGCACGGGTATAGATTGAAGAGTGAGTGTACTTATAGGGATGACGAACAATATGGTAGGCTTATAGAATGGTATATTGATGGCACAAAAAAGGTAGATTTCTTTTATAAACGTGATAGTAATGGAGAAAAAACAGAATGGTATCAGAATGGACAAGTTTGTTTTCATTGCCTTTACAAGGATGGAAAAATGGAAGGAGAATGTAATGAATGGTATGAGAATGGGCAAGTCCGATTCCAATGTTTTTATCAAAACGGAGAAAGAGAAGGTGAATGCAATGAATGGTATATAACAGGTCAAAGGAAATCAAAATACTACGTTCATAAAAACAAAAAACATGGAGAGTTCAAGTCCTGGCATCTTAATGGAAATATCAAGACTACTTGCACCTATGTACAAGGTAACATTAACCACGTATACGAAGAGTTTTATGACAATGAAAGGTTGAAGTCAAGATATGAATACAACAATGGCAAAAAGAAAAAAGGTGTTGAATACCATAGAAACAGAATTGTGATGAAGAAGATTTCACACAAAGGTACCACCTTAACTGAAAGTACATACGATGATACTGGTACACAAACTACAATACAGCGGTTCAATGAAGAAGGAAAGATAGACGGTGAGTGTAAACAATGGCATAAAAACGGAGTCATGAGTCTTCATTGTTTTTACCTTGATGGAAAAGAACATGGCACTTACAATGAGTGGTACTCAAATGGACAAAAGCGTTGTACATGCACATACGAGGATGGAAGAAAGACAGGAGAATACATCCTGTGGGATTCCATAGGAAGGTTGAAAGTGAAATGCTACTATAAATACGGATCACGTGATGGTGTTTATAAGCAGTGGGACGAAGACGGAAAAAAAGTTAAACTTCATGTTGTTTTCAAAAATGGAAGAGTTGTAGACCACATTACACTAAAAAACTATCAAACTAGCACAGGTATCTATATGTTCTAAAGAATGGCAAGTAGCCATTACATTAAGGACTGCTTCATATTTCATTGTTGTAAGTACTCCTTTACTTTGTTTGTCTTTTTGGCCGTCACAATAAATATTATTTTTACTTGGCTTACCTGTTATCACTTTAAACTATGTTTTGTGCCTACCACCAATATTGGAATATGAGTAGTGCGTCGTCATATCCACCCTTTTTCTAAACCCATTTTCATCTTTGATTTCACCATTTTGTGAGGACATGTAGTTCATCTCTACGTAGTTAGATGAAAGCAATCTATCGAGCCGGCTTGACTTTGAAATAGCAGGCTTGTTATACTCCTTGATCAATTTGTCAGGCAAGTGATTCAAGCTTTGACAAACAATTCTCAGACTTGTTAGGTGCTCACTTAACTTATATTGTGCTGCTTTCAAGGAAGCGACTTTTTTTACCCGTTATATCTGCACCAACATGTTGGGTTGGTGTAAGGCATTCGGTATAACACTTTTTTTTTAATGCAACCTTCGAGGAGAAAATATTTTGGTTGTAGTTTTATAGGGACGATTTTTGTAAGCAGTTCACACCTCTCATATCAATGCTTTATCCTGTGTGAATGTACCTTTGGAATGAATGGCTCTATTGTTAAGTTCTAAATGTGGAATAAATTATTTACTTTTTTACTTGTTTTTGGCGTTTTTTTTTACGACTTAACTAAAAAAGCGTCAACTGAGCTTCATTGCTCACAAACAAATTAATTAAGCCAGTATCAGTTATAAACGGCGCTTGAAAAGCAATACACGCGTTGTAGTCTAAAACAAGGATTATGGTACCGAAATATCAACAAGTGTATACAACGTACCTTTAAACGACATTTATTGTGTTTAAAACGCTAAAAACGTTAGTTTGTGGTGTAAAGAATGAAGAAAAAGCGAGTTCCCAAAATTAACAATTACACAAGCTTTGACAAGCGTTTAAATTAGTGAAGTGTCACCTAACGCTATTTTCCATGTATTGAGATTAGTTTTACGCTTGTCGAGCATTGTGTAATTGATAAATTCCAATATTCTGTACTAATGGACCATTAAGCGATTTTTGGATTTAAATACCTCAAGAGCTAATTGACCATCCCACACTTTTCATAGTGATAGTCAATATGTGTTGTATTACACAGTGTAATTTATAGCAATAGTTGATGGAGCGTAGTGACACAGTTTCTTTAAACCTGTTTTTGGTAAGTATTGAAGTATCTCCATGTAAAAACTAAGTTTTGTCTCTAAAACTCGTATAGTGGTAAAACATAACTATAGAAAGCTTTGTGGCTATCTGACGAAATCAAGTACCCAAGCAAGAGTGAGTTTTTTTACATTTTCATATAAGTATTGTGTTCATCAACTTCTTTGAAAAAGAACCCTCTGTATTTTGATACCTAAATGATCAAATATGCTATAACCGTCCATAGGTAAACAATGATTTATTAAGCACCTGCTGCCAAAAGGAAAGATTTGCAAAAGGTATCTGTGGGTTAGAATGATTGTTCAAAACAATGTCCAATTTACAACAATTAGGTCTAGAGACAGATGATGATAGCTTTATGTGGGACACTGAAAGTGATAAAAAATGCCTTAAACGAAAGAATGTAATCCTTACTCAGTATGGTGGAAAATAATTACCTGCATAACATGGTGGTGATAGAGGAGAAGAATATGATCCCAGGCAGAAAAAACTCAGTTTTAGTTTCAATGAAATAGTTGATTGAAGCACACTATTAATTACCAGCAAGTTCTGGTTAATATCAATTATAGACACATATGCGCTCTGAAGTATACCGAAAAATTGGGTATAAATAACATTTTTGAGGTGAGCTAAAATTTTTTTGAAAGTGTGAACAGCTTACAAAAATCGTCCCTATGCACACATACTGGTCGCATTAGTGTGTAAAGAACAAGGCTTAAATCAATTTGTCAAGAACTTCCTTGAGGCGTTTTTGACTCTAAAACGAGGAATGTTTACAAAATCTCGTGTTCGTTTGAAATAGAGATGACGATTTGTTGTGGAAACCCAGAAGCTGAACGTGCTTGCCACACATGATACAATTCTTAATCTTTTCTGTTTTCCGCACGTGTTCCATACACGTGCGTTTAAGAAAACCTGAGGGGGAAAATATTGTTTGGTAGGTTTATACAGTTCAAATTCTCACGTTGTTTACCCTACCATTGCAAGTACTGTATTTATGCGCGAAATAAAATACAAGGCGTTTCTGTGCAGTACGCCAGGAATTGTGACTTCTTTCTGGTTTTTTGAGCCAAAAACGAAGAACGTTTACAATCTCGTGTTCATTGCAGTAAGTTAAAAACACAGGTGAATTAGTGTATTGTGGAAAATTGGTGCAGTAAGCCATAAACAACGAAATATATGTACAATGGACCTGTTGTACTTTATCTACAACATACACCTCTCCTTCCAAAAATGAACAAATTCCGTTTGAAATGTTGCCCGTACAATACCCTTTCTTCGTGCGCCAAAACAAGCTATTGGATATGACTTTGGAGTGTAAACAAAGTACGATAATACAATGCTGAATTGACAGAAAGCCAATAACATCAACTTATGAGAAAACTAAAATAGGGTTGTTTATTGATAAAGCTTACACCAAACGCATTAGAATTACTTTGTTGTACTTTCGAGGAGTGCTATTAGTGCCAGTAGAATTTCATTTCTCTCTTTCTGTGAGGTCTTTGACACTTTATTTGGTTTTTTGATTTAGTACGTCCATGATTTTCTTTATCAACATTGGTGTTTGCTTCTTGTAATTCTAGCTAGAGATTGACATCATTACCACAGTTCTCTAGTACAAAGCCTTAATGTTAAAGAAAGAGATTATAAACTTGTACCGGCTAGAAATAAAGGTGTCATCTTCAGCGTCAGATAGTTCATCATCAGATAGCTCGCCAGCTAAACCATCAGTATCTACTTCTGAAGCTTGATCTTCAGTTTGTTCATTATCGCCTTTCTCTTTCTTTGTCTTTTTATCAAATTTCTTCGATTTTGAAGTTTGACGTCTTTTTTTTGTATGTGGTACAACTTTGATGATGTACCGAGCAACAGCTTGAGAATCTAAAATACTATTTGAGAATTTAATCACAATCTTCAATTGTATTGCTAAGTGTACCTTGCGGCACTACCAGCTCATCGTATACTGCATCTTCAAGTTTATATGGTGGCAGAAGGTCACCCTTTCGGTCTACCAATGCATAGTGACTTTGGTAGCCTGGTTTTATTGGCTTTCCACTCAAGCTTTCATTCGTGACTTTGGTACCCGCATCGTTAAATACGAGGGGATCATGCTTTTTATCAAGTAAGTAAAGAATATCCACATCAATTATATTGTTGCTTACCGGATAAACGTTCCCAGGAGTAACAAGACTTAAAATAAGTGTTATTGCGGTTCCATTCCAATTGACAAATGAAGTGGCATAGTTTATGCTTCTCTATTGGCGAAAATGAATATTGACCACTTGCAAAGCAAGGATATTTACATACAGTGAAGTATATCCCTTGTCCGTAATATCCTGTATCCAATGAACTCACTGTTCCAAAGCCAGACGTTACAATACCAAAAGCTACTTCTTCGGATGTTACATGAACCATCAATATCACTGGTAGCTAAACAGAAGGTTTGTTAGTGCTAGAGTACCAAGAAGCAGTACGTTATCTTTTTTTTCAGTATGACATTCATTAAAGGCTGGTAAGCTGTTGTACTTTTGGTACACAGGTTCTTTGTATTTACGTTGCCAATCTTTTTTTCTATACAGCCGGGGCAGTTTTCTAATGGGAGCATGTTTAGAATCACAAAAGGGTCTAGTGCAGAATAAACATACTGATGTCTGTATTGTAGTAATTCGTTGAGTTTGCCAAAGTTGTCTGTCAAGGTGTCATTGTAAACAAGAGTTGCTTCAACAATATCGTAGTAGTCATAGTCATGCATTGTTGATATCTCCTTTTTGAGGTTATTGAATTCTCTGACAGCCACTTTGTCATTTGAATCAAGCAAATTCAGTGTTCTGTACTGCGTTATCCCACTTTTTATAAAAAAATGGTTAAAATTCTACGGTTACAAAATTAAACTCACGCTTGTGTGCCGTTAGCTCTATTCCAAGTATGAGCAAGATTCAATCGTGGATTTAGATCCCATGCATTTTCACTGCTTAATCCTTGTTGTTGTTAGTATGACTAATAGCAGTAGTTCGTACCTGCACTTGTAGATCTTTCTTCATAGTACTCACGTTCATTTGTATTACTCCATGCATCATTAGGCATATCATACAAGATACCTTGCATTAGTTGTCCATCTCGTTTCCAGAAGTCCTGGTTTAAAAAAAAAGTGTCACAAAATGTGCTGACAATCACGTGATTGTGGATATCGTACTGGAGATGTTACAAGTTTGGGATTGCATGCAGAACAAATTAAATAACAAATGCCTTTTTCCATTGCCAGATTAAAATAAGAACGTGTTGGCTGAAAGGTTGTATGATCAGTAAACAAAATAGTGTTTGAACAATAGCTTACCAAGTGTGAAAGCCATTTCTCAAACTTTTGTTTCCACTCTATGTTCTTTGTGAATGTTGAACAAGATTTCCACAGCGTATGACATTGTTTACCACTTGGACAGTGTTTTAAGAAATTTACAAATAATTCCACAGATGAAGGGATATTTAATATCACTTGTTTGAATATTATGGTAAGTAGGTCTTGCTTCTTTTTTTTGCCTGGTAATATACCTATGCAAAATTTTGGTTATTTCATCAAACACTGCTGTACATTACCTGAGTCAATATTGTTTTGGTGTTCTAACATATGTTGATAGTAATTAATGGGATTGGCATTGATTAGAAGTGATACAATTTTATGGTATCCATTTTGCGCTGAATAGTAATATCAGTTGCAAATTATGTATCTTTCACATTACCTGCCCAACTTAAAGCTGTGTTCCCATATTTATCAACAACCAAACCGTTTGCATTTGCTGTTATTAATGTTGATACAGTATCACAATGCCCATTTTGTGCTAAAAAGAAATATTTATAAAGTGTTCAGACATGAAGTCATGAGATTACCTGCATAAATCAAAGCTGTCTTGTCATGTTTATCAACATATTCAATATTGGCGCCGGCATTAAGTAGCGCCAATACAGCTTTGTTGCACCCTCGGTATGCTAGTGCGGGTTATATATGTGATATATCGTATCCTGATATTACCTGCCCAAATCAAAGATGTCTTTCTGTATTTATCAACTGCCTCAATATTTGCATTCGCTTCAAGTAGCAATAATATAATTTTATGATATCCTTGGTATGCTAATAGTACTGTGAGTAAAATATCAAGTGGTAGCTCTTTGTGATGATACCTGCCCAAATCAAAGCTGTCTTTCCATCTTTATCAACAGTTTCCGTATTCACATTGGCCTTGATTAGTAGCGATACAATTACATCCTGTCCATATTGTGCTAGTGGTTTTGTGAATTTAAGTCTATAAAAGCTTGTATTGTATGATACCTGCCCGAATCAAAGCTGTCTTGCCGTCTTTATCAACAGCTTCGATATTAATGTTTGTGTTTATTAGTGTTGAAAAAATTTCATTGTAACCGTTCTTTGCTACAAGTCGTTATTGTTTGTTTACCAAGCACTACAAACCTGCAAAAAAACCCACAATATCTAATACATGGGCGGGAGTAGGTCCAACTATTAGGGGTAACGTAAACAAATAGACAGCAACAAAGTATTCTTTAACCTGTTAAGTGTTGGTTTTCATGACTCTGTGATTCTGTCATGATGTGTTGTCACTCTTGAGATTATCGCAAAACAATATTAAGCCGTGTTGCTTGACACGCGATATTTTTCAGTGAAATGTTATTGTAATTGCGTTACGGCTCTGGTTTTGTGTTTTTGGTTTATAATGCGTGTTGTTTTCTGGATCCGTGTAGTTTGAGTTCAATTTTGTCTCATTACAACGCGATGCGGGCAACACTGTCGTGATACAAAAAAATGAATAGGCGAGAAGTTCCTTGCAGTTTTACAGGTTTAGTACTGTTTCCTTTCCACGCCGTGTGTTGAAGATGCCGTTTTAGTGATTGTTTTCACTGCTCGCTTATTAAAATGGTATGTAATATTAAAACACCGAAAAATATGACGTTTGTACGTTTTATCGTCCAAACAGTACTAAACAACTGTGAAAACTGCAAGAAACTTCTCGCGTATTCATTTTTTGTATCACGACACGCTTTGCCCGCATCGCGTTGTAATGAGACAAAATTGAACTCAAACTACACGGATCCAGAAAACAACACGCATTATAAACCAAAAAAACACAAAACCAGAGCCGTAACGCAATTACAATAACATTTCACTGAAAAATATCGCGTGTCAAGCAACACGGCTTAATATTGTTTTGCGATAATCTCAAGAGTGACAACACATCATGACAGAATCACAGAGTCATGAAAACCAACACTTAACAGGTTAAAGAATACTTTGTTGCTGTCTATTTGTTTACGTTACCCCTAATAGTTGGACCTACTCCCGCCCATGTATTAGATATTGTGGGGTTTTTTGCAGGTTTGTAGTGCTTGGTAAACAAACAATAACGACTTGTAGCAAAGAACGGTTACAATGAAATTTTTTCAACACTAATAAACACAAACATTAATATCGAAGCTGTTGATAAAGACGGCAACACAGCCTTGATTTGGGCGGGTAACATCTCCATATGAGATAGAAACGTTTTTATTACTTTATTATTTAGCATATCAGGGACACCATGAAATTGTATCGATGTTAATCAAGGCCAATGCCAATATTGAAGCTGTCGATGAGTTTGAAGACACAGCTTTGATTTGTGCAGGTACATCAAGATGAGATACAACAAAAATACTCACTTTTTACTATTTAGCATATCAGGGACACAATAAAATTGTATCAATGCTAATTGAAGCCAACGCAAATATTGAGGCTGTTAATGAAGATGGTAACACGGCTTTGATTTGTGCAGGTACATCACACTGCACACGACAACACATCTTCATTGTTGTTTAGTACAAAACAGCGACTATGCTAGTGTTTCAGCACTAATCAAAGCAAACGCAAACATTGATGTTGTTAATAGAAACCGGCAGACACCTTTACACATTGCAGGTACCTCATTAAGCTATACACCGAAAAACGTACAATTTAGCACTACAGGGACATAATGACATGTTATCGATACTAATCGAGGCAAATATCAAACCTGATGAAGTTGATAAATATGGTGTCAAAACTCTCTCAGGTACTGTTATGCTTTCATTCTTGCAATCATTAGTGTTCGCAATAGCTTGTTTGTTAATTTTATTACCAGACAAAAAAAAGGAGCAAGACCTACTTACCGTAATATTCAAACAAGTGATATTAAATATCCCTTCATCTGTGGAATTATTTGTAAATTTCTTAAAACACTGTCCAAGTGGTAAACAATGTCATACGCTGTGGAAATCTTGTTCAGTATTCACAAAGAACATAGAGTGGAAGCAAAAGTTTGAGAAATGGCTTTCACAATTGGTAAGCTATTGTTCAAACACTATTTTGTTTACTGATCATACAACCTTTCAGCCAACACGTTCTTATTTTAACCTGGCAATGGAAAAAGGCATTTGTTATTTAATTTGTTCTGCATGCAATCCCAAACTTGTAACATCTCCAGTACGATATCCACAATCACGTGATTGTCAGCACATTTTGTGACACTTTTTTTTAAACCAGGACTTCTGGAAACGAGATGGACAACTAATGCAAGGTATCTTGTATGATATGCCAAATGATGCATGGAGTAATACAAATGAACGTGAGTCACTAGAAGAATGTATCACTACAGGTAAACTAGTGATTTATTTGGTGAGTACCAAAAGCAGTATTAGCATTAAATAGTAAAAACGCATGGGATCTAAATCCACGATTGCATTTTGCATGTAATTGGGACATACCTAAAAATACGTGCGTTCAAACTCATACTGAATTCATTTTGAACTTGTACTCATTCAAAAAAAAAGGGGTGCAGTGTTAAAGGCAACAGACTATAAAACTCTTAATCTGCTTGATTCAAATGACAAAGTGGCTGTCAGAGAATATAAGATCCTGCAACAAAATATATCTAAAATGCGTGGCTACAGTGATTACACAATTGTTGAAGCCATTCTTGTTTACAATCATATCTTGGTAGAAAACTTTGGCAGGGCCAACCAAATACTAACACACAGGCACTTGTACGGTTATTTCACAGCTTTTTCAACATTTCTGGTGGTTCTAAGTGTTACAGAGAACTGCCTAAGTTGTTTAAAAAGGAAGATTGGAAAGGCAACAAGAACAGAGCTAACGTTTACCAAAAATACAACACCCTCCCTCCGTACAATAATCACAATGATGACAAAGAAAGTTCAAACAAACCGGTAAAATTTGTCAAATATCCTCTACTAACAAGCTTGGTCAGTTACCAGTGATGTTGCTGGTTCATGGAACAAATCAAAAAGCAGCTTTCAGTATTGTACAAGCTGGTTTTGGAACAGTGAGTGCATTGGATGCAGGTTATTACGGACAAGGAATCTACTTTACAGTACTACAGCAAACTACTTCTCTGTTTAACATTATGCAATAGAGTAGTATTGCTTATGCTTGCTCCTATGACACTTCAGCAACCAAAAAAACACTAATTCTGAGTCTCGTCACTCCTGGGAATGTGTATCCTGTACACAAACATTATGTGTTAGTCAGCTTGCGTTTACAGTATTAGGTAATAGAAAAGCCACATGACGACGTCAACCTTATGGGTAAACCTATTAAGCCAGGATACCAAAGCCATTACGTAGTGGTAAACAAAAAGGGCCAAGCAGTAAAAGAAAATATTGAAAAATATTTACGTGATGAGTTGGTTGTGGCTCAAGGTACATCTAAAGTGAACTATAACATCTTTAAGATATTAATTATATTTAGATGTTCAAGCTGTTCCTCGATATATCCTCACAGTTGAAAAGAAATTAGTGACCAAAAAAAGGAATACTATAAAGAAGAAATCAACCAAAATGCCAAAGAAGTCTTCCCAGACAACCAAGATAATTGACACAAGTGGTGACAAAAAGATAGAAAACATGGAGCTTTCAAAACCAGAAGACATCAGTGAGTCAGATGACTTGTCTGATGATGAGCTATCTGATGAGTCTTTCAATACACAACGGTGAGATTACAACACAAAATAGCCTACTAATTCATTCTACAAGACAATTATGGGCAGCCGCAAAACTGAATCAACCAGAGCAAACAAGCACACAAGTAAAAATCACTAATGCCACACAGTGCAATCAAATCGCTAAACTGAAGGAAGATAACGCCAACCAGTGTAATCAAATTGCTAAACTTAAGCAAGAAAACGCCAAACTTAAGGACGATATTGTCAAAAAGGAGGAAAACAATACCACACAACTGGAAAGAATCGCTAAGCTGGAGGAAGACAATGCAAAACTACTGGCCAGAATTGCTTGGCATGAGAGTAATTAAATTAAATTGTTGTTATGAATAAAGTCTAGTACTTTGACAATATTTAGAGTCAAAAAGTCTTCAAACTCTTGAATGCAACGTGCCAGGTAGTTATTTGTTTTCAGAACAGTTGATAAAGGTCCAAGCAAGTTGTACTCGAAAAGACTTTAATTTCGTACTACTCTCAATCATGTGATATTCCGGTAAAAAAAGAATGTTTTTGTAGTATCGGGTTGAGTTGTAATAGAACTGTCAATATTTATAAACTGGTTTGTGTTAAAGACAGAAGTCTGCCTTTGTTTTTATAGTCACATTGTCTTGTCAGCGTTAGTGCAATCATCGCTTAGAGTCGTAGTATGTATCATGAAAAAACAAGAAATAGTATGTATACTAGACCTTCCAGTGGAGCTACATCTCGATATTATGGACATGGGCAATCAATCGTAGCTAAAGCAACAGATAAACATAAGCAAATCATCCTTATGATGCTAAAAACTAAAACCTGAATAACGTAGATTGTCTATTGCTAGAGGTGTTATGAGGAAACGTATGGAGAATATTGACAACTTAACTCATGTTAGCAACAACATAAATCACAAAAACTAGCTGAATTGCAGAAAAAAATGCAATAAAATTCTTTAGATCATAATTTAAATGAATTACGATTAGCCATAATATCCTGAATGTCAAAACAAGTTGTTGTAAATACTGATTTCCACATATGTCAGCTTGATCGTTCTCGATTACAATGATAGTACCACAGACTCTAATTGTTTCTATACAACGCCTAGTTTAGTGGTGGGACAAAAACAGTCCTAAAGGGCCGAAAATTTTTCGTTTAGGAACATGACTTTTTTGTTGTTCTACATGTTAATTTAGTCTCAAAGGACCGTTGACTCTACCAATGTAGCCAGATTTAAAAACTGGCACAAAATTGTGAAACGATAATTTCGAAATGAATACAAACGCTATCTCTTAACATGTACATCACTTACAAACAAAATAAAGTAGAAAAAAAAAAGAAAAATACTAGTGCCTTTTTTTTTTCGGGTAGCCTTCCCAGGATTTTTCTCCATTTTTCTGACTAAGAATACAAGTGTTGACATTTTCGACCGATGCATTTACCATTAATAGCAACAAAGAAGACAATGATTGGTAACTATTAGGGGCAGCATCGCTTTTGAGACAGTTTCGAAAATTACGACATTTTTGATATTTACGGCATTTTGAGAATCTTTGAGACGTTTTTACTCACCTCAGAACCGTCTTAACCAAAAATTGTTATTATGAACATTTAACTAGTATTCTATACTTATAGGCGAAAAAACCATTTTGCGATTCGTTCGTGCTGTGTGGGGGAAAAGTACCGGAACGGACAGTCAAAGCAATTTTTTTCAAAACAAACTTTTTCTTCAAAAAAATTTCGGAATTTCTGAAACTGTCTCAAAAGCGATGCTGCCCCTTAGACTATTCTTGCGTTCATTGCAATACATCTATGTACAACTGTAAACGGAGCTTTCAACCCTTCAGACTACACCAATAGTAAGGAAATCGTATCTGGAAAGTACACGGTGTATTGGAGAGTTGACGAAGCTAATAACGACATCTATCTGGCATTCTCCGTTTTTACCCGAGGAGAGTGCAGTTTTTTCAGCTTGAGTCGTTTTGCGAAACGCAATGTCATCTAATTGCAGTAAAGAAATTACTTGGCCCTTTCTTTTTTTTGATACATGTGACGCAATACTGAAAACTTAAACCTTTTTGACAGTTCGGCTTAAACGATGGACTTCTTTATTCAAAAGCCGAAAAAACTGAAGCCGTTTCTGTAGCACTAGCCTTAGTTGGTCGCCGCTACTAAAACTTCTACGCCTTAAAGATTCAAACAACACTACCAATACACGCTTTAGTAGACAGATATGCATAAGCGTACGTTAAAGGTTAATACCATTAAAAAAGTGCTTCGAGTGCAAAACGAGAAACCAGTAGTTGTTTTACTCCTCTACATGCAAACACGCCTTAACTAGTATTTTATACGCAAACGTAACTCTCTTAGCATTTTTTACTTCTACTTCAGTTTTGGAAACGCACAACAAAACAACTAAGAGAACGTTTTCTTTACTGCTCAAATACTACTTTTTGTGACATTGTTTTTTCCACTAATTAGAAAACCCACAGCGAAAAGTTACTTCTGACATTAAACCGGTTTCACCTCACCATCTCTTTTTCTACTGGTTTCAGACAAGTACTTTTATTGATGGGTTTACTTAGATCACTCAGATATAGGTATGGCATCAAAGAAAGGTCTGTGTTGTGTACAAGATACTCTTTGTGGCAATATACTAGACATGCCAAGGGATATTCAAGTGTATTTATGTACATTCAACTCAGAAGTATTTAATAAGTACCATGTGCTATCAAAAAGAGCTGCAATCAACACTCACTACAATGATGAACTTGCAGCTAATGGTATTTGGTTAAAATGGTATTCAGATGGACAAATAAGATCACAATACAATGTCATCAATGGAAAGTTAAATGGCTTATACACGACTTGGTACAAGAACGGACAAATCAATTTACATAGTATGTATGTTGATAAAAGAAAAAACGGTGAGTTCAAACAGTGGTATGAGAATGGACAGCTTAAAGTAAGGGTTATGTTTGTCAATGATAAAAAAGATGGTGAGATAAAGTGTTGGCATGAGAACGGACAGCTAAGGAAACTAACTAACTATGTAAATGGTAAAAAAAAAGGTGATTATAGAAGTTGGTATGATGGAGGTCAACGTAAGTCTGAGTTTACTTTTGTTGATGGTGAGAAACATGGAGAGTTTAAACTGTATCATAAATGTGGACAATTATTTGTACAATGCATGTACGTTAATGGTAAAAAACATGGAGAGTTTTACAAGTGGTTTAAGAATGGACAACTTAAGCGTAAATGGACGTTTGTTGATGATAAAAAAGAAGGAGTACTTAAAGAATGGCATGTTAATGGACAACTTAAAATAGAATGCAACTATACCAATAGTCAAACATGCCAAACAATGGGATAAACAAGGACAACTTCTTCTCCATTCTATGTTTGTTGGTGGTAAGAAAAATGGAATGTCCAAGCGCTGGTATTGGAATGGACAACAATGTATGCAGAGTATGTATGTTGATGGTAAGATGCATGGTGTATGTAAGAAGTGGTGTACGCATGGACTACTTGCTACCCAGTTTACGTATGTTGATGGTAACATTGTTGTCTAAACAAGTTTCTAAACAATCCTGTAAAGTTCCCATACTCAAGTTAAAGTTGTTTCACTTCAGTTTGGTCAGATTTGAGCAGAATTTTGTTGCACAACGGTTTTTCTATGCTGTATGGAATTGACATCTCTGAGAAAGTACCCTAGTCATTTCGTAGTGACACTTTCGTTTCTAGTTGAAGTTGTTATGTACTACAAAGTGAAAAAATGAGAAAATGAAACGAACTGACACCATTTTTATCTCAAAATATTTTTGATAAAAGTACAATTTATTCAATTACCATCGTGCAAATTATCTCTCAATTCGCTTTCGATATGTATATATTACAAGTGTAAAAGCATAACACAAAAGAGGGGGTTTTTAGTAGGAGGTAAGGTAGCATCCTAGGTTTGCCTCTCTTTCTGGAAGCAAAATAAAGGAAGGAATTAAAGAACAGGTGTATGTGTTAGTGTAGGCCTAATATACTCTCAATTGGAGACATCCATATCCTACAAAAAAAAATAAGAACACATAGAAGAAAAAAAACGAAAAAAAACGAAGAAAAACTCTGCCGGTCTCCAAAGAAAACAGCGTAGTGAATAAGCCCTTAAGCACTAGCAATGTAACTACTTGTGCTCAAGGCATCCAGAAAGCAAAAGAGAAGGAAGAAAGACCAAAAAAAAAAAAATCGGAAGTTTTCGATTTTTCTGACTTTATGCCAGATAGAAAGCGTACCTCTGGTTCATCAGGAGAAATACATTGAGAAGGTCCTTGACCTGGTGGTGTAAAAGCAAAGAAATCTGTAGATGACCCTGATGCTTCACTATCTCTTCTTGCACGCTTAAATGGTGGTGATACGCTACGTAAGAAAGAGTTTGCTATCTTAGGAGAATTGGAGATCTTTGGGGAAGGCATCTGAAAACTCATTGGCGATTGTGATGTGCTGTTATTCTCATCCTCACTTAATACTGCTAATAACGCTTGCATAGAATCACTACTACCTAAAAGGAAGAAGAAAAATCAGAAAAACGGAGAAAAATGGTTTTTCGAAAAAAAAGGATTGTGGCGGGTTTTATTCATTTCTTTTTGTGTCAAAGCACCCGCAACGGTGTTAAGATTGTAAAGAGCAATAAATAAAGCAGAAAGAAACAAAGAAAGGGGACTTTCGTTTTTCCGCCGAGTAAAAAACTTTGTTTACTTGAAGAACACGTACCAGCGCTACGACCGCTCTTGTCTTCGTAATTGCCTGGAGAAGATGAAATAGAACCCATAGATCCGAATGATCCCATAGATCCAAGGGAACCAAGAGATCCAAGGGAATGAGACTCAGATTCTAATAAACTGCTACTTCTTCGTTTTTTTGTTTGAACTGCTTTTGATACTGGCACATAATTTGGGTCATTTTCACGACGTATATCGATTGAAAACAATCCAGGTACTTCCATAACACATACTACTTGTCCAGCAGATGATTTAAGAGTAAATTTAAGACCATAGTTAGCCTTGATCCATCGGGACTTCCATCTTTGTTTCGGGAGGTGATTTCTCACGAATTTTTTAATGCTCGTCCAGTTATTCAAATGGATATGCTTGAACTTGATGGAGATTGTATCGCTGTCGAATGCCTTTGAAGTCTCGTAGTATACACCGTTAGGTACAGTGATAGTCTTCCATGACGTCAAAGCAGCATCAACCTTAGAATCAGAGTCGTAACTCCAAATAAGACTGACTTCAACGAATCCTTCTGGAACCTTCATCTTATCGCGAAGTAACTTAATAGTAATGTGTGGCTTAATAACTTGAGTGCAGATTTGCATTTTGTCTGGTGAGTCTACAAGCCTTATAAAGTCTATATGCATAGCGTCTGTCTGATGTTTAAGTCGTAAGAGGTTATTATGAAGGTATTTGAGTTGTTCAAGGTGGTCCATGTGTTGATTAGCTAACGTTGCAAGCGAAGCACTTGGTCCTGTTTGCATACGAAAGTCGGGATTACGCTATTAACAAAAACGTTAGACGAACCCTTCTACTCGCGGCAGAAAAAACGTACGATAATGCTGGCTGCATTTTGAGCGCCATAATAAACCCATTCTGACTTCAAAGGAGCAATTTGGGTTAGCTCTATCGTTGGAGAAAGAGAAAACAAACGAACGCAAGTTCTATACCAGCGAGGTACGTTATCCTACACAAAAAATAGTAAGCAAAAGAAATAAGAACAGATTTAAACAAAAGGCGATCCAACAGCTAAGAGTCATTACTTAAAAAAACGTACAGTAGTGTTAGTAGCTTTACACTGCATTATCAACTCGCCATTTTCAACGTGAAGCATCTGATCACCGAAAACGCGTAGAACAACTGGTGTTGTTGGTTGAGCCTGACTGATAGGTACAGACGGCGTTGGAACAGGGCCACAAGAGCCATTGTAGGCTATAAACGAAGGTTAGCAGGGCAAGGACGCAAAGTAATAAAACTCACCTTGAAGCCAGCAAAACGCTATTAAAGGTGCATCTCCTGCACGCAGTCTAAGTAATTGTTGATTGACCACAGACTTAATCTTTACCGGATCACCATCATACAATGTCTGTTTTTGCCACCATTGCATAGCGTTACTAGTCGCATTTGGTAATTCATCAACGACAAGCAAAAATCGATTATTCAACACTAAAAAGAAGTCAGTTACTGACTCATAAATCACTTTAAAGGAGTGGTATCCTATCTTGCGTTGTCTCTTAGACAACAACTCACCTTGCATGCCATCAGCCAAGAAACTAAACTCCACATATTTGTTATACCCGCATACCACTGTCTTTTCCATTGCGGCTTGTTTCTGGCCCATATTTTGTATTTTTTGTATTTGCTGTTGTGTCTCTACCATTTGTACTTGTATCTCTTGTTCCATGTTTGTAAAGTCTTGACGTGACATTGCAACACCAGAAGTACCAGGAACACCAGAAGAAATTCCAGTATTACCTATAAAATTATGCCTTGTACTAAAGCAGTTCTTGGTAGGATCCTATGAAGCAAAATGTCAACGAGAGAAAGTAAACAAGTGAAAAAAATCTTTCGAGATAAAAGAGCAAGACAATTATCTGAAAAAGAGTTCTTTTGTTTTTAACGTACAGGGACACCACGACGCATTGTCGTCATTAAACCACGTCTATAAGGTTGACCTGGCATACCTTTTTTATGTAGAGAGAAAGCGCCACGACCTTACTCGAGTCAGTTTGTTTCAAACTCGTTATGAGATTGGAATAAAAAAGGAATGTATCATCCAAAAATAGCTTTTGACTACTAAGGACTGTACACGAAAATCTTACCCAAAGGAGAAGCAAACTGTGGACTAGGAGAACTCATCTTTGGTGAAGAAATTTGAGCATTACGTGATGCAGCCTGAAGGAATAAAAGTTAATAACTATTGTTCGAGTATTTGGCTTGGATTCCGCGTGAAAACAAATGCATTGGTATCGCACCTGTGCTACTGATGAGTAAGCAGAGTATCGAGCTGCTGGAGGTGTTTGTTGCATAGTTTTTGCTTTTTGTTTAGACGCAGCAGCGCGCATATTCCTACGGTTCTCCATCTTTGCGCGTACAGTCTCATGAGAGCGATTATTCTGCAACACAAGGTAAATATTCGTGAATGGGAGTAGTTTTTCAAAACAGACTTTTACCAAAAAAAAAACCACCAAAACAACTGTTCATCTAGCACGTACTGCGCCTTTTATATGATTACGTTGTTCATCCCGTCTGATAAACAGATAAAACTTGTTAGACTCGAGCGGTTTGCATTCACCCCAGTAGAAGCGTAACCAAAACCTTTTTGGAAAAAAAAGAGTTAGTATTTTGTACCCAATCCAAAAACAGTGAGAATCAACAAAAAAAAAAAAAATAGTTTACTACAGGTTTTTTTGTGGTACATAAAACAGTACACTAAAAAAAGTTGGGTAAAACCCACATGAAAAAGAAAAAAAAACGAAGGCAAAGAAAGGTAGTAGGAAGATCGTCTATCGATAATTTTTTTTCTCTTGGTTTTTTGGCGGTACCTTGGCTTAGTCTTTCTATCACAAGGATATAAAGGTAACTTATCATTGTAAATATTCTCCTTTTTGAGTTTCGTAATAGGATTTATCATAACCTTGTAGTGCGCTGTATTGTGCTTTATTTGGAACCTCTGTAACTCTATACCACTCTTAAACTCATATTCCTTAGAGTCCAAGGTCTCACAAACCAGACGAACGCCTTGACAAAGAGTTAAGAACAAAATTCAAAAAAACCGGAAAAAAAAAGAGTTCAAATATTTCACAGAATGTTCGTTTGAATACCCGTAGAAGTATTTCCTTGATCGTGGCATAAAAAAAAAGGGCAAATTTTCACAAAAAAACCAAAAAAAAAAAAAAGCATCCAAATCCGAACAAAACTTACTGACTGGAGGATCTTGATTACATGTTACTGCTAGTTCATCTTTTATAGCAATAGATACCTACAGGTTTTTGTTTTTGTTAAAAGCGTGTTTTTTGCGTCGTTTTGGTAGATAGCTTGTACTAGCTATCTACTAGCGTTTATTTATTGTAGTATATCGTACCTTTATATTAGTCTTAAGAACCTGATAAAGGGCTGGTTGTTCGCGAATAACGCCCCACTCCTTCGACATGTTCAAACTGACTGAACGTACAGGTGTGGGCACATTTGTGATGGTGTTGGGAAGAGCTACAATAATAATTTTTTTTGAGTATTAATCGAGCGTAACAAAGGGCGTTCAAATTTACAAATGAGGGTGTTATTACCTGTGGGGCTGGCGCCTCTCCACGCATTCTTCCATGTCGTATTCGCTTGAATTGGTGCTGACGCAAACGAAAACTACCCAAACGTTGGCGAATTCGAACCATTTAAAAAGAAATACAATGCAAAACGCATTTTGATCATTTACCAAATAGAAAAAAAAAAACCAAAAAATGCCAAAAAATTCAACTTACCTTACTGAGATTCATGTCTAGCGTATTTATGCCCGGTGTTGCTGACATTATGGCTTCTTGAGTATTTTAACTAGCACACCGTCAGATCGCGTTGCAATTGCCGAGGAGGTTGGCAGTAAACGTTTAACACCGCCGTGACGTTATGCATGCACAAAATAACCACCCAGATGACAATAAAAGTACAAACAAAGATATTCTCTGAGATTCTCTGGGAATCACTCTGCGTAGGTAAAATAACCTCCAAAACACGCAAATACATAGACGACGTATATTCACGCGGTACTTTTAGCATGTACATACCTGCAAGTGAGTACTCCTCAGTGAAATGTGAAGAAGCCTCTAAAACGGCACTGACGCTAGTCTAGGTTGTATACCTTACGTCTCTTTGATGAATACGTAGCCTGAAGGCAAGCCCAAGGCCTGGTTCATTATCTAGGCACCAAAATTCTGCGCAAAACTGTGCATTAAACAGGAAATTTCGGATTTTTTCGGCACTTTTTTACGTTTCGTACGGGTTTCTAAAAGTGACGCCCACGCTAGTGTGCGCTTGTTTTTTACTGTATAAAATGGGCTGTAAATAACTGCAGTATTTTATCGTTTATTGCTCAGACGACTTTGTTTCCTTGTCTGGGTATTTGACATTTACCTTCGTTAGTAGCGAGCGCTTCGAAAGGTGCATATAGACTAAATATACGCGCCTAGATAAGATTTTTTTTCATGAAGTTGAAGAACGTTGTGGAAAGTTTACACCTTGTTTTTTAGAAGTACACAACTCTATTGTTTGTCTGTAACGCGTAAGCGATACTCTGGGCATTGATTTCTACTGTTTTGGCAAAGGCTACTAAACAACAAACATAGTATAATCATACAACATGGCACAGGTCTTAAGACAAGCTGCTGGGAAAGGTGACGCCATAAAGGTACAAATTACCAAAAAATGTTTTTGGTAACTGTTACAGGTTGCGGAAGCGCTCAATTCAACAAGGGATATCAATTTAAAAGACAGATTTGGCTATACAGCGCTTCATTGGGCTTGTATGCGTGGGAGAGTTGAAGTACGCAGTATTTCTACTGTAGGCTTTCAATAACGCTCTTAGGTTGTAACAGCGCTTCTTTCAGCAGGATCGGATCCCAACCTAACGTACGACTGTTTTACTTATCACTAGCTAGGCTACCACGCATACACGCGCTTTTGTACCCAAAACGAGAATCTCAATTTAATTTGTAGCGATAATAATGGACAAACGCCTATGCATTGGTGCGCTGAGCGAGGACACGAAACAGCACTAAAATTACTACTTCAGGCACGATTCCGTTTCACCTTTTTTTTTTTGACGTAGAAATGCGCTATAACACTCTGTTGTACTCGCAAAGCACCCACAAACTATGCACTACTAACGTTACATTAGTGTAACAAAGTTGACGTGAACATACAAAACGTTTATGGCCAAACACCTCTACATATTGCTTCAGCTCTTGGTGTTTCAAAGGTAGAATGTTCTCTACTTGTCTCCTAAATACTAATCCCGACTAAGATCATTACAATGCTACACAACGCTGGTTGTGATGCTAATCTATCTAATGGAGATGGTTGGAGTCCTTTACATGGTAACTGAAGCATCAAATTTGTAGTTTTGTTTTCTCGATGCAACAACTTCATAAAGTTCTGATTTTTAATGATTTTCAAATGTAATCCCTTTCGTCATCTTGTGAAGTTAATGATGTATAGTCGCTATATTTTACAAAAGAAATGATGCTATACAATTATTACTTGATAACAAGGCTAATGTTAACAAGGTACGGTGAGAGGAAGTTCAACATCTTAATGAGTCATTTTTTTCGTCTTGCTTTTCTTAGTTCTATTATTGTTGACTTTCTTACTAATAGGCTAACAACCTGGGCATTACTCCATTACATATATGTGCCATACAAGGAAATGGGACACTCATAGAGGTTTTAGCATCCAAGTATGGAGCTTTAGTAAATAGCAGATGTAATAAAGGCAGAACACCTCTTCATTTGGCTGTAGAAGAGAATAATAAGGTAAAATAATACTAAGAAAGCTTCTGTAGTACTACTTACTGACTCTACGATAGGAAGCAATAAAAGCGCTTATAAAACAAGGAGCTGATATCGGTACGTTTTTAGTTCAAATAGGAGAAAGTGTTGTTCTTTAATTTTGTTCTGTTACTTTATTGTACGCCCTTACATACTTTGTCTTACGTTTAGATATCGCTGATTTCACAGGAAAAACACCTAATGATATGGCATCAAAAGATATGAGGCACATATTCACTAGCACTGCTATGAATTGTACGTGTGTTTTTCTCGTTAATGACATCTTGTAGTTTTTTTTAACCCTTTTAGCGAGCACTGTTGCTCAAAATTGTACAGCGGCGGGTAAAGGTCTTACCGATGCAGTGATAGGTGTGTTTCCACAATTAAAATAACGCACCATTCTGAGTTATCTTTAGCTGATGAGTCAACGTTTTTTGTACAAACAAGGGATCAGAAATTGCAACCTATAAAAGCGGGTACTGTGTTGAATTAAGAATTTTTTTCCTACGATTAGGCTACTTCTGACATATCTTTAGTTGGTGAACCTTTTGTTGTTGAGGTTATAAGTCTAGCTGGAGATAATGCTGCTACTGTCGAGGTTACTGATTTGAAGAATGGTAAATACCAGTACGTTTTTCTTGTTTGTTTGAAGTACAAATTTCTTATTTTTTTCTTACTTCCCTTGTTGTTCTTTTGTGTTATGCACCTTGGTTGCTAATGTACTTGTAGAGTTGTGTATAAACCTATTGTTCCAGGTGCACATGAGATAAATGTGACATTAAATGGAATACATGTACAAGGTAGTCCATGGAAGATTAAAGTCACTTCTTATGCTACTATGAGAAGAAGGAAAAAACGGTACACTCGTGGCATCTCTGCCTCATTACTTCGAACCTTGATAGCTAATATTCAAAAAAGGGCTATGCCAGATATTGAAGAGATTGCTTTACAGATGGACGAAATGACAGACATACCAAACTCGTGCGTTGCGTGAAATACGAAACTGAAAAAAAGTTAAAAGATGGCAACTTGTTGTTTTTATTAGTTTTGTAAATGACTTCCTGACCTCCTTATTCTGTTTAGAGCGAACACTTCACCTAAATTAAATCGGTTATCTCATAGATACTCTCCAAATGAGTCTATACAGAAACTGACTAAACTGGAGAGCGTTACTGATATGAGAATTGAAAAATACGCTGAACGTGATGATAGTCTTGCTGGATCTCCTGAATCAAATACTAGATTCAGTAGATACTCAACAGATTTACTAGAAGGAAAAAGAAGTAAACTTCAAGGTACGGTATTACACACTAAGCAAGTTCAAGCGAAAGCAAAAGAAAATGTCACGTGACGTTTTTTTAGCACTAAGATTTTTTTGAGTTTTTTTTTTTGATTTTTATCTTTTAGTTGAGAATGCGAGTCTTAGAGGTATCTTAACAACAAAGGATAAAAAGATACATAGTCTAGAACTAAGAATGAAACAATTACAACTGAGACAACGTGTTGATTCTATTACAACTACTAAAGAGAGAGAAACAACTGATTATGTTCTTGCTCAAATGGAAGCAAAATTAGCTGTGCAGACAAAAGAAGTTACAGTACGTTATCTCAGATTCTTCGCTTTTTTTACTCTTCAATAATGATCCCAATATTATTATTATACGTCGCTACGTCATCTCCGCGAGCTATTAACAACATTTACAAGATAGCGCAGGAGGCTGCAATGCAGCAATTTTTTGTAACTTATTAGTTGATCTTTAATTTTTTTTGTGGCAATGTTTCCTCGTTTACTTGTTATGCTAACTCCTTTACCCCATAGGATTCTCTTAATAAAAAGATCGATTCATTAGAATCCGAGGTTTCTAGAACTAAGGTAGCATTAGAAACTTGTAATGATGTGAAGGCAAGTCTTCGAAAGGAGAACACTTCATTGAAGCTTAGCTGTAACGCACTTAAAGAAAGAGCCAGTACGATGATTTTCTGTCTTTGCATGTTGCAAAGATTTATCACGTGTTTTTTTTTGTATTAATAGTATTTTTCTTCAGAAGACTTTGTTGATGCTGAGAAAAACAAGGCGTTGCTTGATTCGCTTGTACAAACTCTTCAAAGTAAGCTTGACACAGAAACAGAAAAAGTTCGAAAACTTCAAATAGAAGTTGCTGCAAAGACAAGGGAAGTTGAAATAGAGAGGGAGAAGAATGCAATCAACCATGTATGTATCCAATACTATTCACAAACTTTGAAACAAATACTTTATGAGGTGTTCCGAAGACAACACTTTTTTTTCTTACTTTTTGCTTATGTTGGTTTTTTTAGGATTTCATCTTACTACTTCCTTCCTTGCAACTCATACCAGGTAATAAGTTACAACCGCATGTTAAAACATGCCCAGTTACTGGTGTTAAAATCACTGGATATATTAAAGCACATTTACCTGATAGTTCAGTATGAACTCCAAAAAGAGAAAAAAAAAGTAATAAAAAGTCGCTTTGATTTTCTTTTAGTTGACCTTAGTTTCTCCATCTTTTACATTCATCCTCTTTCTATTCTTCCAGTATTCCATTGTTGTGATACTTCATGTACTCACTGCGGTTCACCTGTCTTGACAATTCTAATACCATTCTGGGTCCATTCTTTTACAAGTGGCTCAGCCCTGTCATCAGTCCGTCCTTGTAACACTCTTCGTACTCCTTCAATCTTATCATCAACCATGCTCCAAGATTGTTATTATCACGAAGACTTACCTCCTTCTATACCATTACAACTATTCCTATTTCATGCAGATTCAGTGCCGTGTTTTTCGTGCTTTTGAAGTAAATCAAAGTTAGATGTGATGTGCTTGTGTCACCTAAACGAAATAAAGTTTCACTACTACTAGCAGTTTTTTTGTTTACAAGTATTTTTTAAACCAGTTCTTTTTGCCAACACTCACTGACGTTGCTTTCTGCATCTTTTAAAATTTGTCACCCATTTCACTACTTTAAGCAAAACATCACAGATCACGGGCACTATGTTCCTCTATTCTCACAGAATCCAAGTGGATTCTTTGTATTCATAGTTATATTCACAACTCACATCGTTGTGGCTTTCCCTTTTGAAGGTGAGTTATGCTACATGCTATTTCTAAAAACAGCTGGTACAGTTAAAGAAATAGAAACTCGCTATTGGTGCTATTAAGAGCGGACAACTGTTTTGAAGTGTATAGCATCTGAGCATCCAAATTTATCAAGCTGGTATTTCTCGTATGGTGTGCATACGCTTAGAGCAAAATCATTCTGATAACTCTAAAAATACGACAAGGTGTTATACATATGTGCAATAACATGTGATAGTTTCAAAAACAGCAATAGTGTTGTAACGAAGAAAATGCACCTAGGAGTCCTGACGATTCTTTATTCGTGATGTGTGCTGTATCCATAATTCTTAACAAGCAATGTAACCTATCAACATACACAAGTTTATTTTTATTTACCAACAAACGAAGTAATCGAAAACTAATTGGATATGTATTTTTTTTCAGTTGTGTTTTTTTCGTCTTTTAAACAATTGCCCTGTCTTGGTATGTTTATGTTTTATATAGTCTGTGCCTACCAAGGCCTCCATACCATTATATGTTATGTTGTTGCATAAATGCAATTCGATAGTGTGTACTCCTACCAACGCCTTCAAACCTTCATCTGTAACTTTTGTATTTGACAAGTTAATTGAATGTACTCCAGCTAATGCTTTGACACCCTCATCTGTTATTTCACGGCAATGCATGAGGTTAATAGTGTGTACACCTGCTAATACCTTCAAGCCTTCATCTGTAACGTTTGTATCTTGCAAATTTATTGCATGTACTCCAGTTAATGCTCTGACACCCTCATCTGTAACTTTTGTATCTTGCAAATTTATTTCATATACTCCAGTTAATACTTTGACACCCTCATCTGTAACATTTGTATTTGACAAGTTAATTTCATGTACTCCAGCTAATGCTTTGACACCCTCATCTGTTATTTCACAGCAAAACCTGAGGTTAATAGTGTGTACTCCTGCCAATGACTTCAAACTTTCATCTGTAACATTTGTATGTTCCAAATTAATATCATGTACTCCAGCTAATGCTTTGATACCCTCACATGTTATTTCATAGACAAAATTGAGGTTAATAGTGTGTACTCCTGCAAATAAACGCAAGTCACTGTCGGTTGGTGCAAATCGTCCGAAACAAATTGGTGTATTTTGCAGTAACGGACTACCAGAAAGCAATGAAACTCCGTGCTCGCAATTAACCATGATTTTATTGTATCCAACATGGTTATGAACGATATCACGGAGAAAGTGGCAAGTTTGGGCTGAAGGGAGTGTATATTTCCCTTGCTTCAGAATATGAACTATTAATTCAACTGGAAGTGAAATAAGGTCAAATACGCCTTGATCTGTATTTTCTGTGTTAACCAGATTGTCTAAATGACGTTTGTATTTGCGGATATGATAAGCGCTTTTCATTTCGTTGTAATACTTGGCTTGGCGGTAGGCTGTAGCTTCGTTGTCAATAAAATATGCAGCAACTACAGTACTGTAGTACGGTAAACAGAGAAATACGTTGACAATGTAGTGGTGACGTTTTTTTGACAATATGAGCACGCCACGTGATTTTTTTTTTACTGTCTCAAAACCACTTTTTATTACTTTCCACGCGTAGAAATAGATAACACTTGAGGTAAAACATTTTAACATAATTTTGTAGTTTTGATCTGTCGCTGTGGCTGAAAATTGTCTCATACGTTGTGAGGATGTTAAAAAATGGTTTTGGGACAGTAATAAGACCGTAATTTGTACCATATTGTAGCCATAAAAGCTAGAAGATTATATCTGAAAAAACTGAGAAATTTTTTTTATCCAATATGTCGACGAATTTTGTAGATCTATCAGTTTGGAACAATATAAATAAGACGTTTCACTCAAATCTAATCTAGCAGATGAACCACTCGATTTTTTGTCTAGCACAACTGTGAATTTTCCAGAACTACAACTGTAGCTATGGTTCGAAGTCATTCTCTGTAGAGAATGCAAGTATGTTAACTGTGCCCTGTTCGGTATGTTGTCTGAATGCGCAAAGTATATAAAGTTAATAACTGCCGAAGGCCTAGACTTTCAAATTCCCAATGTAAGAAGAAGTGTGTTTCATGTTAGATCAGTTTTTGGCTAGAGAGGTTCCTTTACGATTGACCCTAACGAAAAACCCCACCTACTACTACTAAACCAATCAAAACGGTGTCGGAATGTGGTTCTACACTGTTTAGAAGCATTCATGGCTCGATGCAATGATTTGTTTTGAACATTATGGAATAGACAAATCACGTGCCACCTATTGCTTGCAAACGAGATTTAGGTTTACGTCAGTGCATAACATTGTTGACTCACAAGGGTATTTAACAGTCAACGTCTAAAATAACTAAACATGTAGCTACTTAGACAAGTTTGAAAGCTACCTCTTCTAACCAAAGTTGAGAATGTCAAGTTTAGGTATTGTCCTTAAGGGGGGACGTCCTCGAATGGATTACTTTCATTGACCATTGGCAGCGTATCTCGTAACATGTGCCACCTGAACATGATCAAATTCTGAATTCATGTGAATTATACTAAATCACGTGAATAGTATGTATAGGCCCTCGAACCAATTACTTTCGTTGACCATTGGCAGCGAGTGTAATTACACTTACTTTATACTAAATCATGTGAATAGCGTGTGTTGTAAATAAGAAATGAACAATAGGCCCTTAAACCAATTATTTTAGTTGACAGTTGGCAGCGAGTGTAATTACACTTTTATTGTGACCATAACCTAAATTATATACCTAGCCTAGTAAACTGTGATCTGGTATCACAGTTTGCGTCTATTGAGGGATCTGGTTCTCCAACAATATGAATAATAGTTTTAAGTGTTGCAGATTAGGCCCTCGAAGTAGATTAAGGGACGCTGAGAAGGAATGACCTTAGCCCCACGGGCATCTTCGGGCTTTAAACCCATCTAAAATCGCGTAAAAATGCTGAAAAATAGGATAGCGAACTGTGTAAATTGATTACTTGAGTTCAAATGCCCGAAATTTCATTTTTGCCAACTTTTTGAGACGCATTTTAGGTGTGTAGAGCAAATTCGTTATTTTTTGGCTTTCAAATTGAGACGATTGAAAGTAAAACGAACATGTACTACATGTGTAGATGCTATGGGTAACGTAGTTTTGAACAAATGTGTTTTGAACAGAAAGATTGAAAAATGCAGTCGTTTTTTGAAAAAAAGCTTTTGCAACAAAAAACGTCACAAAGGCACACGCTAAAAGTTGGGTTTTTCAAAAGCCCTCATGTCAAAGATATAGGCCCGAAAATTTGAGCCGATTTGAACAATTTCTGCACATCTCAGCGTGCCCCCTTAATTCAAAGGTAAAGTCAAGTGAAGAAGATGCAGGCTTTTGCGCTTTCCCATAAAGTCTACTTACTTGTATATCCGTCACTTTGCCTTACTCTAGGAAGTAATATTTTTTGTACGTTGGTTAACTTGAAAGTGTATTCAGAGAACATCCCTTGCTAATGTCTGTTCAGGGAACGTGCTCTGGTTATCACACAATCAAAATATCATTGCTTGGGGATGTTAGCATCACATGTTCTTACCAGTATCGCAATTATCTTTATTATTTGCTGTCTCGTTCCCGTACAATCTCAAAACATGTCAAGTACAGTTATTGGAAGTGGGCTAGAAGGTAATAAGTTGTGCTAGTACTGTATCTGACTCAGATGTAGGCGACGCTGTACTTTCAACACTCCCAGAGTCTGTTATGATGAGAGACCCATCGTGTATGTCTTTACGAGTCTTTTTTAATCATTGTGGATAGTTATAGAAGTCATTGAACCCGATCTAAAGCTTGCATTTTCGGATAGTGGCAACCATGTAATACGACTTTTATCCAAACGTGTAGTGACAATCATTGTGGGTACGATGCTCGCTAATTGCATGTTCAATAACACTATACACTCAGGTACACCAGGGCAAGCAGGGGAATCTACAGACAACACTAAAGGTGTAGACGCTCGCATTGATACTCCAAAAGGTTCTAATCTCAAGTGTTTTATATTATTATCACTAACACGTGCGCATGAAGGGTTGCTACAATCTGAATTATTTGGATTTATTTTCTGCGACTCTGGTAACGATAGAGTGATGCGTATTGATCCTATGACACAAACTATCCATACACTTGCAGACACCGACAAAGGTACACTTTAACTACAGGCACTTGTTGATATTTGTCGTAGCTGCCGCGTTCTCATGCAGCGGAATATCTCAAAGTACTGGAAACGACTCTAAAATATACATTGCAGATCCTGTGAATAGTGCCATATGGACAATTGTAAGAAACAACAAAGTCCAAAAGACATTACTTACAATTATCTGATTTTAGGACAGCCAAGAGACGTTGACACGTTTGGCTGTTGACCTTGCTGGTCCTCCTGTAGATATCACTATCGTACCTGAATTGGCTACTATACAAAATGTGCTATGTGTTTCTATACCCAGTAGACATATCTTACACCTCTTTTTTGATGTTGCTCCATTTAACGCTACCCTTGGCACACTCGATTCTCCAGGTATGTTTGAACTTTCTTTTTCTACCAAAGGCAACTAACAACTGAAGGGTATATTCATGGTGGTGCTAGTATTTTTGGGAACGGTCATTTTAATACTCCAATGAATGTTGCTTCCTCTAAAGCACGTTCATGAATTATCGGTCATATGTTAATACATTTGTATCTAGGATAGAATCTATGTAAGTGATACTGGAAATCAAGTTGTACGTACTATAAGAGCGACTCCTCTTGGTTCTTTAGTAATATGGACTCTCTTAGGAAACACAACCAAGTACGAATTTGATTTTCTTTTTCGAAAAAGCCATAAGATCTAATAGAAAAATAGAGGTTTTTCTGGCGATGAAACATCATTGTTATTCGAAGTGAGATCCATTTGACTATTCTTATTTTTTTCTGATGTTTGTATTCTTGTAGACTCAAGTTGATACGCCTTTGGGGCTTGCTTTTATTAATAAAAGTAGGGCAGCATTATATGTTGTAGATAGCAAAAACTACAGGATAAGAGGTACTCAAAAAACTTACTTGAACGATGTGATTAACTCCTTCTGTTGTCAGAATTCTCTCCTGGTTCTTCTTTTAACTCCTTCCAAACGCTACCTCCTCTTGCCCCACCAACCACTATTGCTCCTACATCTGTAGCACCAACAATAGAGCCAACAGAATCACCAACAGATCCTCCAATTCCAACACCTTCACTTGGCCAAACTACAGAATCGCCAACAAACCAGCCAACAAACCAGCCTACAATGCCAACAACATCTTCACCAAACCAACCAACTTCAACACAGTTTAGTAGTGCAGTCATAAATATTTGGAGTATTTTTATATCAGCAATGAGCGTATTGTGTTTGTTGTAGAAATACATTCGTTATTGTTCACGTACACTTGAGGGTACGCATTGAATAAACTGTTTAGCCAAGCTTTGCACTTTTTCTGTCTTACCCTCACTCCACAATCACTATTGTTGTGATGAAACTACCCAACGCGCTGCGTTAAGCAACATATTTTCGTATTTGGTAGATACCAGCTATTTGAAAACAGAGATACGCAGCTAGGCGGTGTTTGTTCACGTACAGAATAAATTCACTATTGTTTTAAAACAAAAACTTTATGACGGAGATTTATTGACGCCTAAAGACAACTTGTGAACACGTGCCAAAGTAGTCAGAGATATCTCTTATGGTACTGTGCGGTTATAGCTAGAAAACAAAACTATGTTTAGTGTTGACTTATTTCTCAGAAAACATCCAACAACAAATCAATACAAACTGAGTCCTTTTCCTTTGATGCGTGTCAGCAATCTCCGTAAACGTCACCACAATTAACCAGCCGTAAATTAAGCTGGTCTATAGGTAAATTAAGCTGGTCTATAGGGCGGGTCTTAAACCAAATATCCAACATCAAGGTTACCAAATACTTGGTACCCGAATGAGTGAAGTTCATCATCATATTCGTGGAATTGCTATTTTTTTTTGCTAAATTATTTGATAACTTATTACCACAGTTGACTTTGCCGTTTGGTCACGAAGACAACTGACGCGGTATCTTTTTTGCTAGTACGTAAACGCATTATTCTCTTGTAGGGAATATTCTTCGTACAGATTTTCTATTTAGGTCAGCAAAAAGTAATTTGTTCGATTTAAAGTCATTTCGTGGTAAAGGTATGTTTATAAGGCGTAACCATTCCGAGTTTATTAGAAAAACGTGATATCAGATACTCCAAGTAAAACCGTCGCTTTTTTAATCATTCCACTTTATACAGGTCCCAAAGCCACTACGTGGGGTTTGCGCAAGTTTAGTAAACTCTCAGGCTTTTCTCTTTACCTTTTCCAAAAAATCGCTTAACTGTAACAGACTTCTTTTAGATCTATCAGCACCTGACTCTAAATGTCATCAAAGCGAGGACCATATCACCTTATAGACGATGCACCTAATACTCTATTAAATTTACCTTGTGACATACAACGGTACTTGTGTACATTCAATGAGGAAACATTTAAGAAGTTTCATATCCTATCAAAAAGAGCTGCTATCAACACACACTACAATACTGACCTTGAGAGAAACGGTCTTTGGATGACTTGGTATCCAAGTGGACATTCAAGATCTCATTGTAGAGTGGTTAATGGAAAAGATATCGGCGAGTTTAAACAGTGGTATGATGATGAAAGTGGACAACTTGAAATACAGTGTTGGCTATTTGGAAAAGATGAAAAAGGAGAAGATATCTATAATGGTGATTATAAGCAGTTTTATAAGAATGGACAAATTGAACTTTGTCATAAATATGTTGATGGTATTTTGAGTGGTAATACTAAATGGTATGAAAACGGACAACTTTACTGGGAAATCAATTATTCCAATGGTAAAAGAAGTGGTGAGTGCAAAAAATACTATGATAACGGAAAAATCAAAGTTCACTGTTGGTATGTTGATGATAAAATAGAAGGGGAGGCAACACTGTGGTATGAAAATGGAAACATTAAAAAAAAATCAAGTTATAAAAAAGGTATTCAGAATGGTGAGCTAGAGCAGTTTTATGATAATGGACAAATTGATACCAAGTGTTTTTTGATTGATAACAAGGAGAATGGTGAATTTAAACAGTGGTATAAAAATGGACAGCTTGAAGTACTTTGTAGTACTGTTGATAATAATGTAGATGGGGAGTATAAGCGGTGGCATGACAATGGACAGCTTAACTTACATTATCACAAAATTGATAATGAAATAGATGGAGAGTACAAAGCTTGGCATAGAAACGGCCTATTGCTTGAGCAATGTTTTTGTGTTAAAGGTATCATAGAAGGAGAGTATAAGTGTTGGTCTAACAATGGTCAGCTATGTCATAATTGTTTTTATGTTGATGGCAAGATGAATGGTGAGCAAAAAGAGTGGTATACCTCTGGACAACTTAAAGAAATATGCATGTATGTTGATGGCAAAAAAAACGGTGTGCTTAAGCGGTGGGACGAAAATGGTCAACTTATTGAACAAGAATTGTACGTTTTTGATAAGCTACAACATCAGAAAAATCAACAATAAACATCATGAGTTAACCATACCAGTCCCAAAAGTAGATTTTCGACAGAGATAAATTAAAACACACTTATATACCAGACTGTCAAGTGATTTTCATGCAGTGGTAATAGTTATAAGCCTTATGCCAAACACCACATACTATTTGCTACATCCTTGATTTAGGCACAAGATCGTAGACAGGTGACTCCACCAAGTGGAACAAGCTAATCATCGGTTGCATTTGTCACTGATAGATTTATGGTATGTGCATCTGCAAGATCTTTCATACATGAGATGTAATTAATATAAAATAGCTTTTTGGGTATTTATTATAACAATATACAAGGGCAAGGACACGACTTATTGGATCGTAATTCTGCCATTTCCTGTCTATGCCTATCATTTTCTTTATCAATTCTATTACCCATAATTAAAGGCTCCCACAACCACATTAGAAATGGATATGCAGCAAAAACAAACAAAAATGTGTATGCAAGAGTAAATATCCGAGTTATAAGTGACACAAGTACTCCAAGAGAATACAGAAAGGCACACCTAAATCAAGTAAATTATTTTGTTTCCCGATTCTTGTCAAAAAGCAATAAAATGTTGATGGTTAGGTACCAATGTTGGTTTGGATCACATTCACCAAATCCAGATGCTATAATTTTATGCGGTATTTCTAGTAGTAGAAACAATAGATATTCAATACCTAAAAGTTGATAAGAAAGTGTTAATCAAATATTCCTATTTTGGAAGGAGACAATTTCGCAAAAACCAAACAATAAAAAAAAACGTTAACAGAGAAAGAGAAGCGTACGGAGAGTGTATAAGATTGCGTAACCTAACGAAACAAAGAGAGTAACCGGTATTACGCGTAGTTTTAGCAATGTCCAAGCGTGTTTCGCTTTTTCCTTTTCTTTGGGCGTTAAAGTGCGACCAGAGTTGCCAGCACGAGCTAATTCAAGCTTTTCCATTGTATTAAATGTGGCAAGCATAAACCAAGCGAACGGTCCCGCTATCATACAGCTAAGACACTGAGCGACGTCTGAAACGAACTTTGAAAACTCTATCTTTTGTTGAGCACGATATCTTGTTTTCTTTACAGGAGTTGGTTCTCGATGCTCTGTGATGGTAGTTGTAGTGTTTGCAGCAATTGGAATGGGTTTTACTGGCTCCTACTGTAATTAAGTACTAAAACGCTCTATATTACGCACGATAGTATTTTTTACTTCGTGTACATCTTGTTTATGCGACTTGTGCCGTTTATGCTTCTTTTCCTTTTTATGCTTCTCTTTTTTGTGTTTATCCTTCTTATGACGTCTCTTTGTAGTCGTCGCCTCTTCCATTGTACACCGTTTAAAATATGTGAGTTTTCGGGCTAAATGGGCTGTTTTGCCCAAAAACAGAGAATTTATTTGAATTTTATTTTTGTCCAATCAGCTTCGCTAATATTTCAGCTATCACAGAATGCTGCTTAACAGCAAAACTACAAGTTTATAAAATGACTTATTGCGGTTGGGTTAAAGATCATAGTGACTATCGATTATGGGTGAGTAGCTCTTGAAGGCTTTTCATGCGTATTTTTTGTAGAATGACTCATGGAATGTTTTCAAATGGTCCAATACTTCTTCTAAGTGATGTTCTAATGGTAAAAATGTTGTTCTAAAGTGGAATGTTCCTAGCACGTAGATGGTTAATTGAAAAAAAAATTCGAGTAGATGTCATTATCCTACCTTCTTTTTGGCCAAAACCAGACCCTGGAACAACGCATAACCCTGCTTCTTCAAGTAACGCTAAACAATAGAACGCATCAGGGGTCTTTCCAGCTTTTTTAGCTGCTTCAATTGCCTTAGGAGGCAAGGAGATACGCGCAAAGATGTACATGGCACCTAACAAGAATTAGATCGCATGATTTAAAGTATTTAGTTGTTTTTACCTTGTGCTACATTGCATTGAATACCCTCAAGCTTGTTAAGTGCTTCTGTAACCAATACAGAACGAGCTTTTAGTGAGTTAAAAATTGATGTTGATTCTTCGTTGTAGAGTTTGTATGATGTTTCTCCAGGCTTAGGAGGGTTTACCTGAAGGTTATTAAAGTTAGAACCCCAAATTACTGCCTTTATACTTGATACGTACCATCATACCTACTACGAGTTGACCTGGTACATTTGGACAGAGTTTGATAGATGAAAGTTTGTAGAAGGCGTCTTTTACGTCTTGCTCTACGTTTGTCATTTCAACGTATCCACCTCTTTTACCACATCTATTTAACGGTTAATCACTTGAGAATATTCATAAGGAACAAGTAAGTGGACTTTTGCGAAGAGCTTGTTTCCTTTTTTTTTCCTGTTTTTTTTTTGATGGTGCGTTAACGTACTCTCCAATGATACCCTTTGATACTGAATGGTATGACAAAATTTGTACAGTTTCCCTATATTTAGGATCCATAGTCCAAAGTATCTTCTTGAACGAGTGCCATTTTCTGAACAAGAAAAAAAGTTAGCCTTGTTCAAAAATGTTGAAATGTCATAGTATTGTATCACATGGTGACACTTAAGTTTCTCTGAATTTGAAATTTGTACGTTGATCAACAAAATCAATAAAATACAAGTAAAATTAGTACCTCTCAGTGTATATATTTTCTTGGTAAACTTCATCAGCAAGAATGACTATTTCGTTATCGTAACAGAATTTGATTATTTCTTCCATATTTTTTGGGTCAAGGCATTGACCTGTTGGATTACCAGGATTGATAATAACAATAGCCTTTGTATTAATACCATCCTTCTTAGCGGCTGTTAAGGAGTTTTTAAGATCATCTACCTATTACATAACCAAGTTAGCCTAACGACTTGCAATTCCAAGAGTTTTCATTTTTTTTTGGTTGTGACATTTATGAAAAAGCCTTACGTTCATGCCCCAGTCATTATTAAAATCAAGGTAATAAGGAACAGTCTTTCCTCCTAATATAAATTTTTAGTACACGTGATTTCAAATAAAATCAAACAATTTTTGGACCTTTAAAAACAACGTACCAAATAATGGAATTGTAGCGGAGTATAAAGGATATTGAGGAATAGGGATCATTATACCATCATTTTCATTCTCGATTAACATAACTACACTTTGTTGTACAGCCTAGAAACAAATTTAGAAAAGATATAAGACGAAGAAGCCAACACTTTTTGAAAAACTTTTCGAAAAAAAAAATTAATCCGCTATTGATTTGTTGTACCGGAGAAGCACCAGCTGTAAGGAAAATATCACTCTCTGACGTATAAGCGTCATTTTCAGCCTGACCGTCACGTTGGCGAATGAAATTAGCTACTTCTGTTCTGATGATTGATACACCCTGAGAGTGGCTGTAGGAACCTGAAAAGAGTGACGGTTAACATGCAGTTCTTGATAGCCTTAAAAATACAGAAAATACATCAAGAATGTTCGTTTTCGCTTTTTAGAGGCGTGTACGATACAATTCGCGTAATTCGAACAGTTCAGTGGTGTTTGCATTTGTACCTGAACTTTTAATGTGTTTTAAGTATGTTTCAGCCCTAGAGTGATACGTAAGCGTAATGGACTCGTTTGTAGTTCTCTAAACCTCTTAATTGCGTCGTCTGGAAATATTGAAGTGTGTTTAGTGAGTTCTGGGTACTCTACCATAGCTGACACCTGTCTGAAGAACGTAATAGGCTTTTGGCCAAGTTCCTGAGGATTTCCAATATTACAATAGATAACGCGCTTGAAAGGCATTTTCTTGCCATTGGCGATATCTTCTTGTATTTTGGTGGCTTTTTGAACTATCTCACCGCGAACAGCGTATTTTGTATTTTTTACGCGTGCAGGTATAGCAGAACCGCGAAGCGTCTTCTGATGCATGATAGAAGCGGAACGTAATGCACTACTCATTTTGTATTGGGATATTTAAGAATGTGTACAAAAAAATCCTAATTTCTTGCGCACGTGGGTTTATTAAGGAAGCAAGAATGCAAAGAAAGAGTAACACATTAACAAGTCTATTTGTGATTCCTTCAAGAATCAGACTTTAGCTCCTATTTCTAAAAAAGGAGTACTTTACTACATCCGTCAATTTCTTGCATCCACTTTACATTGTGAAAAGTATCTTTCGTTGTACTGTCATATACGAACTATACCTTGCACACTGGAATACAACTACCTAGTTTTCGGGTGCTTCTATCAGTCCTTCAAACAGTAAAGAACCAAACAAAGTAGGATGTGAAAAGCTAAGTTCTCCTATAGTAAATATTAACTTGCGTCCTGAAGCCTGGCAACAGACACCACAACAAGGTATAATATTATTTTTGGTGCGCCGTTACCTTATCTTTATCAATGAACTTCGTGGCAAGATTACCGGTATTCCATAGGATTTCACTTGAGATTTAGGACGTCTGCAACGCGTTTACGGGATTGTCAAGCTAATGGCGGAACTCCTTGTAGCGCTAGAGGAAGGGATTTGCCTATATTGTTTATATTACAATAGGTGGCACACCAGGTGTACCATTCAGCAATTAGTTGATGTCTGTTTTGATGGACTCACAGCGGGATTTGATATTCTTCAGAAAAGGTTTTTTTCTAACTTTTTGATTTGGATTCCTTTGGTATGGTTTTGTCCTTCTTTGAGGGAAACGTTACATTGAAGGTTTTCAGTATGCGTAGAAAGTAGGCATGTAAAGTTTGGTAAGAGTGTGGAACCCTAAAGTCACAGTGTATGGTGACGATGGTGTAATAGAAAAAGTGCTTAACTTCACTTAAGTCCCCATATTTAAACCAGAGCCGCTTATGATTACGTCAAATTAGTTGTATTCAATGGCTACTGAACAAATTGTACGCTTTAGGCTTGTTATTTGGTTGTTTAATCAAAAAAAAGGCAAATACGCTACAACAAGAGCGTGAGTATCTATTATTCCTTCCAGTAGAGATACAGCTTGAAATAACAGAGCTAGATACTAATTTACAAACAATATGGCCATTATTTTGCAGAAAAGCGGCAATGAGTACTCGCTTTGATAGCGAGCTTAACAAACATGGAAAATGGCTTAAGTACAACAAAGGACGTAAAGTACAGCAACTACGATTCACCAGTGGTGAGTTAGAAGGTGAATGCAAGCGTTGGCGTGTTGATGGTCAACTACGTGAGACTTGCTCTTATGTTGATGGTAAGTTGAATGGAGAGTATAAGTGCTGGAGCTTGAGTGGTTCTTTGGTTAGAAAATGCTACTATGAAAAAAGTTTGATGGAAGGAGATGTTATGTTATGGTATAGTAATGGTAAACTATCTCATTCTTACTCTATGGTGAAAGGTGTTAAAGAAGGAGAATATAAAAAATGGGATATACGTGGATGTTTAATAACACATTGCTTTTATCTAAATGGTAAAGTTGATGGAGAGTCTACAAACTGGTATAGCCGTTATAATAAGATTTGTGAAAAGACATTTTATTCAAAAGGAAGAAAAAATGGAGAAAGTACTCTGTGGTATACAAATGGTCAAACACGTGAGAAATGTTTTTATAAACAAGGTATTAAAGAAGGTGATGAGAAAAGGTGGTTTTTAAGTGGTCAATTAAAAGAGCATAGTTTTTATGTTGATGGTGAGAAAGAAGGTAATTATTTTTATTGGCATAGAAATGGGCAACTTTGTCGTCATTCACATTATCTTAATGGTATCAAAGAAGGTGAAGATAAGAAATGGTATGTTAGTGGTAAATTAGAAGAACATTCTCATTATGTTAATGGTATGAAAGAAGGCATATCAAAGAAGTATGATAAGGTTTATGAGAAATACAATGAATCTGTTTATGTTAAAAACAATATCAATGGGAAGGTTACACACTGGTATAGTGAAGGTAATATTGCATATAGTTACTTTTGTTATAATGGTAAAAAGGAAGGAGCGTTTAATAGGTACACTATTGATGGTATTTTACATCAACAGAGTAACTATGTTAATGATGTTCTTGATGGTGATTGTAAGACTTTCTTCAAAAATGGTAACATACAAGAGCACTATCACTATAAAAACGGTGTATTGGATGGTGACTATAAGGTATGGAGCAGTGATGGTAAACTAGTTAGATACTATAAATATACCAACGGAAGAAAAAATTGGTTTCGCTGGAAGTGGTGAACATTCAAAAAAAAAAGAGAAAGAACCTTTCAACAAAACACAAAAATCTAACCACCTAACAGCTGGGCACTATTGTACAAACACATGATGCCGTGGTTCTTACTACTACTATAAGGTCTTATAACAGATGATTGTTAAAGCTGGCTCAAAGATGTTCTTTTTTTGTTAACCATGACACGTGTTATGAAAAAAAACATGGGCGAAATAAAATACAATTCTTACTGGTGTACAATACTGATGACTTCAGTTTTTATGACTGCCTTATCAAATGTCTAGAAATATTCTGTAGTGCACTGTGTTTAAACAAAAAGTAAGTACTTTATAAAAACTGATGAGGCAAGAGACGTACAATTGTTTTGATTTTTTGTTCATTCCTCTTGATTTTTCAGGCCATTCTTGTGCTTGTTCTGGGTATGCACGTGATACTGCTTCTTGGTAATATTTTACAAAAGTATCACCTCCCAATGATGCTACTTGAGGACGAGAAAGACGCTGCCTATTCAATATTTGTTAGCAGAGAATAAGAATAAAATGAGAAAACAGACGAATATCGGTCGTACCAAAATTCCTTTATCTCTGGTAGTTTAAACTTCTTTGTTACTTCTTTAACAAACTCAACTTGGTTTGTATCATCTTTCCATACACCATACGCACTATTTTGAATAAAGTTTAGGAATATAAAGCATAAGCAAGAAAGATTTTTTGACGTACTTTGAAAGCCAAGGCTTGAAATCAAAATCAGGTCTCATCTCTTGAAGAAATTGAAGAATAGAGTATCGATACCTTTGAAAACTACTTAACACAGGTATCTCATGATGTCTACGAATTACCTCTTTAAAATACCCGAACCTCCATGATCACAGACTTGTTTAACGGTTATTTTGTACCAATCTTCAATAAGCTTAACATGTAAATCTTGTGATAGTTCATCAAATTTTCGTAATCTGTTTGATTTATCATCCCAGAAACCTCTTGGACTTTGCCTTCATTTTCATATGTTAGAACGAACTTGTATCGCAAGTGGTATTGTTAAGGCGTACTCAAAGTGCATTATATCGAAATTGAACGTTGGAAACAGTGTTTGAAGACATTGCTTAAATGAAGCATTGTAGAACCTGAACAAAAAAAAAGAGGTATAAGTCAATTTGACACAACTAACATCGATACCTTCTCACAACAGAGTCGCCACCACAACTAGCTATATCATCGTGTTTGATGTAATACCAATCCTCTAAGTGCTTAACGCCTAATTTCTGAGCGATAGAGTCAAACAAAACTTTATGGTTTTCAATATCATCCCAATGTCCAACAGGTGCACGCCTATCCATTTTGTTAACAATTATCCTGCTTCTAAGCAACTAGTACATAAAATTTGATATCTCCCAAGTATATCCAGGAAATAGAGTAGTCATACACCTCATTATTGATCCATCATAACTTACAGAAGAAATCAGCTGAATGAACTCTTTTTCTTCAACAAAAAAGAAAGTTCATCAAGACTAAGGAACTTCTTGTTGTTGTAGAATTTCACTTACCTCTTCTTTATGATTACATCGCATTTAGCCTCTTTAAAATCATCCAAGTGGATATCGTACCAATCGTCAAGCACATGAAGTCGTAGATCTTCTGCAAGAACATGTAGTGCTCTCAGCTGATTTTTTATACTTTGTAAGTACCCACGTGGAGGTAAGCTATTAGTAGCGAGTTATTAATCATTACTACTACGCTGGCAAACCATGTTAAACGCATAGAAGCGCTCAATACGCCAAAGGGCGACGGAACAATCAAAAACTCGTTGAAGTTACGCACTCGAAATGCCATAGCTTCCAATCGTATGTAGGATACAAATTTTGAAGATCTAAAGCCATTTTGCTTGTAAATAATGGTATTGAACGTTTTGAGCGTGATACAACGGTATACCATTCGTATAGTGTCTTTACATTGTTTCTTTGCGCAATTGTTTCGTACAAGCGCCGTTTAAGAATACTACTTTCTAGAAATCAACAATGTTACTAAATTACGCGCTTTGTACCCAGCGTACGCATTTTGCAAACGGTTTAAATAAAATAAACCATTGACATGGGAGTACACTTTCAATTACCGTTTCAAGTTGTATAATGCAACAACAAGCACAAGTGCACGCGAACAACACTCAATGCCGGCAATAAAGACATTTCTTGACTGTCAAATCAGTCTTTTCTGGAGATGGGTACAGTTCTTCCTCACAGCGTCTTCGATACTAATGCGTGCTTTTTGAAGGAAATTCTCTTGCTCGTACTTTAGGTGCTGTTGCGGTTATTGTTTTGTTATGGCGCAGTAGGAAATACGGGTACATACTGGATTACTGGTTAAACAGAGCAAAGAGACCTAAAAATCTGACGTTTGGTCCGGATGAATTTAAAAACGAATACAAGTACGTTAAAACTCATTTCTACGCTTAAAAACGGTTAGATATGCAGATACAAGACTATCACAGGCACTTTGAAATGTCCCGAATTAAACTAACACCAAATAGATCAGATACCGCTCTAACTTGGCGTCAAAGGGTAAAGTAGCAGGAGCAACTCATGTACGCAGTACTGTCGCAAATTCAACAAATCTTCGTTTTGGGAAATCCGTTAATCCCTCAATTTCTTTTACCTCTCTGTACCTCTAAACCTATTCACATGTACAATTGTAGGTATTCTGTGCAGATGGACCAAACGTTCTTGAGATCTATGACGAGCTATGTTCAAAACTAGATGATTTAGATTTGAAGTATATTGTATATGAAGCACCAGGTAAAACGACATGGTTTTCATTGTTGTTGTACAACTTGAGTACTTGACTTTCTAACTTGAAACTTTTAGCTATGGGTTTCTCCTTCCATAAATACGGATTTGACTTCTCCCTCAAGCACCATGGCACGTGACAGTTGCATCTCGGAAAGATTATTTTCTTTTTCTTCTCGAAGAATTGCTAAATCTTTTTGGGTAGCTGCTGTGCTGGAGGAGTTCCTTGGTCAATTAAAAGAACACAAGCCGTTTGTTATGTGTCCTAGTTGCAGTGCAGCACTTACTTGCTCACGTGTGGCTAGTAGAAGACCTGATTTGATTAGTAACGTTGTTATCATACAATCTGGTGATCACCATGAACAAAAGAAATGGATGACAAAATCTATTGACTACAAGGGCTTACTTTCGAAACCCTACATCGGCCAAATCCTTAATTACTTTATGCGGTATAAATTCGGCACTGTATGGCTTAAAATAGCCGTTGCTGATCGTGCAGTATCTCGTCAATGGAGCGATATAGTAAAGAAATCTCTGGATAATGGAGCTATGTTTACTCTTGCCTCGTACATTCAGCAGATGCTTCCAAATCCGCAACACTTCCACTCAAGGATGCTACAACCTACAAAGATAGTATATGGCCTAAAGGATGGATCTCACAAGTACGTAAAAGTAAGAAAATTTTGAACTAACCTTAGAAACAGTCGAGCTGGAACGAATTTTGAAACGGCAGGAAATTGGGCTACAGGAGAAGTAACTTACGTACAATTTCCCGAGTGTGCTCATTTCCCAGAGCTGGAAGACCCGGATAATTTTTGTAAACTGCTTATAGAGATAGCACGTTCTAATCTGTAATGTAAATATAATAAAGACGATAGTGAAACATTACAAATTGAGCTGACCTTGCTTTTATGATTTATATATGTGCACGTTATGTAAAGAAATTTCTCTTGCAAGGTGTAGTATGTATTTGAAATAGGACAAAGGTGATAAACTGTGGACACAGTTATTCTAAAACACGTTCTTACTGTAGGAATAATAAAAAGATAAAAAAATTACCCGAGCCGAAGAGTTCTCGTACTTTTTTGAAGAATGTTTCATCTTCAATACTCCGGAATAATATGTGAGTGTAAAATCTATTGTTTTTGATGTTTTTACCACGTGGTAATGTGATATAGCTACATGCTGATCCATCCACTGAGATTATTATCATTGAAATAAAAATTAAATGGCAAATCCAACCAACAATCCAAGATTAACCTCTGGTAGCCGCATTCATTAGTCTTAATACGCGAAAATAAAGCGTCACAAGCTTAACAATTGATACAATCTTTGTACGCAATATTGGAAAGCGGCCATAGCGCAGTACAAATCAAACAACATACTTCATCCGTAAAAAAATAAAGGCGATACCTTTTTTTACGAGTGTAGGTTACGGTTGTAAGCAATGACGTTCTTACTATGACACGTGTTTTACCGTATGTTTCTTATTAGGAAACCACCGCGGGTGTATTTCCTAAAAAGCCTACAAACGAATTCGTTGGTAAGCTAGAAATTATCAATTTTATTTCTTACTTTTTTTAATTAATAATTGACATAGCATCTTTAGCACACGTCTATATTCACCCTCACATACTATATATTTTCAGCAGAGCCTAATCCAGCAAAATGGAAGGCGTAGTGTGCATGAGAACGCTAAGAAATGACCAATATAAAAAAGCAAAAAAAGACTTACTCAATTGTATGGAACGATTGCGTCTGTTGTATACAACCTGCTCTAATGAATTACCAAATACCGACTCTTTTACAAAACACGAATACGAATCTTTGCAAAAGCTTTTAGATATCGCTAGGACAAAAGCAACGAAAGAATCCATGGACTCTTTAGTTACAAATATTCCTATTCTTGACTGTGAGGACATGGACGATTTATATCATGATCTGCCAATATCATTACATAAACAAGTGGCTCCGGTGTGTACATGGGATGACAGTATTACAAGTTTCGAAGAGGACAGTAACTCAAACCCTCTTAGCTTCTTTCAAGAAATGTACTGTAAAACACTGAACAAGAGTCCTGAGTTTGTTTCTTGTGACGACATTGAAAGGCTTTTTCTACCTCGTGCTGCAAGTTAAGGCTTTTCTTTCGATGTCGTTTAGGCGCTGTTCTGCCAGCACCATATGCGCATGCTCATTGTAAATATTGTAAACTAGGAAAATAAAAACGAACAGGATTGATAAATCTATTTTAATGTACAACTTTTTTTTTCTTTTTTCTACATTCTCGCTTCTTTTGTATTTAAAGAAGTGAGCACCTTGGTGCGCGTCTGGCACGCTTAGAAGCCTTCTTTCCGTCATCATTTGCGCCTAATTTACGGATTTCTCTTACTAGCTCAAAGAAACCTTCTTCAACGTTCATTCTGGTCTTCGCTGATGTCTCAAAGAAAGGACAACCGAAGTTCTTTGCCAAATTTTCACCTTCTGAAGTTGATACTTGACGTTCATCTTCCAAATCAGCTTTGTTTCCAGCAAGTACCATAGGTACGCGATCAGTATCCTTTACTCTAAATCAAAAGGTTAACATTTGGGTACCGACAGTAAAAAGGAAAAAAAACCGCCAAAGAAAAAAAGGCTAAAAATAAAACTGGGTCACGTGATTTTTTTCAAAAGGTACGCTGGACACCAAAACGGAAAAACAGTGGATTACCTTGTAATTTGCTCTTTGAATTGGTTAATTTCATCGAAACTGTTTCTACTGGTTATAGCGTATGTGAGCATAAATCCTTGACCTGTACGCATGTACTATTTAAGAAGTAAGTAAAGAGTCTTTGTTACAATCTTTTAAATGAAAACAAAAAAAGAACCACAGTATTTCTGTTTGGAACACATACCTGATCTCTCATCGCTGAGTACTCTTCTTGTCCCGCAGTATCTAAAATATCCAAAAGAGATACTTCATCGTCAATAGTAACTTGTTTGCGGTACCTGCAGTAAAAGGAAAGTTAGGGAATGTTACGCTAGTTACAAAAAAAAAAACCATCCAAAAACATAAAACCCCGGTAAAATCAAATAAAGCACGTACGAGTCCTCAATTGTTGGATCGTATTCATCAACGAAGTGGTTTTGAATAAGTTGGATTGTGAGTGCGGATTTACCGACACCACCGCCACCAACGATAACAAGTTTGTATTCAGTCATTTTTTTTAATGTGTTGTTGTTTGTTCGAGCTGTTTTTTTGCTTTTGTCTTTGTTACTACAGTTGACTTTTCTAAAAATAAGTTGTCGCGGCATACACTCGTAGCTGATTGGTTAACTATATTTATATTTACGTGAAAGTCTATTTATGAAAAAAAGTCGCACGTGAAAGCCTCCAACGCACGTGATTACAGCCTTGAAAGAACGCTAAGATGATATTTACAATCTTTTTTTGTGAAACCAGAATTCTTCGTTCTGTTGTACTGGTAGAAACGTTTTCTTCTGCCTTTACTATCACGTGCTACTACATAATTGTAATTTTGAGCGTCGCGGTGTTTTCTAAGACCAGGATTTCTCAGAGTTTGTTGTACAACGTCTTTTTCTTCGCTGCCTATTTGCTTCCCTTATATACACGTATCTTCCGTGAACATAGCCCCACGCTCCGCTTTATTACCTAAACAATGCTTACAACCATAAAGCTGTTAGCTTTACTATGTTGCGTCACCTACGTTGTGTATTCCAAGCGTTTTACATTACCAAGTGATCCCAAATGGCCAACGCGCACTCAAGTGTCATCATTTATCTCAACAATACAGTGCCAAGTCCTTCAACAAGGTGATGAAGCGTACGAAGATTCAATTCGCACGTGGAACCTAAGAACAGGACCACCACAGCCTTTTCTTGTCGTTGTACCATCAACTAAAGCGGATATCGCTTTTACACTCGCTTTCGCTTCTAAACACGTGATCCGTGTGTCGGTTAAGAGCACAGGACACCATCAAGATATAAGGTACACGTTATGTCAATAGAACTCATTAGATCGCTAACTACCATAGAAATACTGCAGATGATGCGATTTTACTTGATATGAGGTTATTTAACCAGAAATCGCTAGATATCAAGAACAAGCGTATCACGGTCGGTCCAGGTAAGCTATTAACTTCTTTAGCATTGTTTAGAATGGTATTTAGGGCAGTCATGGGGAGCGATACATAAATGGCTTAAAGTAGCGTCTAGTGGATCTTTAGTGGCTGCCAGTGGAGCAGATCCTGGTGTTGGACCAGCTGGATGGTCCATGGGTGGCGGTCATGGTAAATTAACACGGATGTATGGATTAGGAGTAGATTTATTGACTGAGATAGAGTTGGTTCTTGCAAATGGCACGTGCATCTCCACTTCACACTATAGTTATCCAGATCTCTTCAAAGCTCTGAGAGGATCAGGAGGACATCCCTATGGTATAGTAACTGCACTAACGTTTGATGTATTTGATGATCCAGGTGCAGTAACGGAGTTTGAAGGATCGTTCCTAGTTTCAACTGATGTCGCTGATTCTTTTCAAGATTGGTTGTCTCAAGCTCCTTATAATGCCGGAGGATACTTTGTTACAGGTTATTCATATGATAAACATGTAGCTTATGCTGTTATCTCAGCGTATTGTCTTGGAGATGCCTTGCAATGCTCAACAAGCTTAAAACCGCTTTCCGATATAAAAAATTGCTATAACTCTACTTTTCCTTGTCTTGTTTTAAAGACTTTTGACACGTATAGCGAATACTTAGATGCTCATGGTAATAAAACAGACAACGGCGGTGTTGGAGCTTACCTTGTATCAACATCTTTTGATTTTGAAACGAAGGGACAATTGTCACAAGTGTCGAAGTGGATGACCGATTTCAATGAAACAGAGTGGAATGGTGGTAGGATTGGATGCACTGGAAGTGGTGTGTTGGGCGGTATTAGCTCTCAATTAGATACTAAAGGCAATACGACTGTTGTATCTTCTGCCATGAGACAAGCTTTAATGGCTATAACTTGCTATGTTGGATGGGATGCGACTGGAGAAGAACGATCTGATTTGGTTCAAAGAATGGATGAGTGGGCGAATTCTGTTCTAAAGCCAACAGGTGTTGACAACTGGGTGTATTGGAACGAACCTCAACATAATTTTAAGTCTACAGAAGACTGGCAAACAAGTTATTATGGTTCTATTGAAGCGTATAATGAACTCCTTGAGGTTAAGAAAAGATATGATCCTGACTTTGTTTTAATGTGTTATCATTGTGTTGGTTGGGAGGAAGTAGAGAATGTAGATCCTGCAACATGTCCAAATGATTGTTCTTGTTCTAACCAGATCACGAAGGGAACTTGTGCTCACAAATTTTCTGGTGGTAAAAAATAAAAGTGATTTCTTCCGACCAGTGGTGTTTAATCACATCTTGTACAAGTTAGGTATTGTTGTTAGCAGGTAATACATATAAAAACCTCGTTGAGTAATGTTATGGTTAAAAACTAGAGAGAAGCATTTGAGTAGACAAGCCTATGTGCTTGACTTTTTTATTTTGATTTCGTTGCTGGTACAAAGTTCTATCCTGTCTTTAGCTTGGTTTGTTTATTTGTGAACGATATATAGTACTCCGTAACCGCATACTCTATTACAAACGATAGCCAAACTGATAGCCCAAAAGGTACATCCCAGCACCGTAACCCAGCATCCTAACCACTATGTCAAAAAAAAAACCGAGAGAAACTGAATATTTTTGAGTCTTTAAATACTTACCTCATTGAAAGGGAGTATCAAAAATAAACCCATAAATATTGGTCTCTGCATTACAATAACAAGTGATGTGCCCAATGATCTTAAGTTCCATAAACGATGCTCTGAGAATTTCTTATTTTTTGCAGCATACAAAGACATACACATGCAATAAAGAAATTTGATTGCAACAATGAATGATACAACTGTCACGTGCAAATCATGCAATGTTTTAACAGCCAATACTATAGATGATAAACTCAAGAAAGTACCTAGCAGGTAGTACAAATCTTAAGAGTTAAGGGTAACAAAAGATAACGTCCAAACAAAACAGCCTTTAAGGTTGTATTGAGCTGAAAAAGACTTAAACTGTGAGGATACAACCACATGATCTATGAATGACAGGGTAGTTCTTCCTTAGTGCAGTAGAGAACTGAAACGGCAACAATATCGCTAAAACAAGTCAATTTGTCTTATTTTAGTGTTAAAGTACCGTATAGGGTTCCAACATGTACATGAGAGTTGACAACTTGCTTTACGGGCGCTATATGGTAATGAGAGAACTTTTCCTTTTGTATTCGATCGCCTATTCTTGAAAAACGTTAAACAATATCTAAACAGCGCTATGAATATAGTACTGATCGGTTACGTTATATCCTTGCGCTCGTAAGTCAGCCTGGAGCTAGTTTAGTCGAAATAGCTTAAAAACGCGTAATTATCGTACCGCAAAGGTATCAGGGAAGTCGTGAGGTTTTCCAATGGCAAAACGGTACGAGTTTGCTAAGCTCCAAGCAATAATCCCAATAAATGCAATGGTGGGTACTATAGATCTAATATTCATAGTGGGTGAGATGCAAATGACTGTACAGTATGTATTGAATTGTGCGAGAAAAGTTGTGGCTTTGAGATTTAATCCTTTGTTGCAACTTTTTAGCATAACTATTAGAACTGTAAGTTTTGTAATTAGGCAAAAACGCCTCAAAGGCTAATTGCGAGTACACTCGCAAAAAATGGGTTACTCTTTAATTTAACTCCCGCACATGACTTTAAACTGACTAGTGTTCAGCAGATGAACTTTTCTTGTTTTTTTCTGTTTTTTAGGTTGTTACCACAAGCCGGAAGTACGGGTAATATAAAAGGTTTTTTATATAGAGAAATTGTTGTAAACTCATCAGAGAACAGACTTCTATTTATCGCCACAATAAACTGTTCCTTCTTCAATATTTTTTAATCCTTCGATGCCTTCATACCAATTACCCTCAATACTTGGTTCCATAGTTATTGCAGTACCGTAGATGTTAGCGTATAGATAACCATCTGGCACAATTTGATAATCAGCTTCATCAAGGCTAGCATTAAGAGCATTTCTCATAGCTTCTCTGATTTCGTTCAAGGTGATATTTTTATGGTAAGGAAGATACTCAATACCACTTCCTTTCTCTATTAAGGAACGTAGTTTATTACCAATATCACTCCCGCTGAATATCTCAATCATCATTTCAGCACCACCAGGTAGGTCAGGGTTATTTTTTGATAGCTCTCCTTTGATTACAGCTTCAATCCCGCCTTCTTCTTTTTCTCCTCGTTCTTTTATACTTTGTACGCCCTTTAAAGCTAAACATGGTTAGTGTCGTAACAAAGATTGATTGGAAGCAATAACAGCGCACATAGAGAATCGATATCAAGATAGTTTAGGCAAGGATCAGCAATACCAAACCCGCGATTTGAGTATTTCAAAAGACGCTTACAAAAAGTAACATTTTGTCTAATTCTCATTCGTTGAGTTGATGCGAGATTATAGCGTGTATTAAAAGCATTCAAAGCTCTCTTTGAAGCCCAAACGGTATCACCATCAAAACCAACACTTGTTATATCGATATCAGTAGTGAGGATGATGCTCTCAATGGTCTCAAAATTTTCTCTAAGTAGGTTTTGTTAGTCTTTTTTTCTTGTTTTAGTAGTAACATTACTTACGCTAAGCTCATTTGCATGTGTCGTTTTGGGTACCCAAAGCATTGTGTTATTGTGCAAGGTGTGCGTACATTCATACTAATCCAACCGTTTTTATCAGTAAAATACTCAGAAGATTCTACAATCTTAGTTCGCGCCGTTAGTATTCAGGAAAAAAACAAGAATGAAGTAAGCGTACCATACCCTCCAAAGATTCGCTGTTATCGTATCCATAGAAATATACATCAACATCTGATGAAGTCCAGTGTTCATCGTAATAAGCCCTTAATGCTTCTCCTTTTAGCTGTTTACCATCGTCACCAAAAACAGGTAACAGAGCTGCAGCAACAGCTCCACCAATAACAACAATGCCATCCTTCCAATCTAGTCAAAAAAGGTTAAACAGTCACCAGAGAATATTGGCAATCATACAACTAAATTCTGACCAATCTTGTCCTGTAAATATCTCGAACTGTTTCAAAAAAGTCTCTCTATCAACAACAGAATAATCACCAACTTGAGGTACATTTTTTGTTGTTGGTTTAACAAATGACTTGTATCCTGATTTCTTTGAATAACAACTGTTAGTTAGACTCTCGTAACTCAAAATGACGTGCCTCCATATCGCTGGTATCACATATTTTAAACCACTCGCGTCTGTCGAATACAGAAATAAGAGAACCCATACACAGATACTCTTTTTCAATACACTCAAGGTGTTCTTGTTGAGAATTTTCAATAACTTGAGCAAGACGACCTTTGTTTCGACTGTCTAGTTTAGTAGCAGCCTCCCAACGACTTACGTGATGTCCAGGTATGCTTGAGAGTATCTGGCCGTATGCTGCAGTCTGTAGCTTCATTACTTCCGTAATTGAAGAGCGACCTTCTTCACTCGTAAAATAAAAATCTGAAACAATCTTGGACGCCAACACTTTAAGTGAATCAACACGCTTTACTGTCTATAAAAAAACCAATCAAACAAGATCTTGGGAATAGTTTAAACGTACTCTTTTAGTCTTGGTTGAGTCGATAAACTGTACGTATTCATCATAACACATGGCGACAGCAATATCATAGGCAGTTTCTCCATTTTCATCTTTTGTTAACCCAAGCCCAGCATCCATTAAAAGTCTAGCTCCAGCAACATTATTACAAAACGCAGTGTAATGTAAAGGAGTCCTCCCTTTCTCGTCTACGGCAGAAGAAGCCCCACGAACTAAATAAACAACGTTAAAGATTTCCAAGAAAGTTTCGAAAAGTTTTCATCTCTAGCATGTACTAAAATGCGTACCACGTTTTAATACTTCTTGTAAAAGCTGCGTATCACTCATCAAAGCAGCGTAATGTAGAGCTGAACCCTTACATTTACCTTTGTATTTAAACGAGTGCACAACGGCCTCAATGAGACTATCCTAGAGATATATAAGCGGTTTACGGCTGTTTAGTCGGTTTTTATGTTTTGAACGGTTTTTTTTGTTTATTCGTACTTGAGGTATGGAACGCGCCCATTTAGGATTGTAAGGGTTTGGAGGCGGTTTCTTTTCGTTTTGCTTTTTTTGTATTGCCTTTAGTTCAGCGGGTCTGCCACGCAACAATGTTAATGCTTTCTCTATTGTGTACATGTTGGCGTGCTATAAACAGTTTGCTTGTTTCTTGTTTCTTCAAATCGAGTATAACCGAAAACTCGCAATTTTTGCGAGAAGTTAAACTCGTTCTCATAATGATTGTCATGATTTTGATGGGAAAACCTTTGGACAAATCACTTTCACAGGAAGTGTACAATTGTGCCTTTTCTACATACCAATGAGTACGATGTAATGGCAAGATTTTGTAATTCGTTTCTTGTCAAATGCACTACAAAGCAAAAGAACAAGGCCTTTATTCTAGTGCTCTTGCAACTGGTACAAAAATGAGGTTGAAAGCAGCGTTGTTCTGTCGCTACATAACACAATACCGTTCCCTTAAAAAGTACAGTACAGAATCCAAAACCCCACAAGCAAATACATTGTGAAGTAATTCTTTTTCTATCTTTAAGCACATTGTGACACCATCCAAGCAGCGATCAAGTCCGTCATTGCCGATAATACCTGGATAACAAAATATACCTATGGCTGTAAACAGAGCCGGAACACTTGGGAACAGATTTGTTTTCGTACTGCAAGTTGGTTGTCTTAGAAACTTCTAGAAGGTACGCCAACAGAAATTTTATGAATTTTCAAAAACACATTCCGCCCTTCCACAGAAAGGTGGGGTTAAGGGGATAAACTTGTTGCGTGAGTTAAGGTGACTTAGAAAAACTTAACATAGTTTTTTTCTGAATTTAGCAATACAAGCGCGTGTACGATCTAAATCGATTCCAACACTTCCGTAATGGAAGGCCGTATTGTAAAGAAGCAAACACGGACATCTGGTTCCACTATAAAACGAGCTCAGGCCTGTACTTCTTGTAGACAAAAACACGTTAAATGCGATGGTAAGAGTCCCTGTGCGTATTGTAGTACACGTAACCTCCAATGCGTTTATTCATTACCCAAAAAACGCGGTCCAGTGCTAGGTACGCTCTAGCTGATAAAATACGAGCAGGATTAATGTAAAACGCAAAGGGAAACGTAAAAAATCGCAACAAGCTTTTCTCATGATGCAAGAACAGCTAGCTGCTCAACAACGCGAACTGGAATTTTTAAGAACCAAATGCGCTACTTTAGAGACACGAAAAGGGGTGATGGAAATTACAACGGTTCGCTGAAATTAGCGAGTTTTTCGTCTAATTTACAGCTGTTAGAGCACGATATGGCAACGTTCAATTCATTTCGGAATTGCCTCCAACATAGCTACATGGATTCAGGCTTATAGTACAATAGTGTACCCAGTCCATGTACGTTTAAAAGTCAGAGAAAAAGGCTATTTTGGCAACTTGCCAAAAAACCTTCTCTACGTTTTGTTACGCAACTCCTTAGCTCATACTCACCTAAGGGCGTGTCGATACAGCAATGGAACTCCCAGTACGTCATGGAAATATTCCAAACAAGATCAAGTATGTTGGTAGAGCTAGTGACCTTTTTTTTTGTTGAACGTCCTTTTTATTCTTTTTTTTTTCTCGTTTTGAACTTATGTCTAATAGATTGGACACGTGATCCGGAAGTCACTGAAATATTGGCAATGCTTTCTATTGGTGCATCGTACATTGAATGTAGGAATGAAGCGAATCATTTTATTCAAATGTGCAAACAGATTTTTTCGAATCTGGGAACATACAAGCATCCGTCTATTGCTAGTGCGTTTTGCTTTTGGAGTTACTTTTATTTATTGAGGTGTATAGATGCTCTAATACTATCGGGTGACTATGGATACATAAGTGGAGTGATAGAGGAATTCTATAACTGGTCAACGAGAGGTGAAGGTACACGAAGAGCTCGCAATATTATCTCGTAATTAACTTTTTTTTCAGCAATGCTTCAAGAACTTTGTCAAGATCCTAAGTATATGGCGGATACTTTGTGTTTAGATAGACTAAAAACAATATTAAGACGAGCAGATATTTTTAATCCAAAAATTCTTACGCATAGGTAATCGTGACTTGAACTTAAGTACTCCTCCAAAGCTTAGTAATTTTTTCTAGAAAAGAGGCGTCAGTAAAACTTAAAAGGCTAAGTGATGAGGTTATGCACATTTTAGATAGTCCCTGGCCATTACCTTTGCATGAAGCGTGCCAAATATCGTGGTGTGTTCTCGCTAAGGTAATAATCAAGCATACAAGCCAACACCCTTTAAATTTTTTTTACAGATTTGGACATCAATATCTCATCAAATACCTTCGCATGATGGGACTTTTGGTAAACCTGTTGGATATAGATTACAACACATAGTAAGGGGAATACCTTGTGCGGCGTTTTACTTACAAATTGTCAAGTCTGAAGACCAGTTCGCTTTAAACTTGTATGAATTGTCGAAGGTTAAGTCTTTCGTTGAGAATTTTGCTGATGGTGTTCACCCGTTGGTATCTTGTGGATGGGATTCTGCACTTAATTTTGTGCGTGCCGTGATTTTCTTTGCAGGAGGATTTACTGCCGAAGCGCATAAGGTACGACAATAATAACAATTCTTTCCAAAAGCGCTAACTATTGGGAAACAGCTAGCACAGAAAGTGTTCCATGCGATGACTACAGGGCACCTAAGTCATCCCGTTGCTAAATCGATAGGACACGCATGTTTTCTTTATGATGTATGTTCCATAGCTATATACGCAGGGGATGGTCCATTCTTTGTTGAGGTAAATACTTTTTTATTCGGTTGTTTTTGAACTCAACTTTCCAAGTGTGGTTTTGTTAACTTATCATGTCTTTTAGGTATTTTGCTACCTTTATAAACAATACCCAGATTTCCATACAACCCTTAAGTACGTAATAATTAGTAGTTTAAATCGGCCGCAGAAAAAGATACTCAAACTAGTTTTCTTATTTTTTTCTTTGAAATATTCCCTTTTACTAAACTTGAAACGTAGATCTCTTGCTCAACTTGCACAAGAAGAAAATTTACAATACGATAAATCATCTATTGTAAATACAATCTTTGATATTAGTAACCCATACGCATTCGAAGTACAGCCATACAACGACTTAAAGTAAAAAAGTAACAAATGGTTTTGTTCTAAATCCTTTTTTAGCGATACTGATCTTACTATACCAAACATTAGCGAAGAAACACTTTCTTTAAGTCCCTTAACACCTGATAACGAATTATGGAGTACACTTGTAAACCTGTAAATACATGTAAATAAAAATAAGAATCGTAACATAAAACTGCACGTGTATTTTTGAACTCTTTTTTAAAAACGATTGTTGCCTTACTATCTTTTTTATAACTCTTATGACGTTGAATACAATAGTTCATTGTCTCTTCCATGCCCTTTATACCTAAGCGGCTCTAGCAAAGTAGCTTGGTGTGACTTATGATATCTTAGTTAAGTCAGTTATTTTCGTGTATTGTTTTACACCATCAAACAACTCGCAATGAAAAGCTGCGCTTTAGTACTTACTGTTTTCGTATGCATTATTGTAACTTACGGTACGATCAGCAAGCAGAAAAAGGACTTTCGTAATTACTATGTGTTTAGCACGTGAACAAACATGTGAAGAGTTCGTAGAGGTACGCATACGCTCATGGTTAACGTTAAAGCTCATTTCATTTATAGAAGAAATTACCATACAAGGTATTGTAATACGGAGTACCCTGCACCGTTAACAAGAGGCCCTACGTTCGGAATTTACTCGTTTGATTAACTTTCGAAATAGCCATGCAGAGACCCACGAATTGACTGTTTGATGAAGGCTGATGATATAAAATCCTGTCCGACGTACGCTACAAGTTATTTTTATCACGTTTTTTTTTTGGCGTTAAATATTAATTAACTCTATCGTACAGAGGTCAACAAATATGTTCGTTTAAAAGTACAGCATTTTATCAAAAGGTTTGTATGCCTACTACATGTGACGCTACGAAAAACAAGAAGGAAATATCACTCATAGAAGCTAACTTTAGCGTAAGGTTTTTTCTCCAAGAGTCGTTGGTTTTGGTAGTCTAAGTCTTGTTCCTTTAGAACCATTGTCGCTCAGAGTTTTCTGCTGACCAATGTCGGGTCGCCTTTGGTTACTGCTATCAGCCTACAACACATTATTACCACAAAAATATAACGTTCTCTCAGTACACAGTTAGCATCTGTGCAGTTACTATTCTTATTTTAATTCCTGTTCTATTGATTTATGTGATTGTATGCCAGTTTTTACAACTGTATTGAAGTTCTAATACTCACTTGTTGTTGCAGGCAAAGAGACGAAAGGCTGCAAGAAATATAGACACCATCACATACGACTTATAAGACTATGAAGCAGAAATCATTGTAAAATTGAACAAACGAGAATAAAGACTTAACACGTGATACTTGCAACAGTTTCTCACTTAATTCAAAAAAAAAAGAGCGCCTTTATGTTGTTGTACGTTAATGGAACAAGTCTGTGTGGTACTACAAAACCTGTGAGATCTGGCTATTGCTGTTAGTGTCTAAGGAGCGTTTTGAACAGATTTAAGTCAGAATCGGTTACAAACTGCAACAATGACATCTAGTCTTCTTGTTACCATTTTTCTTGCGTGTGGTAAGCGTTTTAATAAGCTTTTAGTCGTGAAGGTTGTTTCTAAACACCAGTAGTTTGTTTATCTTTAGGAGGAGATCCAGCTGATTCATGGCTCGCTTACGCGATTGCGCCAGGTTCTGATATCGTTACTTCAGTAAAAGCGACTTGGATTGTACCATCGGAACCTACGGTGGCACGTATACGTTTTATATAACATCTGACCAACAATTTGAAATGTTTGTGTACTTTTCAACGGCTTTGAAGCCGTATTTTTGTTGTTTTCGCTCAAAAAGTACGTCAAACCCTTATTTTCTCATCTAGGATGGTGGTTACCCTGCTTTTTGGTTTGGCATTGAACCTAGACCAGCTCTTAACTTGATCCAGCCGATACTGAAGGTATGGTATCGTATTTTTTAAAAAGCAAAGTATCACGTGCGAGAATTTTTACTAAAAAATGTCTAGTGGCAAGGTTATGGTTATTCCATTTTTAATGAATATTATGAGTGGGATACTGGTTATGATTTCCAGTCAGAATCTCATTCTGTCAAAGCAGGTGAGGGTTTAAGTTTTGATGAAAGCGAAAAAAGAAATGTAAAATTTTGCTTTTTTTTTGCTAACTTGAAGCTAGGTGATACTATTATTGCGTCAGTGACTTATTCACCATCAAATAACTCTTATGATATGTTCATTAAATGTGTCGATGATGGTTGGTCTGTAAGATCAAGCATTAAAGTTGAAGGCGTAAGTCACGTGATCCTTAAAAACATTAACTTAAAAAATTGGTTTCTAGACTAAGAAATATGTTGACACATACTTTGTTATCGAGCATCAGCCATCGACTTGTAGTCAATACCCAAAATCCGGGAAAATAACTTTTGATGATATAGCTATTAGCATTAACAATAAGTACGTACTGTATTAAATTGAGAGTTCTCGAGCGTATTAAACTTTGGTTTGAAAAATGTTTTTTTTGAGACTGTTTTTTCGGGTTTTTTCTTTGTATCTAACTAATATTTCTAGACCAATTACTCCTCAATGGACAGCAAAGAAGTATCAAGATGCATGCGATTGTACTCCTAAAGTATTAAGTAGCTCGTCTGTGCAGTTCACATGGAACACAGCTTAGCACTCTTACATGTTTGAAATATTTCAGTAAAATGATTATGCTGAGAATAACATAGCCCAGCTTCGTAACTTGAAAAAACTTAGTTTTGTGTATTGACAACTAATACATACGTTCTTAGGAACCGTAAATGCATTGCCATCATAGAAAGACTTGCTTTTAAAAGACAAAAAAGTTCATGTTTTCGGAAGTTTATTTTTATTTTTAGATTCCTTTGAAATGACTCTATCCTCTTTAAGATATACGGTTGTAGGTGTAACGTTTGTAGAATAAAACCACAACAACTATCACAACAGCAACTAAACAGGTATAAGACTTGACTTAAAGGTAGTAAAAAACTGCAATAATGCATACGTATGAACAGCCCTGCTATTCCCATGCCTATAAAAAAGTATCTTGCTTTTACACCAGAGGCACTTGTTGGTTCATGGAGTGCTGGAGTAGTAGGTTCTGATGTTGGTGGTTGTGATGTTGGTTCTTGCGTTGGCGAGATTGTAGGTGGAACAACACAAAACCTGTTACCACTTCTTCCTTCCTTATGACCACCTTGCTCCCCATTTGGGCAAAGCTTACAATATTGTAGCCCGTATCCATCACTGTAATTACTTCCAGTACACTCTTCGCATGTTCCAACAGCTGTACTAGATAACTATAAGTGTTTCGAAGAAATGCTGTAAGTGACCTACCCAGCAGTGCCAGGACTACATAGTTCACATCCATACCCATCCTCGTAGCTCTCCCCACGTTTACAATATGTGCAAACGGAAGGATTCTTAGGATCTTGATGTTTACCTTCAGGACATGGTATACAAGTAACAAAATCAGCCTTGTACTTGAAAACATCTGTACAAGAGACTAAAGAGTAAAAACGTAAGAATAGTTTAAGAAAAATTGCGGGAAAAAAAAAAACACTGTACAATCAAGAGTGCACGTGATGCTGTTCCTACTAATATCAAAATATGGCGTTTGTGCTTTTAATGCAAAGAGAATAGCGCCAGAATCACTTTTGTTCTGAAGAAGTAGTTAGAAAGACTAGTTGTGCAATAATAGTAGAGTTATCATACTGGGCATCCGAACGAGTTGTCAACAATAGTAGAGTTGTATTGTGACATCTCTGTATTTCTTTGTGTTTCATAGACGAAGCAGGCTTCTGTTCCTTTGAATGTGTTGTGTTTTACTTCAAGCATACTTGTAGCATTAAGTTCTGAAACAAGGAACGAGATACATGCTGGATTGCGAATGCTCCATCTTTCAAAGTTACAACCAGAAATAGTATTCCCGTTAAACTTAGTGTTACTGCTTATAACCTGTATTGCTCGAGCACTCAAGCCATCAATGTCAAAGGTGCTATCCACAACACTCACCTTATGTGCTTGATTTTAAGTTAGCATTTGTGATAGTTGTAAGTATTGTGATTACCTTGTAATACTAGTGCATAAAAGTCTTTAGGATCACTTGTTAAAGAACAGTGTTCTATGTGTACGGAAATTTTAGATTGCCAATTAACTTCAACAGTAAATGTTCGCTGTATATCTACTCTGCGAAGGGTTATGCTCCCGATGTTTTTATATACTGCATTGTTCAAACTAATCTCTTTGGAACAAAGTCAGCTTCAGCCTGACTTCCACAAGCTTTCAATTAACGTACTTGATTCTGCAGTCATTGTGGTATCTACTAAAGTAAGATTTACTTCAGAACTAAATGTATGTGGCTTTAAGAATAACATAGGGTCTGTAAGGCCATTAATAGTAAAGCCATAGCCATCCAACTCAAACTGGAAAAAATGTTAAGCTACACTTTTGACACGTGATTCTAACTGGCTATGTACTAGTATGTTCACGCTCCTAGCTGCTGTCATATTATACCATGGTTGGTATGATATTATTCTTTCACTGTTCGCAGTTCTATAGTCATTGCTGGTATCTCCTGGTAGATATTCTCCTCCTGTTAAGTTGTTTAACAGAAATCTTAAATAAAATACAACGCTACGTACCATCAAGGCAGATAACTACCCTAGAAGTAGCTGAACTACTGTTTGATGTTTTAAAGAGCGCTTGAGATACCGTTTTCAAAGGAGAACTCGTGTCGAGACCATTCTAGCTTACGGTTATGGATTAATTTGTATTTGATTAGCCGCTTACACTGCTGTCATTACCCCACGGTGCAACGAAAATATTACAAGCTATTGTATTTTATAAGCGTTTAGAACGTAGTAGACATAAGGTATACGCACAGTAAGCGTCTACAGGTAGTTTAGCGTGAATACTATTTGTTGAAAGTTGTGCGTGTACGCATGCAATGCACGTTACCACAACTACAAAGAGAATGCACTTAGAGAAGCTTTGGTACATTCTAGAGTTCTTTCGCTTTAGGACAAAAATGAGGACTTATCACTGTTGCTGTTGAATTCGTTGTTGACTTATTTGTTTTTGGAACACTTTAAATACTTTAAGATACCTCAGTGCTGTGGTTTGAAGTCAAAATATGGGAACTATAATTGTTCCTACTATAGATACTATCCACAAAAACTCTCGATAGCAGAAGTTTAAACTTGATAGGGCGTTTCTCTGAATCCTATAAATTTAAGATGCCTTCGGCAATACTAACTAGGAATCCTATAATTCAGTTTGCATGACCGAAACTTCAATAAGCATATTCGACATCTTAGATTAGGGGGTATGTAATAGTGTACAGGAACGCAATTGAGCGATTAATAGTCGTGCCCAGTCTCGACTGAACAAAGTTTAAAATGGGATCGTAAATACTCCGGGTAAACTCCTGACCTATGCCTAACGTAACTGTCTTTTTTTTTCATAGAGACGCTACATCTGTAGACAAAGCTGACCTGGATGCCACTCATGAGTTTTTTTCAAGTTATTGAACAAGACTTGGGATAAGGTAGAACTCACAATGACTGTACCATTGACCATTACGCTAGCTTCTACTTCTACTAAATTTACATTGCACCTTATCCTATTACTCAAAGACTACTAGGTTACCTTCACTACCATGCCGTCCTGTGTCTAAAGAATAACAAAGTAGAATCGTACATACAGTATTTCACCTTACTGAACGGTGTGGATAACTTTATCTTTGTAATGTTTTCTGTGTTGATGATACTTTTCTTTCACCAAGCCAAACATCGGAATTGTTACTATATTTTGAGTGGTTTATTATTGTTACCGCTTTGCAGCAATATCCTTACATAATCTACATCGAGCATCTACCTTGGCAAGCTGTACAAGTTTTTTAAATGATTCCGATGGACCTGTCTTCCTCCATGATAAGTAAGACTGGTACTCTTCTGAAAAGAAAAAAGTAAGCAATAGAAAAGTATAAAAAGCAAGCAATAACTCCTCTTCTAGAAGTCTTAGTTTCTTCAACATCTAAGAAACTGTTGTTTCGTTGCAGCACGTGATCAAAGTGACATTAATGGAGGAAAATGTAGTGCAAAGTGTTGAGTATGTTTTACGAACCTTCATTGGCTGCAAGCTCTTTTAGAAACTTTGCTAGTTCTTCTGGAGTTTTAAAGTCATCAACCCTTATAACTGATTTCTCAGCAGGGTAAAAATCATGTATATTTGGAGCGCCCATAACAACTACAGAACTTAGACTTTAAAAAAACGTCAAAAGAAAATTGTGTTGTTTTGAAAACGTGAAGTGTAAGTAAGTTACACTGAAGTGCATGATGAAATCTTTGCTTAGAATGCTTGAATACGCTGCTGTTTTACATTGTTTAAGTTATTGTTTCAGCCGTACTGCAATAGTAGAGCAAGAGTATTAAGAAAAAAAAAAAGAAAAAAAGATTTGTTTCATACTCACCTGGTACTGTACCAGCCTCAATAGCTTGGTAGAACTTCTCACTTACGTAATCTTTACTATTACTGTTCTCAAAAGCTAAATTAAACTTATGAGAAGCTAAAGCAGCTAGTTTAGTTCTTATTCGACTGTCTTTTTGAGGCATCTCCTACAACAAAAAAAATGTATCAGTAAAAAGTTTGTATTTGTACAAATAAGTAGCTGTCAACACACAAAATACTGACTTGATATGTTAATATTTAATGTGAACCTTTTGAACAAACATTGAGCAATTATTTGTTGTAGAAGAGTGTATTAAGAAGTAATGAAAACAGGTGCAATAGAATTTTTTAGGAAAAGAATATAAATTGTAAGTGATTGACTTACTGCATTATGATGACATCTACCGTATGAATCGACTTTAATATGTTCCATTAATTCTCTTACATAATTTTGTCTTTCATTATGTGGACTACAGTTTGATGCAACAAACGATACAAGCTGGTAAAAAAAACAATTAACAAAAATTAACAAAAATAAAACCATTGTACTGTTTACGTTTTTAGATGATTTAGGCTTAGGATCCTGTGTATATAGTGATAGATTACCAGCAATGTATAGTGCTTTAATGACACTTGTTAATAACAACATAGATAAAGGGAGAGGTGTACCTGGATAGTCTGAATCAAGTTTGTAAGTCTACAAAAAATGTTACATTTATACCATTGTGTTTAAGATATGTGCCATTGCTTTGTCAAATTGACCCATGTACGCCTCATTTTCCATGTTTGGGTATATAACAGCAGGTTCCAAATTCATGATAACCCATAATTGGCCTTCTGGTTTAACATGAGGAAAAGGACCACGTTCCAACACTCTAAAAAAAATAGTTAAAATAAGTTGTTGATTAAAAACATGCTGTGCTTCAATTACTCTGGATTTAATGGTCTGCCATTAGTATCTAGTTGTAGTGGAGGATCTGGGCCGGAGAAAGTAGGTAAATGAAATAACACTGCGCCTAAAACAAGAGTAAAAATCCAAAAAACAAATTCTTTTTTTGTTTCTTCTTACCAGCCTGATCGAACAAGTCCTTGTCGTCTGTGTAGATACATGGAATATCACATCCCCTTACTTGTCCCTAAGATTCTCTTAATTACGTAAGTAAAATATCAAGGACTTACCAACATGTGACCACCCAACCAACTCACTGCACCTGGCTCCCACCACAAAACATGAACTGGCTTTCAAAAAAAAAAAATTAGTCCAAATTTATTTTGTCACGTGGCTTTTTAAGCTAGAACTGAGAATAATCAAAAGCCTTGTAGAACGTTTTGTCTCGTACGCTATACGCGTAGGATACATAAAGAAACGTATATTAATTTTCTGGGTACCTCTTGACGCTGTTTGCTAACGGTTGGTTTATTAGAGCTTTGTACATTGTATAGACCAACAAATTGTGTTATAAGTATCAGAAGTACAATACAGACAATAGACGTCTTAGCAAGCGGAAGATAAGTGCCGTGGTGGTTTATTGACGCTTTCTTCATCGTGTTTAGTAGACTTTTAGGAGTAAAAAGTACAACGAAATGTCAGCGTTTCTGTTTTGAGTCATTACTTTTTCTTCATGTTCAAAAAAAGCCGCACACGTTTACAAACATATTTGTACATACGTAAAAGCTGATATAGGTTACATGTTACGGTTTTAGACCACTATCCTAAAAAAGGTAAAGCAGTCTGAATAGGCATAAGAGTCGCACAAATAACAAGGTATTCTCGCCAACTAAACACCGAAATCTACTAGATACACTTCTTAACAACAAAGCGCTACGAAACGTTACAATCGTTCCATTCCATCTCATTTAGTTTTCTACATGGCTTACCACTCGTTGGAAAGACTTTATGTCTTTGTTGTTGAGTTAGTTAAGGAGCGATGAACACTCGCAAAAAACGTCTTTCTTGCATAACAGTAAACGATCTTATAAATACACTATATCACCTTCGCTACGCGCAAATAAGCATCAGGAGGTTTCCTGATCCCAATACATCATGGGCAATGGTACAAGTTTAGAACTGCGAAAAACCGTTGCAATTCGCCAAATCATAGATATAAGAAGCTCAGAAGATGCTCTAGCAAGCGTGGTAATTAATATTAATTAAAGCGATTCTTTTTAACCGCCAACGGCGTTTAATAACTCATAGATATTGTATAAACTGTTTTAGACCTATTTAATTAATTTTTGGCTTAGTATAAATGGCGTACGCGCGTTTTTGTCGATGAAATAGCAGAAATGACATCAATACAAGAACACAAAGAAGGAGGCAAAGAATATCCTCGTAAATCGTATCAAGTGCAAGAAAATGATATTTCAGATACATGCACGTTTGCTAGCATGTGGGTGTACGTTTTTAAATACTTTTTGGCTTATTTAGTTTGGTATCACGTGACATGTTTTAAAAATAAATTTGTAGAAAATTGGAAAAAGATAAACCAATCAAGCATTCAGTTGAAGTTTGCTTTGATTTCTGGCAGCCTGAGAAAGTCACGTGTAGTTGTTGTGTTGGGGTTGATAGTATACAACCTATTTTAACTACAATCGATGCAAATACGGCAAATAGCGTACAAGGAAGTCACACGAGCGATGAAATCTGCGATAGAGTTTATAATTTTACAAAAGAACATAAAATTGAACTTCAACGTCAAGTTCCTTACTCAGTGGTACACTAAACAACCCTATTTATTTTTTTCCCAAATATGCTTAATTAAATTTATAGGATTCCTTTTGGTTCACTGAGCACTTTCACGGAGATGTAGTAGTTCAAGTTTTATCGCATTTGATGCTATCAGATCTATTAAATATTCGCTCTGTTTGCACTTTTTTCTTGAACACAATTAGATCACAGCCTGTACTATACAAATACTCTTTACAGCGTACTCTGGGATTAACACTCCCTTCAGAACCTCCGGAAGGATTTGACTGGAAACTAGCTACTCAAGCAATTGCTCAAGTCATGGTAACTCGTTTAGTTCGTTTCTTGTTTAATTTGGTTAGTTTAAAAAATTTACAAGACACGTTGCTCAGAGAGCTACAGAGAGTGGTTTAAGGCGAAAACCATGTAATAGAGGTTATAGTTTAAAGTTAAATCCTAATGGCACATTCAAGCATGAGTACCATAGAGGTGGATTTGTAAACGGAGGAGAGCTTCAAAAAGGTATAAAGATAACTCAATCAAACTTGTGACAAGTCTTAAGTAGTAGAGATCGTGAATTGTTGCTAATGTATTTAAATAGGAACATTCGAGGCTTGCTTGGATAGTGGGACTATTTGTTTCAAACAAAAGGAGTATGGAAAGTGGATGACAACAATTCCTTTAGATGATCGTAAGTCAGTTTTTTTTTGTATTTCAAAAACTTCGCATGTGGTGTCTTCTGAAAAGATTCTGACTAAATTTAGCTATCGATGAAACAACTACATTTAAAAAAGAAGATGAAGGATTTACTGATTTCCAATTTCATGATGTAAGTAGTCATCCTTCGTTGATTTTTTTTTTGGTTTTTTTTTGGAATGACGAAGTAATAGACCGTTTTGATGATACATGCATTTGGAGGACAGTTAGCAGTAAAAATTACTGATGATGTATTATACAAGTATTTACATACGCATTTTGGAGCTACTTGGGTTTCAGGAGAAAGAAGTGACCTTGAAAAGCGATACAAGTGAAAAAAACAAATCAACTCATATTCGATCGATCATTAATAACAAACACTGAGCGCTCCATTTCTTCAATAACCCAGAGTCAAAGTCACCTTGTAAAAATAAAAATACTTCAGTAACCGCACATAACCAATTATAAAAGTGGAAGTGGGAATGGATCAACAAGTATTTCGAAACTTGGCAAAAAAAGAATTGTTGCGAGTCATTTACAGCGCTACTTGAGTGTTGATACGTGGCGTTCTACGAAGAGACAACAGCTAAAGGATAAAGGTAGTTGGGATTTACTTTAATAAGCGTGTTTCTATAAGTATTAAGGGTGTTACAAATTTATTAATTTAACTACATAAACATTTCAAGTAAAATTACAATGACAGGTGAGTTGGAGGTTTTTGACACTATACACATGTGACTCCTATGCACAAGACTACACCACTACTCATGATGATGATGATGATGGCATGACGTGCTGTTGTTGTGCCCATAACCGCTCCACACTTGACGATTTTCCATACGATTCTTTCTATCAACTTCATACTCTTCATCCTCTACTTCAATCTAAACGAACGTCAGGCCAAAAAAAAAAAATAAAAAAAAGATCACGTGTGGACTTCCTCACCACCCAATATATTTCAAACGAGTATAGTGCATTCCTCAAATGCCGTGCGCAAATGTGGGTGACACAAGTTTTGAAATTAAAATCGTAGCGAAAGCAAAAACTAAACGTTTTTCACTGCTATTAATAAACATACCTCATATCTACAAATTGGGCACGTGTTATGCATTTTGAGCCAAGGCAATAAACACTCTTCATGGTATAAATGCTTACAAGGCATCTCTGTAGCCTTATCATCTACAGAATGAGCGTCAAAAAAAAAGAACAACAGAGTATCAAAAGGGTAAAAAGCTTTAACTTTCGCAAATAAAAAAGAAATGCCCCAAAAAAAAAATTAATAAACGCCAAAAACAAAGTTGTTTACCTATTTCAAAGGGACATTTGCATACAGAGCACTCTATATTTTCGCTAACAATGTCCTTGTGAATAACAATATCCTGAAGGCTTTCAATAGCTGTTTTTGAAGCAGGTGGAGCGCCTATACTCCGGTGCTGATGGAATAACCTATCAATAAGAGCCTCAAAGTCCTCTGTATCATTATCGACTGGAAAAACTCCAAGTAGTAGTGGTCGTAGCCTTGGTGGCGCGCTGTAGTTATGTTAGAGTGGTTGGTTAAACGTTTTGTAAATGTTGCGCTACAAATAAAAAGCAAAAAAAAAAACCTTCGAAAAAAGCGACCACCGTACCCATCAACTCCTGGCATCGGAACCAGTATAAAGCTAACTAATACCCTGTTCGATCCAGTAGGTTCGTTAGGGGGTTCTATTTGTTCTATTTGTTCTGTTAGTTCCATTTGATCCATTTGATCCATTTCTTCCAAATCAGACATTTAGTGGTGTACTCGCGCGGTACGTGTCGTTGTGTGGTTTTTTTTTGTTTGTTGATAAGTTGCCAACGCCAAACGCCAACGTTAACTTAATTAAAAGTACGTACCGCTTCCATAAAACATACCTGGTATGTTTTAGGACAGGTTAGTGAATTCCACTTTAGGTGTGCCAAAAAAAACTGAACGCGGTCTTTTGTTCCATTACCCGTCTACACCTCTAGTGATTATTTATTCGCCATTCCTGTGTACTATGGGGCAAAACACGCGGTTTTTTTTCAGTTTACTATCGCGTCAACTTTGCTAACGTTCAGCGTTGATAGAAACACACCAAGACAAAGACGCGAACATAAAACGAAGTGGCGCTACATACAATCTGTTTTCGTCCGCATTTGCGCTTTGTATTACTTTGCTCTGATATACACTACAACAGTGCGTACAGGTAATTGGTTAGTTCCCTTTTTGGCGTCACGCGGTACTCTTTTGATAGATGGACAATTATTTTAGGTAGGAACAAGAGAAAGGCTTTGGTTACGCAGTAACAAACGAGTTTTAGACTATATTGAAAAAAATGCTCACCGTAAAACTCGTAAAACTACCACGCAGTTGATAAGCGCGCCAGCACATAGAACCACACAGCGTAAAATGCCGCCAACAAAAATAACAACCAAAAACAGCAGCAAGCTTGTCGTGCTGCTATAGTAACAAGCGTTGGGGTCATTGCTCAACCATCCTTTCAACAAAGTATGCTCATTTGGAAGAACAAGCGGCTAGAACCAAACCAGTGAAATAGTGCTATTGCCAGGCAACGAGTGTCGAATAGCACGAATCGTTGTGACATTTCTCGTTTTCAAGTTAGGTCAGATAACAATTAATCATGCGCCAAGTGCAAGCACTCATCGCAGTTATTGCTCTAGCGTGCGTATTGGTTGCGTCAGTGCAAGGATCTCAGCTTGACACGTTTAAACGCATTTATCTAAACAGAAAGTTTGACAACGGCGATCAGCTTGATCTTGAGCGCTCATATAACAACGTAGTTCATCCTTTTGCGCAGTATGTACCATTTTGATTTAAAATGCAAACACTAACTGTTGCAACACTAGATACACCGCCGGAGATATCACTAGTCGTATTACCAACCTACCAGAAGATTTTTCGGGCTTTTTCGCTTTGAAAGAGACTCAAGCAACGTACGTAGCAGTTCCAAACAACTAGAAGTTGATACCTGTGGCCATGTCGAACATTCATTGTAATTGTCTATTTTAGAGTTGACGGAGAACCTACAAAATACACGCCATACCTGTTGTACTTTTCATTATCATCCGTACGCACTCATTGGTTTTTTTTTGAGTTGTTGAAGGAGTTTCTTTCTTTTTTTGGAGTATTTACGTTAACTTACCCTTTTTTCCTTGGCGTAGACTGGTGCTGTGAGGCTTACTGTGTATGATATCCCAAAGCACATAGCAACCGAAACATTTAAACTACACGATTCTACATGGTCTCTTGATTACAAAGAGCTCGAGGTAAACTCATTCGTGTTTTTTTGGCTCAGAACTAAAAGAACACAATTTTCCCTCAACCTTCCATATCTTTACCGTATCTCATTGTTCTTAGATCTCACCAGAGTTCTCGCCATCTGAATATATCTACAACAGTGAAAACACCAACTTTCACATGTTTTCTAAGACAATTGGATCAACAGGCACATTTATTCTTAATGAGACGCTTTCAATGAACGCTATTACTATCTTCGTACGTGATATAATAACTGCTCTTTTTGTTAGTCGTTGACAAAACTTGTAGGCTGATTTTATTGTTAATGGAGAGAGCGTACAAACGTACCAAACACCTATTATTTACCGCCCAGTTGCTGTATGTTCAAACAAACATTTCAAAACCTAGCAAAACATTGATCCCTTTGTAGACAGAAAGAACTGAGATTAGAGATTTCAAACATTTGATGTCTGTTCTTGAGAGTGGGGCCAAGGTCAGCGGTGTATACTATTACTACAATGTACGCAAAGTGTTTTCTTTTTTTTTTCTATTTTTTTTTAATCTTTTGCCGTGTTTTCTCGTTTCTTATTTTTCTTATAGTGTCTTTTCGATGGAGGTCCAGGTAAAGGGCCTGCTGCTATTGGAGCTCAAACTATCGCCACTTGGGAATACTTCTTACCTGGCTTTATAAGTACGCCTTTAGCCTTTAGTTTTCAATCACTGACTTTTTTCTAAAAAGGCAAGCGTGGATATGTTGCTTTTAGCGAATCTAAACTCATTGACTACACTGGAGGATACGGATGGATTTACGATTATGTTAACGTCAGAGTATATGATAATAACACTGTACGTTTAAACAAAAGCAAACAGTTCGACTTTTTTTGCTTGCTGATCACAAAACTAGGTGAACATTGGAGTAAAATACGCAACACCAGGTGCATTCAAAACCATTGTTAATGAGACGTTTGAATGCTCTTTCGGAGAGAGCAATGGTGTGGTCTTTACATACTAATTTAGTAATAAAAATGCAACTTTATTTGTTTTTCAGAAACTTCCCTTTTTTTGTGAGTATACCGTTCTTTCTAGTCTACAGCTAGGTGTATCAACCGAATCGACCCAGGTAACCCAGGTTGTCGTGTAACAAAACTGTCAACAAAAACCAACTCTGAAAATAGGAGCGTTTTTAGTCGAAAAAACTAGCGGTATTTGCCATGCAAAAATGTAGATAGATAAAAACAAAACACTACGCAGTCTACAACTGTTGCAAATCTCGCATAAACTGTGTTTGTATCTATTTAAATACTAGTTATGTTCAAGAACGTTTGTTTAAGCTCCGAAGGATTCATTGCTGTTGATTATAACGGCACTTCGCATTGGAGAGCTTCTGAATGCGTCTCAAAGCTTCTAAACAAGAATTTCACGTTAACGCACTGTGCTCTTGGTGAAAACGACCAATACGTTCTTAATTCGCCAAGCCTGAGCAGTTGGAACGTTACAAGTAACGATTTAGACGCTTTACTTGATGAAGGAGACTACAACAAGGTTTTCTTTGGAACGGGCTCCTCTTACTTTGTCACCTTCTATTCTGGCACTCACGCGTACAGCGGGATCCCTGTGAACCTACACAAGAGATTAAATGGTAGACAGAGGTCTCGTGGAGGAGTAGAAACAATCGCTTTTTCAGACGATTCGTATTTCGTTCAATTCACAGATGGCTCAAGCTGGTTCAGTCCAAACATACCAGAGGGTATTCAAGCATTCGCAAGGAACCATTACGTAGCAGAGATATCTATGGCAAACAACTTTGGAGAGTGGTATGTCTGTTCGTCTACTGGAGAGGAAGATTATTGTTCAGCGAATTTAAGAAAGATCGAAGATAAACTCGACTCTGAATACGATAACTCTCCTAACGTTGGATCTTATAACGAGGCCTATGCTAGACACTCAACACAACAGTATCCTCATAGCATGGAGAGTCTTTATAATGTCGCTCAAGACTTACAATACGGTCATTTACGACCTCAAGATATTCCTTCTAATAGTATTGTTTTTGCTAATAATAAGTGGTATGGGCTTGATGAAAGGAAGTTATCTGCTTTAAGAAGATCAGGGATAAACTTTAATATAGGAACATATGGTGGTAGTAATACTTCTAATTGCATGATAAACATAAATATAATGTAGTAGTTGTTATGCTTTGTACAGAAATAAAATTTTGTCTAGAATTTTAAAGTGGTTAGTATGTTGACTTTTCATTTATGCTCTATTGGTACCGTGCCGTAAATCAATGAATCTAACACTTCTTTGTTGATATTGTAGAAACTGCTGAACTTTGTGTGTTGCTGAGGGAGTATTGTAAAGATCAGACTACCCTACATCACAATTTTCAAGTTTCCCCTTTTGGTTGGAGTCACAACTAAGAATTCTCGATGACAAACATTAACTTTTCTGTGTACATTGTAGGCATTGCATAATTCCCTCTAGCCGTTGTTATGTAAGGAAGTGGTATTGACTGCTTTTAGCACAGCTGTAAAGCTGCAAATCCTTACAGTTACACCTCTAGGTTGACTTTATACGTTAGGTTGCCCATCTCCGTTAGTCTCAAGCGTCCACAAAACCGGTTTGGTCAGGGCACACAAGGTCTGCCGTTACTTTAAGTTTTAGGCTAACTATATTTAAGATGCTATTGTTGTTATGAAGAGCGTAACTAATGTTTGACACAACTAATTTTGTTGTCGAAAAATATGTATCTGCTTTCCCGATTTAACACTTAAATTGTAAATCTGGTAGCTGATTTGCATCTGATGATGTACTTTAAACTACACTGGGGCAAGTGCGTAGATGTAAGAAAAGGATCAGTAATGCCACTTCTAAGCGACTAAAGTCACACTTGCAAATTAGTTAATTTTTGATGAGAAGCTTGTTATGACTGATGACCAACAGCTTTTGTGTGATGAGCTTTTGTTTCATCCTCTGACTAATTCCTACACACTCTCTATGACAGCTGCAAAGCTCAAGAAATTTGTAGAAGCAATAGGGCATGATGTAGAAGTACTAGATTACAGCTTCAATAAAATACTGACTAATTGTCTTTTTTCTCATAAATTAAAAGGACAGTACATCTGTGAGAAATATTAATAGAACAAAGCAATGTTTTTAGCTGAAAAAGCGCTGGAGATTAGGTAATGAATCAATACATTGTTTTGTGATTTTTTTGCTATTTGTATAAAGGGACACAAGAGCGTTTAAATCTTTAATCCCATTATCTGTAATACTATCACAATTCAATAAAGTGAGCGTCTCCAGACCCTTAAGTGACATTAACCCAACATCAGTAATATTAGTATCCGAGGCATTAAGTTTTGTAACTGAAGTGAGATGTTTAAGACCTTGATCTGTAATCTTGACACAATTACTCAAACAAACATCAATAGCTTCTGAAAGTTCTTTAAGACCTTCATCAGTTACTTGTGTTCCTGATATATTGATTGTACGTACACTACCAGAAATAGCTTTTATACCTTTATCACTGATATTCCTACAGTTTTTGAGGTTTATTTTCTCAACACCTTTAAGAGCTACAAGACCTTCATCACTCACTTTCGTATCTTGTAATTTGATATCAAAAACACCAGATAACTCTTTAATACCTTCATTTGTAACATTTGTGCTAGAAAGGTCAATAGTATGAACACCAACTAATGCTTTCACACCTTCATCTGTCACTGATGTGTAAGCTAGGTTAATATACTTTGCACCTGCCAAGTATTTTACACCATTTGAGGTAATATGTTTGCAACCAGACAAATCAACCTTTTGTATACCCGCAAGATGTTTGTGTCTGTAATAGAAGTACCTGAAAGACCTATTTGATGCAAAACATTCCCATTTCCTGTCACCAATGCCTCTATCCCAATATCTGTCACTTTTGTACTCTTCAGTTTAAGCTCATGAACATGTTTGAGCTGACTTATACCTTCATCGGTTATATTCAAACAATGCCTCACATTTATAGAATAAGCTCCATTCAGCGCCTTTAAGCCAACATCTGTGATACTTGAGTGACTCACATCTACTGTATGTACACCTGCAAGGTAGGCATATCCTTGATCAGAGATAAGATCACATTCATGGATATCTACTGTGTGAACACCAGCGATTGCTTTAATTCCATTGTCCGATATTCCAGGACACTCCCAAATACTTATGGTGTGTACTCCTGCTAGTGCTTCTAATGCCTTATTTGTTATTTTAGTGTTTTCTTTAATGGCTATATTCTTAACACCCTTTAAAGCTTGAAAGCTTTGATCAGTAAGTGTACGACCAAACTCAGTTGAGAAGGCAACCATCATGTTGTAAAGATTTTTCACTGGGCTTCCGCAAATCAGTTCAAACGCTGTCTGTGATTTAATAGTAATATATTCGTATCCTACGTGATAATGTATAACGTTTGCGAGCGTCCAGCACGTTTGCGCAGCATCGAATCTCGAATCGTCCAGAAACGTTAATATCACGACTAAAATCTCTGCGGGTAAGTCAATTAACACAATTTCGTGTCGTTCTCTAAAACAAACGTTAAAATACTGCGAGTACCATAAAAAATACTAGGACATACGTATCTTGCATATTTGACTTTATAGCAACAAGTAGTACACCTTACAAACAGAAATAACAGTTCTAACACTAAATTAAAAAGTCAACTATGTTCAGCTTTCAAAGAAAATCTAATTTTGTTTCGAACTGTTGTTGTTGTTCTCAACGATTTATCGGAGATCACCAGAGTTGTACAATCGAAGGCCTTAATTCGACACCTTCTTTTTTTTGAAAGCCTGTTTTGAAAGGAAGTGTTGACAATATTAACGACTGTGGGTAAATGTACTTTTGCTCTGTAGAGATAATTTTAAAGAAAAAAGCACGATTATTGATGTCTTTGAACATTTGAAGTACTGAGACACGATACATCATCACTGAAGCATTTTGGCAATGGCGAATTAAGACAAGTGGCGGAATGAAATAACTGACCTTTTCTTGACAAGAGGTGCTAAGGGTACCCTCATCTAAAACTTAAACTTGAAAATTGGCCGTTTTGTAACTGTAAAAGAAGAGCTCCAACTTGGAATTATCACAGTTTAGGTAAATAATTTTTTATTCTAATTACAAAATCAGTCTCCCTTAACAGTAGATGAAAGACTTTGAATCAATCGAAGAAGCTGGTTTACAAGCACCATAAATCAAATCATTATCCTCATCAAATCCAGGACTCCCTGGACCAACAAACCGCATCATATGCTTATCTTCATCTCTTATACTACTTTGACGAGGTGGCACGTGATTTCCTTCATATTTAGTGAGAAAGTGGGTTTTACCTGGAATCTCAACTCTACTGTATTCATTGCTAAACTGATGGTACTCGAGGTCACTTATATAAAATGGCTGAAAAACAGCTATTGATTGCTTTGATAGAGTATTGCATAAATTAGAATGTCCTCCATTATCTCTAGCTTCCTTGATAATACGTTGGACCTCTGTTGGGTCATCAACAACAACAGAATCATCACCTAAAAATTTGGTTTAAAACAAGGACAAACAAAGAATACAACGATATTGAAAAGTATTTTTTCTTCTCATTTTTTTCTTGTTTCCATTCGTCATTACGTTTGTTTCTTCTTACCGTTTTCTTTTAAAATAATCAGCGTATCATCCACACCATCTTCTTGCATTGGAAGTTGAAAAAAGTTTGCTTCTCGGCCGTCAAAACATCGGTAGAACCTTTGAACAAACATAAACATGATGATGAATAATTCAAGTTCTTACGTTGATTGATCATCCCACTTACTCCATACATCAGAAATGTCATTATGTGGTATGTACTTACCAAAAGTTCGGTATTGTAAAGGCAGAGCTATACCAGGAATAGCTTTAATACCAGTCGCATAGTCGTCGTCATTTTCGTACATTTTGAAGCGATAAGGTATTCTAAAAATCAGCTTTAAGAAAGTAAAGAAAAAAAAAGAGAAAGACATACCCTGAACCGTGTGGATAGTATTCCATACAATTAGGTGATAATTCTTCAAAAACATCATACATTATCTGTGTGGCATATTGTAAGATCACAGGTCCATATTCAGAGTCTTTTTTGTACTCGTTAAAGCCACAACCTTGAAAAAAAGTTATAACTGTACAAATAAAAAAACTGTTAATAACATACCAAAGAGCAACCTTGCAACTGTATAACTTGTAGCTAAAATCTTAGTTCCTGTCTCATCTGATCTATTATGATACGATACAATAAAATCCTAGCATCACAAATATTGTTAAATAGAAGGAGCGAGCGAAACTGAAACAATCGGAATGACTTTTTCTCTGTTTGTTGGGTTTTTTTTCAAAAAATCCGCCTAGAACTATTTAACGTTCTGTTTTGGCGTGTTAAAAACATCCTGAGGCTGACGAAAACAGAAAGGGTTTGATATTAATCAATAAATTTTTGTGTTTTATGTTCTTGGTATCGTACAATAAACTTTTTCTTAGAAAAATCGTAAACTTGTGCTTCTCCAAATCCTGAGTCAGCTTGCTTACAAAACAAAGGAATCCCAGTACGTCCAATCAAACACATACATAAACCTTGACCATCATCTTCAAAAGGTACTTTCTAAGGCAACAAACATGAGCACACAAAAATACATTCAAAGACCCCTTTTGAGCAATGCTATTACCTCTCTACCATTCCATACATTTATTTGATCTAATGTACTATTCCCAAACATACTCGATTTTGACGTTCCTTTACCCGTTTTACACGATGAACAATACGGTTGTACCAAGCACCTTTACCGACAAACGATGGATGAACGAATGGAGGTGGAGGTGAAGGAGAAGCCAACAAACCTTAAATTCATCGTTAGTGCTAAAACGAAAACAAGACTTGTTTAAATGTGATCGTTGTAACGTACTTCTTGGTGTTCTGAACTTTTGAGCGTAAACACTCTTCCAGTCGATGTTTTCAATTGCTATGCTATGTATAGTAGTACTGACGCGTAGTATATTCCCTGAGGGAGATAACTCGCGGATGTTTGAGCCTGTACAACGGTTTAACGTCTAATTCGATAGAAGACACTTACAAATCATCCCCCACACTTCTATTGGTAACCCACCAAGCTCTGGATCCATCATTGAATTAAAATTTAACGAAGTAGCCTTGAAAAGCGTTAAAACAAAGAAATACATGAAGAAAAAGTGCGTACACTGAGTGGTATTTTCTTTACAGGCGGTAATGGCGTTCTAGCCTTGGATGTATTTCTTCTTGGTGCCATGCCACCTGTAGACTTTCTTGCCGTTTGCTTTGTACGTGCCATGTGGCTGCTACTAAGAAATAATTTAATGAATAAGATTTTCACGTGAATAAACGATCACTTTCAGTCAATTACGTGAATTTGTGACACGAGACGGAATATTGCTTTTTATGTACAAGTTCCAAGAAAGTAATGTCAACCGCAACGTTGTCACTGGTATGAAAATACCTTCGTCAAGGTTCCCGTATAAGGTCCCCAGCAAGGCCAGCTAAGAAGTCTGTGTATTTTAGGGATATGAAAATAAGAAGTCTACGCCTTATTTGACTAGGGTTTCTATGGATAAACAAACAACAAATGACTGAGCAAGCTAAAGAAGAAAAGAAATGGATGTTTTGTGGGCCTATAACGTGTTATCAGTCCAAAGGATTTTATATTACTCCAAACACGACACTGGACGAGATAGAGTCACTATTCATATCTAAATGGCCTAATGCAGATGATGGTAAAACAAAAACAACAATGTTAATCCCTCCTTCAGGCAGTCATGCGGAGGCCAGAAAAATTGATGTAATACCAATGGCAAGCGGTATGGGCTCAAAAACAGTATCGGAGCTCGAAATTTACCAATGCGCCCAGAAAGTACACTTTGACATGATGAACAAATATTTGTGTGATTAATAAAGGTTACTATTAATGTTCTTCCAACAGTGTCAACTTTTGTCAAAAAAAAGTCAAAAATGCGGCGCACTAATTATCCTATATTGTGCCATAGGAACTATTTAGAAAGCCCCCTTTTAGTTAGGGGTTTGAGGGGGAAGACTAGCGACTGAGCACCATCACCCAGTTGTCTCCCTTTGTGGTGAATAGCTCAATATCACTTTGACATTTTTTCAACTTTTTTTTTTGTCATTTAGTATAATTCTTCTTCCGTACCTTGACGCGTTATGACTACGTCAGTGCTACTTAATAAACAGTTCTTTTAACTTATATCTACAACGTACCTTACAATATAAAGGTAACTATTTACAACAACTCTGAAAATATTGTATGTTCATGTTTGATGAGTTTACCACGTGTTTTTTCTTGCCTTGAGGTGCATTAGCACGGCAAGCAAGGTACGTTTTCTTGTCGTGGAATGTAATGCAGTCACATTGCTAGCCTTGCCAAGTTTTAACAGATGTCAGTTCTTACAAGAACTAGCAATAGTGACAAGATCTCAGATCTGCTAGTTTTAGCAAGATCTTGCACTTTGATACTTCTGGCTGTTGCAAACTTGAATGATACGGACAATACCACGTGTACTTGTATTGTAGTGCAGGGACTATACTATTACACAACAAAGATCGACGACTTTCCGGAACATGTAGAGAACGAAAGCAGTCCTAAACACGTTCTATAGTGTAAAATTGTTGTAGATCACACAAGAATGTAAGAATAATGCAACTTTAAAATAGTTTTACGAGATGGTTTGTGATAGTACAAGCTAGTCTATTTGATTATCCTTATGGATTACTTAGTGTGATGGGAGGAAAAAAATGTCACGTGCTTGTTACTGATAGGGAGTTACCTTGAAAAGCCACTGAACGTTAAATTGCAACGCCATTTCATGTCAACTACCAAAGCAAATTGAAAACTGTCTAACAAAAAATATGTGAGTTTTCTACCTCTAAAACTGGTATAAGTAGATGCCAACCAATCAATTCACTAGGATTTGTTGAGTCGGATAAGTTCAAAGTTGTTGAGTCAACTCAACCCGTTACTGGAGTGAGTCCAACAAAACAAATTCAAGGCACATGGACTTAAATACTTTTTCTTGTTAGGTGGAATGTACCAGGTCAACAACTTTAACAGCTAACAGCATTTGGAAAAGTTAGTTGCATGCAAAGTTAGATATTACGTATTATGGCTTTGTGTACAGTGTGTCCTTCACTCCGACAGGAACACCAGCAATGCCCTAGTTACAAAGGAAGAAAATATAAATCATATCACTAAAGAGCACAAAGCACTATCCTCGTGAAATTGAGTGTTCCTATTTCAGCTTACTTTCAATGAAACCAAACCAAAACAAAAGTCAACAACTACCCATACGCAAAAACGCTTTTAAAAGAGGGTGACCACAAAACATAAACAAGTACGTTCATACTTTATTACAATCAGCCGTGTTTACTCACTTGCAACAATGAAGCTGACTAACCAAAACAACTTGAATGCATCCTTGAATATTTTTTTGTGAATTATTCATTGTAATGACATTAGAAAACACATATTGCCTTGCATTCAGATCGCAATCTACGCTTGAATGTTTGATCTTATTAATGTCAGAGACAGAATGGTGCTAGTACCATCACCATTCTTAATCAATACCACAAGACCGAAAATGAATAATGCTGTTTTATTGGCTTGAAACAAGCTATTTTAACAAGCATGGTATGCATGGAGCACTGCCTGAAAGATGCACGCTTTGGAGTGCTATTGTCGAAACTGTCAAGGTGCCTTCATACTCACGAAAATAAACAAAAGGCAATAAGCCAGCGAAGCAGTTCCGCCAGCTGTAGCACGCGTTGTTTGAAAACAAATCACCGCAAGTGAGAACCTTTTGTCAGAAAATAGTCGACGTGTATTTATTAAAAACTCCTGTGTCCTACAGTAAAAGTACTAAATCATAATACAAGTACCCTTCGAGTACTTTTAATTCCAAAAGAAATCGAAAAAAAATACAATCAATAATCACGTGCTCATACCGGAGACACATAAGCGATACGTGAAAATCCTGTGTACGTTATAATGGTACCATCATAATAACCTACATAGACAATCATACTTGCCGGGGTTAGCGGAGCAAAGGCCGTAGTTTTGTGCTCAGTTCCGAAAAAGCGAAAAAACGAAGTGATATATGAAAAAATCACAAAGCATTTCACAGTGTTTTAAGAAAAAACTACGCAAGACTACAACATTTCGGAGTAACAAAAACCTACGCCCAAGACTCCAAAAATCGCTCCTAGTACAAATACTATAACGAATAAACGTACTTAGACCATAATCATGGCTTTTCCTGAGTTTTAAGCTGTTTGAGTCGTACACTCTTTCAAGCGGAGTAAAGATCGCTTTTCTGATATCCTGACGCTATAATATAGCGTCTCCGAGAATTTGGTGGAGTCTATAGCGTTGTAGGTTGTTTTGAAATCCGAAAAAATCACGTTTATTGAGATGGTCATCTCGTAACCAAAAGGAATCCTATACGTAAGTTAAACACCCTCAATTCGCTTTCTTCATACAATTATGCTTTGAAGACGCGTACCTGGTGTTTAATCCCACAATCCAACGTTCATTTTTACGACTTTGGCTATCTGACATATTGGAACTCTAGAGCGACAGTCTTTCTTGTTGATAGCGGATACGGCGTGTACTAGTTGCTGTAAACTTCTACCAAAACATACATAGCTGAAAACATACCTTGTACTCATCCACGCCGCTTCGTACACGTGATAAACCTCATCTACAGCATGTATTGATTTCAATCGTTTTTACCCCATCTACAGACTGTTTATGCATGGTGTAGGCTAATTTCTGGTAAGTACGTGATATTGGCTACGTGTTGCAATGTACTTTGAAAGTTCTCTTAACACAAATATCGAGCAAGTAGCTTTTGATAGAATTCTCGATTCAGAATATAAGAAAAGCATAAAAAACATACAGCACGCTTTATCAACACAGCCTACAGCGGTCTCTATCCGGAGAAGAATCCCCAACGTTCTCCACAATGACGACATTATTGCAACAACACAACTTGTTCAGTGTAAGAAGAATTCAAGAGAGACTGATTGCCTTTCGTTCCTAAGGTACATCCCTATGACGCGTAATATGACATCCTTTTGATTTTCTTATAACAGACAAATACTCAGTATTCTTGTATTCTCTTATTGCGATTATAGTGATATGGGACTGGGTAAAAAGTTTGCTGCAATACTAGACTCTTTTTCCTTCATTGGAATTAGCGTAAATACAGACACTACGCCTTCCTGGGACCACCTTTGGTTGCGTGGATGTTAGGATGCGCTAATCCAAGTTCGTCATGCGTATAACATTTACCCACTCCCGGAAATGATTGTAACATACACCTTATCATGAAAGTCAACTCGTATGTCATTAATTGCAATTAATCAACTAAAAAGCAATTTGCGCTAGCCAGCGCTTGCTCTAAACTATCTTTTTTTAGCGCCCACGTGACACATTCTCCTTATAACCTCCGTGAAGTTTACGGAGAGAGCGAGGTTGGGATGTACTGAGGTCAGGAGATGGAGCTAGGCTGTACTAAGAGGGGGATGAAGGCGTAGATGGCTGTTACTCAGAGAAGCGTAGGAAAATTTTTGGTGTGGTACTTCCGGTGGTTACAGAATTGTTTTTTTTTTTTTTTTTTGAAATAAAAATTTTACACTGTCAGAAAATGAATTAAACTCATTACTATGTTGTATTGTATCATTGATAGGTAATCGTTTTTTTAAATGTTTTTGAAAATAATTGGACATTTGTATTGATAGATAGATATTTAGTTTTTATTTTATAGCGTATGGTAACACGTGATCGTAAGAGGAATGTTTTTTCTTGACGTTAGAAAAAATAAAACACCAAATACCTCCGGAGTTTTAACCATCAAGCTTTATCTATCTAATATATACGCCATTGCCCGTGCCTACAACGTATGTCTTTTCTCTATAGACTACACAATACACAAAATATCACGTAATAGTCTCTTACCTTTTTAGAAACAGCCAACAACGTTTAGGTTTGTATCCTTTGATGGTATAAAAAACATACCATACTTTTTTCTGTTTCGCTTCCTTTTTATATCACAAACGTACTTGGTGATGTCAAAGAACGCTCTTGTATTTCTATAATACTACCATTGATACCTACCGATACCATAAAATGCAATACCTGCACAGCGGCACTGAGAAGACTAAAATGAAAAAACAGCTTTAGGTTTTTTTTTTTCATAAAGTGGTGTTAGTTGAAGGCTTTTAGCGTTGATGACTTTGCCAGCTAGTTAAAAAACATTTTCGCTTTAGGTTATCTTTTCGTGTACCTTTACTGCAAACCCATCCCATTTTCAGTACTTGTGGTCGTGTAGTAAAGCGAGTAACGGACGAGAGAAGCACAAAAACCTGCGTTTAGTTTAGTTCGAAACACATTTTTCTCAAAAGCTCCTTGTGCTTTTAAAACAAACTCTTTATAATGATCAACGCACCTCATCCACACTCAACTCTTACCATGGATAGCTGCCTAATACACTTTAAGATACTGAAGCAGGTACAGCATTTGTCAATTTCATCCACCAAATAACGCGGCCAAACCGAAACAACAAAAAAAAACCGAAAAAAAAAAACACAATGACGTTATAACCTTCATAGCGTTTTTAGTTCTTTCGCCTTCGGTTTTGTTTCTTTCTTATGTGTTTGGTGTTTACCTCATTGTAGAAATGCCATAAAATTATCTTCTTCCTATTCTCTTTCTATATTCCCACTTGTCACGTGACTAACAAGTACAATAGGGTCAGGTTCGTTGGAAATACGCGAACTGCACATTCGGTGACGTGCCTCTCTTTTCTGTATTCTCCGTACACCCAAGAAAATGTACGTTTATACTATACATGTATTAGACCTTTCTGTGACATCCCAAAGTAGCAACTTTTAAAAAAGTAGGAGAAAACAATCAAAAACCCAAAAAAAAAAAGTCACGTGATGTGAAAAAAAAATTTATTTCATCATCGATTTTTTGGGTTTCTGGTTGTCTATATTTTTAATTAACTCCTCTAAATTCCAACTTGATCATTTAATTAATTAGATTTAAATATCAAACGCTTTTAAAAAATCCAATTGATTTGTGTAGCTCCATCGTAAAAAACAGCAAAAAAAATTTACGACAAATTTTTTTTTTCCTTTTATCTTTCTCCACCCAAAAGAAAACACTTCGCTTACCCTTCCTTTGCAGGCATGAACCAAGAAGATGCTCGTGAGCATGCTGAAGATCTCGTGGAGTTCAAGTCGATGATATCAAAGTTTTCGTTGATAACAAAGAACAAACCTCTTGTCCTTCAAATCGAATCAAAAGGAACTCGTACAGTAGCCATCACACCATGCGCAGAGGTCCCACTACAAAAGTTAAAGACCAGAGGTCGTTCCAGAAAATTAACAACATCATTATCGTCAAAAACAAAAAATCACGTGATGATGAAAAAAACGACAAGGACTCCTCTTTCTGGTTGTATTACAAAGACAAGGACCAAGACAGTGCCAAGGAAACTACAGATTAATTACTTGACGAACTGAGGAAGAAGAAAAACCAAACCACCAACAATTTTTTATGCAGTCATTGAGGAGCGACTGGCGACCTTTTTTTTCTTCAAAGCCAAAGAACGGAAGAAACATGTCCAGAGAAACAACAAAAAAACTCCTCCTAGCGAACTAACAGTTTGCGATTTTCAACAATAATCGAGTCCATATGATACACGTGATATTCTAAAACGCGTTAAAATGGTCCGTTTGTACAGTACACAATTTTTGTATTACAAAAAAATAATATAAGTTCTACAAAAACATAAAAAGCTTCAGTTTGTTTGTACCTTTTTTTTAGGTTTTCTTAGCTATACCATGGATTTTATTTCGAGTATATTGATAGCGCAGATTATGTAGGGTAGTATTAGCGTAATTCCAGGTTGCCAGCAACCATGACAAAGTTCTAATCCGCTGATCTTTCTGAATCTATTTTTTGACAATCTTGTTGACATCATCAAGCTCCGTATCGTAATCAGTACCTGGGTATCCGTTAACAAAAATCTCTATGCCTAGGGTTCCCTTTATATAAGCACATGTATGTTATGATTACCAATAGGAGTACGTACTTGCCTCAGATTTATAAGTTGTTTGGAAAACAGTAAAGCCACAAAGAGAAAAGCAAGGACTGCAAAATTAAAAATAAAATCTGACTTTCCTAGCGAAAAACAAAGCCTCCGAGCATTAAACTAGCACATCAAAGGGCATTGCTATAAGCTAGTTTAGTGTTACTTCTGAATCATAGGGGAAACGTTCACCCAAGGCCCATGAACGCTTAGCAACAATCAAGATAACTCGTTTTGGCTTTGCGTTATTTTCCGAAAAAGAGAAACTCACAAACTTAGAATGGTACCATGATACCTATTTTAATACAATTCATCAAGTGTTACCCGAGATTGTCATTTAGATCTCACTTTTTACCGTTTAATGTTTTTTTTGACAGAAACGTTGAGATAACACTGATTTTGATACACCTCTTGCGTGGAGTGTCTGACTACGAAAGTTTTTTGCTCTTAAAGCCACACTTCAACATAACTGGTTATTAAGAGATCTCAGGTCACTCATTGGTACTTATTTTATACTCGACGCGTATACTGAAGGCTACGCAGTAATAACTAATAAGAACTTGTTGTTTCAAAAAATGCCATGTGTTGTCACGTGTTGCTCAAATTTCACGATAACTACCTCATTATATTCTTCAGAATATTATTTATCTATTCACACATTTCACAGCGCTACACAAGAAACAAACAATCCAGAGGAAAGTGAAAGTTAAAAACCATAACAAGGTCATAAATACTTCTATTGATTTACCGATCCGTTTTTTCGATAAGAACCCAAAGACACTTTATTGAAAACTAACATACAAAAAGGCTTTCAAGATGATAAATACATGGCCGCCTCCCAGCTCTAAAATTATAACATCATTCTTCATCATGCATGTTTAATTTTTTTATCAGAAGGTTTTGCGCTTGGAGATACTTTACTGCGATAGACCATTCTCAATATAGCATAGAACCAGTAAAGATGAATACACTGTAGAATACATAACAATACAGTCAATGATATATGTGCAACACATTGTGCATTACATGTTTCGAAAAGAAACGCTGTTGAACTAAACAAAAAAAAAATCAGTTTGAAAAAAAAAACGCAAAAAACCTGCGAAATAAACGGTTTTCATGGACTTGTTATGCGTACACTGTGCTTCTAATGACCCAAAATGGGTAGTAAACAAGTCTACCAATGAAAAAAGCAACAGGAAAGATGCACATAGCGATAGTGTTCAGAGTGTCGGCTTTCAACATGAAAGATAACCTTGTCAAGTGTAGAAAAGGATCTGATAGCGAATGTGATGTTATAATAAGCATTCCTATACGGTGATACCTACAGAGACGTAAACAAGAGCAAAAAGCTTTTTTGATCAAAAAAAAAACTCGGAAACAACACTAACGATGCATAGCTGCATCTCCAGCGTAATATTTGAGCGTCCAGTTGAGTATTGGGCGGTTTAAAGATAGAGAAAGGGAGGAGAAAAAAGCCAAAAAATCCAAAAAACAACGCACTCGAAATACCAGCCCACCACAGAAAGACAAACGGCAATCAAGTGGTGACATGTCATGGCCAATGTCAATTCAGCAGCATGCGACAGAGACCACCAATATTCCTCCAAGTACAAGCTCAGTTTGATCAATAGAAGTAGTTGTTCTCCAAAACTAGTTTTTTTTCGTTAAATTACGCTTTGGTTTAATGACACGCGTTGAAATGGTAGATAGCGTACCTTATTTCGTTGTCATAGTAACAGAGGTCGAGGTTCCACATGTAGCCAAGACTGTTTACCACGTAAAACGTGAAGGGTAGGTACAACACACAATGCGCGAAGCAATAGGCCTGCTCTTGGAACTTTTCAACTTGTTTTTCCGTAAGTGTTTCTTTTTGACTCTTTTCGCTGCGTGACTAACGAGCAGGCGTTAATATACCTACGTGTGCGCTATGACGTGCTAGAATACGCAAAAAACGAATGCGAAATACAGAAAGTTCTACGTACTAATAATATCGCTGCGAGATAGTATATCACTAGCCTGAAGCATCTTGTAGCTAATGTAGTAACACCACACGCAACGAACCAACCGAGCGACAAAGGAGCTAAATCCATTGGTTTGCTTATTAAACTGTTACGTTGTAGATAATAGTACTGTTTTGTAGTGCTGTTCCCTAGTTTAGTCGTGTTCGGACAAAAGAAGTTCCAAGGGAGTAACTTATCTGACGAACGGTGATACGGCCGTTAACTGAGTTGTTTTTTCATCACACTCGAGCCAGGCACTTGTTCGCTACACCACTCAAGTGATTAGAACAGCCCGAAGAGTCCTCCTTTTGTTCGTAAGGTGAAATAACGCACGTATACGCTGTAATAAGTATAATTACGAGTCATGGCGGTATAGCATTGTAGTTACAAGTGTTTTGTTTGATCTTAAACAAAAGTTGGTCCCAAAGATACCTGCAGCATTTGCTGAGCGCTGAAATGGTATTGGTAGCTAGTAGAACGCTCAACTATTTCCTCAACTTAATGTCTACCGCAAGAGTTTAACGCAGGCCCTCAGGGAGTTTATTGAAGTAACGAACAAAGTGCAAGTAGATATTCTGATTATACTACTATCGGAAGCGCTAAAAGCCACAACCTTTTTGTAGGTTATCGAACAAGCTAGTTGATTAAGTTGTCATGACGCTAGTCTGTCCAATTTTTCCTAATTTGTACCGGACAATATGGAGCTTTTAGAAAACTAGCACTTTTTTTTCAACTCCGATAATCATCCAACACGCAAAGCTCATCTTGCGTCGCGAACCTAATCGCTTAGGTAAATATTAATTTATACATATCTAGGGCTTCTTGCTGTTTTTTTTTTTCGGTTTTGTGTTTGTTTTTGGCCAAAACTATCGTTGGTATTAATATAATGCATGGGGAAGTTGTTTTATTGCTAAATGATTGCAAAGATTTATCGAAAATACTTTTCTATGCCGTATATACTACGTCGGCATACTACACACGATATATAGCACCGATATGATTATTAAAGCGATTGACAAAATTCTAACGTTTTTACAGGTAAGCGTTTTAGCGAGCTACCGCTATGCGTGCTTATGGGTCAGAGGATCGCGCTTTCTATGATAAGGGAGTCTCTAATTTGAAGGCTGGGAACTATCCGGCGGCCAAAAAATGGCTCAAAAAATCGTCCAAGTGTGGTTATACAAAAGGTACGTCTATTTGCTCGTTTGTAATCGATTATTTTCCAACAACTGGTTGTTGCTCGCAAATAATCCAAACTCTGTATTTACCACTTTCGATATAGCCATGTGCGAGCTTGGAAAGCTGTACAGGGACGGTACAAAAATTGAGCGCGATTTGGATAAAGCCAAAGAACTTTTCGAAGCTGCAGCGAAAAAGAAGGACTCTGGTAAGCGAACATACTATTTTTGCGCTAACAAATCGTTGTTCAAAACGCTCTGAATTATTTGACAGTTTTATTTTTTACAATGTCTTAAAAACGATTAAAACCTATTAGATGGGTATGTAAATCTTGGTATCTTGTACATGAATGGTTTGGGATGCGAAATAGATAGAAAGCAGGTTAGTAAAAAACATTTTTTCAAAAACTTCAAAAAAAAATTCTTTTGCTGAGTGCTGACGTGTCGTAAAGGCGAAAATATACTTCGTAAAGGCTAGTAAGCTATATAACGCTGCTGGTATGTGTAATTTAGGCGTGTGCTATGCTAATGGGTATGGTGTTAAAAAAGACGAAGAAAAGTACGTACAAAATTACATTAAACAGTGTTTAGATAGTTTTCTGTGTAATTTACTAATATACACTATTACTTTTTTTTTCGGGTTTACGACAAAAAAGGAAAACGTAAACGAGAAATTTTTACGACTTTACGATTTTTTTTTTTTGTTTTTTTTGCGTTTTGCGTTTTACTCCTGACTAGTCAAAGATCCGTCTATACTGTATCGTAAAGAATTTTCCTTTTACTTGGCCTCAATCTATTTTTTGTTAATATGTTTTATCTTTCTAGAGCTTTGGCTTATTTCAAGCGTGCTGCAGAGAGGAAGAATGTCAGAGCACAATATAACTATGGTATATTCTTGTTAAAGCAGCCTGGTGTTCCAAGAGAACAACGCGCAAAGGCTTGTATAAAATGGTGTAAGAAAGCTGGAAGACAAGGACACCCTGGCGCCTGCGCTCAAATGGGCTTCATGTATATAAAGGTACAAGACGTCAAATAATTTTTTTTTGAACGTTTTTTTATCCAAATTTCAAAAAAAAACCCAAGTCTTCACGTTTACAGCCTTTGTGAATGTTTTTTTAGTTTTAAATTATCACCAATATATTATATTACACTAGTTTTATGGGTTTAGCTCACTATTCATGCGTGTATACGCTGTCAAATATCGGAAATATTAATTTTTCTCTTTTTAGGGATATGGATTACCTGTATCCAAAAAAGAAGCGCTAAGGTGGTACAGCTACGCACAGACATGTGGACATCCACGTGTTTCAAAAATAGTAGCTGATCTTAAGAGTGCTAATCCAAACATGTCAACACCTGCAATGTCATCAGTGTCAGGCGCTAGTAGCGCTACTCCATCTGTATTGACAGACAGCTCTGCTTCTATTTTCAGAGAAGCAAGCAACACTGAAGAAGCGTCTTCCTTCACTGCTGGACGAGACTCACGTGCTGGTGACGATATTTCTATTTCACAAAGTCAAGAAAGCTCAAGGATGGATGCATCTTATACTACAAAAGCGAGTATGAGGAGTATTGCTGCAAGTGTTAAAGAGGCAAGACGTAGAAAGAAAATGAAACCAGTTGTTGTTACAAACGCAGCTCCTAAACAACCAGTCGTTGCAGTTGTTTCAGGTGAAGAAGAAGATGACAAAGAAATAGCTTCCCTTGTGACAGTAGATGTTGAAGAGTCATCTGTTTCTCCAAAGAGTCCAAGAACTCCTAGAAGTCCTAGAGCCTCTGAGAGAGTAGTTTCAAGGAGATCAAGTAGGAAGGGTTCAAGAAGTGCTAAGAAGGTGAAGAGTTCTGATAGTAGAAGATCTTCACGTGCGCATAAAAAGAAGCGAAGGAAAAAAACATTTGTCAAGAGTGAAAGCGGTTCTTTACTCAAGAGGGAGAGTGTTCGTGGTATCCCATTATCTTTGATTGGATCTACGCCACCTTCATCGCCACCATCGTCATCGAAACCACCATTGACAGCGAGAGATAGTATGAGAAGTATCACAGCTAGCATTGGTGCAAGGACAACAAGGAAAAAAACAAGAAGGAAGAAAAAATCGCATAAACGTCAACGTAGCAATAATGATGAACAGCCAAAAGAATTGCTTGTTGAACCTTCAATAACTACTAAAGTAGAAGAAGATAAAGAGGAGGACAGTATAAAGAGTCTAGAAAGAACTAAGAGAAGTGTTAAACGTCATAGCAGTAAGAAGAAGAAAAGAAGAAAAAGGAAGCACAGAAATAGTACCTTGAAAAAGAGTTTTAAAGAAGAAGATGCTTCTGTGGAACCTGAGGCAACAAAGAAGAAGAAACGTGATAAGAAAGAAGCTATTAAAGTTGAAGAAAATGATGAGACGCCAAATGAGGACGACGCTAAACTAGATCCTCTTGACGATGAAACACCAAATGTAAGCGATAATCATGACAACGAGGATGCAAAACAAGATCCTCTTGATGATACTGAGGACAAGGATTCAAAAGAAGATCATGTTAATGAAAGTGACATTACTGCTAACAACGCTGAACACGACAATAAGCAAGATCCTCTTGATACAGCAGAGGAAGAAAAAGAATCAACTTCATTGGACGAAACCAAAGATGATAAAGAGGGTAGATACCAAGAAACTGAAGAAGAAGAACAAGAAAAAGAAGAAGAAGGAGAAAATAATGTACATACAAAACAAGAAGAAAGGTCTGAAGCTGAAAACTTGACAGATTCGGTACGATACAAAAAAAAAACCGGTGATTTTTGCACGTGACTTTTTTTAAACACTTTATAGTTCTAACTTGTTTTTATAAGGACACAGCAACATTGTGACCTAAGACTGGCCACGAGAATATTTCGTGACCATCTAATAACAATAACTTAATCACCCCCCACACTTCACCACGCCCTTGTAATTGTACAAAGATTTTAAAAAAAGTACCAAAAAAATCTAAATTTCAAAAAAAAAAAGTAAAATAAAAACACAACACCTTATTTATTAAACAAAAGAAACATCTGTGTCAGGTCTATATTTATTCATGTGATATATTTAAAGTGCATCGAGGGTCTAAGACTTTGTGACACCGTTGCCACATGACACAACCTTCGTCACATAGAGCATTTATTTGACCATTATCATACACTCCATTATATTTAAAATCATCCACATGACGCTGCACGTGTATTTGACCATTGTCGTACCACTGTTTGAATTCTCCTTTTAGTTTACAAAAGTGAGTATTCGTTGCAATTGACTGTTGTCGTACCAGGCAATACGCTCTCCGACTAGTTTATCATTGATGAGTTGGCACTGCATCATCAATTAGTCATTTCCATTCCACTCAATGTAGTCTCCTTCTTTCTTACCATTTAAGTAAGTGTGCGCTGGTATTTAATGTCAAGGAAAATGGATCAGATGGTATAGAAGCGGAAAAAGTGGAACTCCATGAATACAACTGTCTGTCCAATAAACAAACTGCAAGTCAACCTAAGTAGTTTTGAGTTTGTGACATAAATGGATGCTACAGGCCAGCAATCACCACCAAAGAAAGTACAAAAAAAGGTACCCTTTTTTTAAACACCTTCTCATTGATTTAATGCGCGTGTAGTCTGTAACGCCTTTAACCGGTTCAGAGGCCGAGAATACACTTGTAGGACTACCTAAAGATGTATGGGGAGTTATTTGTATGTTTATCGAGCAAGCTAGCTGACTGCTGACAACTTTAGGCTCAAATATTTACGAAGTGTCATCTGCAAGAAACATTCTAAGCGTAAACAAGATCGTACATACCATTGCTAAAGAAAAAGTCAATTGGCGTGGCGTATACGCTCAAAAGTTTAAACAGAAGATAGGCACGTGATCTAACATATTTTTTCTTGTTTTTTGGTATTGTATTGAGCACGTGATAATAGTAAAAAAAAAGCTGTAAACGAAAGTAGTCACGTGATTATTATAAATGCTACAATGACAAATTAATGTTAACTAAACTTTCTTTTCTTGTTTTAGAGTTTCTTGCGTCTCCAAACCCTCCAATACCTTTCGTTCATCATTCATTTGTTGGTAAATCTTGTTGGTATAACAGACTCGTTCATAGGTCAAAGCTTGGTGAGTCAGAAGTTAGCTGCGACAACTTGAACATTTGGAGAAATATTGAGGTACTTCTTCAATTAGTTTGTTATTCACAACAATGTAGTCTGCGGCCGATATCAACCTTTCAGGCAGTGAAGATATAAGCTGTTATATAGGGCTAACTGGGATTCCTTTATTTATTTATGACAAAGAAGAAGATGATCCAAATATCAGCTTCTCCGAAACCTTTTTTCAAGTGGCCGTTTTTAACTTTGAAACAAAACAGCTTGATGTACACTAATTATTCTAGCACTTTTTGCTCTAAACCTTTATTAGAATTTCATTGTTTCTTATAGCGATCAAGGTTCAGAAACGGGTACAAAGGCCCTAGCATTGTCATTTAGTGTAATGCGGTTGTTACAAGGTAGGTGTTATTGGAATGAAAGAAAACTAAAATCTAAGAAAAAAATAGGATTCAAGTACAATGCTTATACAAAAGACTCTAACAAAATACACAACTATATTGAAGACTACTTGTATAGTGCACTAGGTGAGGCAGCCATCCCAGATGATAAAATAAGATATGTGTATGCCAAGGGGTACGTGTAAATCAGCTTTTTCTACAAACACTTTTTTTTTCAACCATATTTCAAATACGCTATGTATGAGCTTATTAAATATCATCTATTGTTGGCCAAATACATAAAACAACCAAACAGTAAGGGAGGAGTTTTTTGTCATTATAGGACTTCACCCTTAAAGAGTGGCCATTTTCTAATGAACTCGCACTAAGAATCAGTTTTTTTTTTTGTTGTTAAACCTAATATGCTTTCCAGCAAACCATATCATTTTAAACTATATGAAAATGATGATGACTACGCAACTGGAAAAAACCACATACCTGATACTAAATTCTCTTCTTTTAAAAAGATTGGTAACTATATTGTTCATAAAGATGTTAAAGGCATTTTTGAATATTGGGATAATGAATCAACGTACGCTATGTTTGTTTAGAATAACAAAGTTACTTACCTCCTATTGAAAGCTTCACACGATGTTTGGACGATCCAAAGATGTACCTAAGCCTGAGGTATATAAGTTGAAACCTGCACTCAAAGACATAATTATACTCAAAGAAGAAGGTAAGTGCTGAGCACCAACTTTGAAAAAATCTTACTGTTAGAACAGGAGGCTTGATATCAGTTTTGGATGACCCTAAGGAGGTTAAAGCTATTGTCCAAGAATGCATAAAGGATGGTGGTATAGATTGTATATGTGAAAGTCTATCAAAGAAGTCTATGGCTTTGTTTCAAGCATTTCGTAAGGGTGGCAATGAAGAAAATGATGAATTCTTTGATGACTTTCCTGAGCTTTCAAAATCCTTTACATACTCTGTTATAACAAGATGGGATGGTGGCTATATACCCCCATTGGATGACAATATTTCTCATGAAAACAAACACCTAAAAATCGTACACGATGACTGAATGTAAGGATTACAATACGTGTGCCAAAAGTTTTATTAAAATAGAATTCTATTTGTTTTATTTTTGTGCTTCCTCTGTCTTGTTTCCTCATTCGCCACTGTCTGAAATCACGGTTATAAAAGATGATGAACACACATGTTTACAATGCTAATACATCTGCAGGTTTGTGACTGAAACATTCTTGTATTTCTTTTTGAGGTACTTGACACTTGATTTATCTCCTAGCAGCAATGGGATGAGGATGTAATCACAAGTGACGATTAAATAGATTTGTTGGTGTTCACAATATTTATCCATAAACCCTAATCAAATAGATGAAGGCGCATAGCTTATTTGCATTGTGACGCCCTAAGATTCTTTGACGTCCTTTACCGGACTTAACAATGGAAAATACCTTTATAAACAGTTAGATTACACTATCCTAAATTTAACTTCTTATTTTCATATCCCTAAAATACCAGACTTCTTAGCTGGCCTTGCTGGGGACCTCACAGGGAACCTTGGCGAAGGTATTTTCATACCAGTGACAACGTTGCGGTTGTACGTTACTTTCTTGGAACTTGTACATAAAAAGCAATATTCCGTCTCGTGTCACAAATTCACGTAATTGACGTAAAAGTGATCGTTTATTCACGTGAAAAACTTTTCATTACATTTCTTAGTAGCAGCCACATGGCACGTACAAAGCAAACGGCAAGAAAGTCTACAGGTGGCATGGCGCCAAGAAGAAATACATCCAAGGCTAGAACGCCATTACCGCCTGTAAAGAAAATACCACTCAGTGTATGCACTTTTTCTTCATGTATTTCTTTGTTTTAACGCTTTTCAAGGCTACTTCGTTAAATTTTAATTCAATGATGGATCCAGAGCTTGGTGGGTTACCAATAGAAGTGTGGGGGATGATTTGTAAGTATCTTCTATCGAATTAGACGTTAAACCGTTGTACAGGCTCAAACATCCGCGAGTTATCTCCCTCAGGGAATATACTACGCGTCAGTACTACTATACATAGCATAGCAGTCGAAAACATCGACTGGAAGAGTGTTTACGCTCAAAAGTTCAGAACACCACGAAGTACGTTACAGCGATCACATTTAAACAAGTCTTGTTTTCGTTTTAGCACTAACGATCAATTTAAGGTTTGTTGGCTTCTCCTTCACCTCCACCTCCATTCGTTCATCTGTCGTTTGTAGGTAAAGGTGCTTGGTACAACCGTATTGTTCATCGTGTAAAACTGGGTAAAGGAACGTCAAAATCGAGTATGTTTGGGAATAGTACATTAGATCAAATAAATGTATGGAATGGTAGAGAGGTAATAATAACATTGCTCAAAAGGGGTCTTTGAGTGTATTTTTGTGTACTCATGTTTGTTGCCTTAGAAAGTACCTTTTGAAGATGATGGTCAAGGTTTATGTATGTGTTTGATTGGGCGTACTGGGATTCCTTTGTTTTGTAAGCAAACTGACTCAGGATTTGGAGAAGCACAAGTTTACGATTTTTCTAAGAAAAAGTTTATCGTACGATACCAAGAACATAAAACACAAAAATTTATTGATTAATATCAAACCCTTTCTGCGGATTTTTTTGAAAAAAAAACCAACAAACAGAGAAAAAGTCATTCCTATTGTTTCAGTTTCGCTTGCCCCTTCTCTTTAATAATGTTTGTGATGCTAGGCTTTTATTGTATCGTATCATAATAGATCAGATGAGACCGGAACTAAGATTTTAGCTACAAGTTATACAGTTGCAAGGTTGCTCTTTGGTATGTTATTAAAAGTTGTTTTAATTTGTACAGTTATAACTTTTTTTCAAGGTTGTGGCTTTAACGAGTACAAAAAAGACTCTGAATATGGACCTGTGATCTTAGAATATGCCACACAGATAATGTATGATGTTTTTGAAGAATTATCACCTAATTGTATGGAATACTATCCACACGGTTCAGGGTATGTCTTTCTCTTTTTTTTTCTTTACTTAATTAAAGCTGATTTTTAGAATACCTTATCGCTTCAAAATGTACGAAAATGACGACGACTATGCAACTGGTATTAAAGCTATTCCTGGTATAGCTCTGCCTTTACAATACCGAACTTTTGGTAAGTACATACCACATAATGACATTTCTGATGTATGGAGTAAGTGGGATGATCAATCAATGTAAGAACTTGAATTATTCATCATTATGTTTATGTTTGTTCAAAGGTTCTACCGATGTTCTGACGGCCTAGGAGCAAAATGTCTTCAACTTAAAATGCAAGAAGATGGTGTGGATGATACGCTGATTATTTTAAAAGAAAACGGTAAGAAGAAACAAACGTAAACGAATGGAAACAAAAAATAATTTTGTTGCGCCCTTTACAAACTTTAACTTTTCGTATTTTCATCAGCTAAGCTGATAAGACAAAAAAAAACTCCACTTGATATATCCCTAAAGCTCCGTATGGAAAACACGCACTAACGTTTTATGTACAATGATTTTTTTGTAAGAAAAAAACAAGAAAAAAAAAAGGCTTTTCAATATCGTTGTATTCTTTGTTTGTCCTTGTTTTAAACCAAATTTTTAGGTGATGATTCTATTGTTGTTGATGACCCAACAGAGGTCCAACGTATTATCAAGGAAGCTAGAGATAATGGAGGACATTCTAATTTATGCAATACTCTATCAAAGCAATCAATAGCTGTTTTTCAGCCATTCAATACTCTAACAAAGCAATCTGCTTTCCAACCATTTTGTATAAGTGAACTCGTGTACCATCAGTTTAGCAATAGAGTTGAGATTCCAGGTAAAACCCACTTTCTCACTAAGTATGAAGGAAATCACGTGCCACCTCGTCAAAGTAGTATAAGAGATGAAGATAAGCATATGATGCGGTTTGTTGGTCCAGGGAGTCCTGGATTTGATGAGGATAATGATTTGATTTATGGTGCTTGTAAACCAGCTTCTTCGATTGATTCAAAGTCTTTCATCTACTGTTAAGGGAGACTGATTTTGTAATTATAATAAAAAATTATTAGTAAGTAAGACTGGTAAGAATCATCAGAACAAAAAACTTTGTACTTCTAATAAAATGTTCCTTGTGGCATTCACGACTCTCCTAGTTTGCACAACTTCTAACAGAACTCTCAAACTGACACTTTAGGAAAAGAACTGCAAGCAGTTGAGGTTAACCGGCTATCAAACCTAAACGGTTAACCGGTTTGTAAGCGGAAAAGTAAGACCTCTTACTTAGAATTATCAATCACAGTTTGGTTACAAAACGGCGGTTTTGAATGAGGGTAACTCTTAGCGCATCTTTTCAAGAAAAGGTCAGTTATTTATTTCATTCCTCCACGTGTCCGAATTCTCCATTGTGCTAACATGCGTCTATGACGATGTCTCGTGTCGCAGTACTTTCAAACGTTACAAAGGCATCAAAATCGTGCTTTTTTCTTTAAAATTATCTGTACATTTATGGACCCACAGTCAAAACAGACTTAAAAAAAATGAAGGTGTCGAGTTAAGTAGCGGTGCTAGGGAATCGAACCCTTACTTCATAGTTTCGCCCAACGAAATGCGCTAACCATAGCAAATACACCACACTAATGGCCTTCGATTGTACAACTCTGGTGATCTCCATAAATCGTTGAGAACAACAGTTCGAAACAAAATTAGATTTTCTTTGAAAGCTGAAAACACATAAAGAACATAGTTGACTTTTTAATTAAGTGTTAGAACTGTTATTTCTGTTTGTAAGGTGTACTACTTGTTTGCTATAAAGTCAAATATGCAAGATACGTATGTCCTAGTATTTTTTATGGTGCACGTAGTATTTTAACGTTTGTTTTAGAGAACGACACGAAATTGCGTTAATTGACTTACCCGCAGAGATTTTAGTCGTGATATTAACGTTTCTGGACGATTCAAGATTCGATGCTGCGCAAACGTGCTGGACGCTCGCAAACGTTATACATTATCACGTAGGATACGAATATATTACTATTAAATCACAGACAGCGTTTGAACTGATTTGCGGAAGCCCAGTGAAAAATCTTTACAACACGATGGTTGCCTTCTCAACTGAGTTTGGTCGTACACTTACTGATCAAAGCTTTCAAGCTTTAAAGGGTGTTAAGAATATAGCCATTGAAGAGAACACTAAAATAACAAATAAGGCATTAGAAGCACTAGCAGGAGTACACACCATAAGGATTTGGGAGTGTCCTGGAATATCGGACAATGGAATTAAAGCAATCGCTGGTGTTCACACAGCTGATATCTATGAATGTGATCTTATCTCTGATCAAGGATATGCCTACCTTGCAGGTGTACATACAGTAGATGTGAGTCACTCAAGTATCACAGATGTTGGCTTAAAGGCGCTGAGCGGAGCTTATTCTATAAATGTGAGGCATTGTTTGCATATAACCGATGAAGGTATAAGTCAGCTCAAACATGTTCATGAGCTTAAACTGAAGAGTACAAAAGTGACAGATATTGGGATAGAGGCATTGGCGACAGGAAATGGGAATGTTTTGCATCAAATAGGTCTTTCAGGTACTTCTATTACAGACATTGGAGTCAAACATCTTGCGGGTATACAAAAGGTTGATTTGTCTGGTTGCAAACATATTACATCAAATGGTGTAAAATACTTGGCAGGTGCAAAGTATATTAACCTTGCTCGTACAAAAGTTACAGATGAAGGTATTAAAGAGTTATCTGGTGTTTTTGATATTGAATTACAAGATACGAAAGTGAGTGATGAAGGTCTTGTAGCTCTTAAAGGTGTTGAGAAAATAAACCTCAAAAACTGTATGAATATCAGTGATAAAGGTATAAAAGCTATTTCTGGTAGTGTACGTACAATCAATATATCAGGAACACATGTAACTGATGAAGGTCTTAAAGAACTTTCAGAAGCTATTGATGTTTGTTTGAGTAATTGTGTCAAGATTACAGATCAAGGTCTTAAACATCTCACTTCAGTTACAAAACTTAATGCCTCGGATACTAATATTACTGATGTTGGGTTAATGTCACTTAAGGGTCTGAAGATGCTCACTTTATTGAATTGTGATAGTATTACAGACAATGGGATTAAAGATTTAAAGGCTCTTGTGTACTTTTATACAAATAACCAAAAAATCACAAAACAATGTACTGATTCATTACCTAATCTCCAGCGCTTTCTCAGAGATGACTGAAGTTGATATCCAATACATAATATTAGCTAAAAATATAACTTTGTTTATCAATAAATCTATTAATATTTCTCACACAGATGTACTTGTCCTATTTAAGCTTTGCGATAAAGTATTTTGTGAAAATGTCAAGTCCAGTACTTCTATGTCATGTCCTGTTGCTTTCACAAATTTCTTGAACTCTGCAGCTGTCATAGAGAGTGTGTAGTAATTAGTCAGAGGATGAAACAAAAGCTATTGGTCATCAGTTGTAACAAGCTTCTCACTAAAATTAACTAATTTGCAAGCTTGCAGATTTTGTTTCGTTGAAAAGAGTTGGCAAACAGATCCTTTTCTTACACCTACGCACTTGTCAAATTTGTAAAGAATTATTCCAATAGATATGATTTAGTGAAATATTAAGGCTGTATTGGTATGCTGTAAATCAATGAATCAACCTAACTTTTGTTGATGTTGTAGAAACTGCCGAACTTGCTGACTAATGTAAAAATATGATGCAAATTAAAACCAAAAACTCTACTTAAAATAGTTTCTATCTCCCCTACTTACTTGAGATTGATGAAAGATTAATGAACGCAATATGAAAGATTGACAATGAAAAAAAGAATAAAATCACGTGCTTTGACTTTTTACATCTATTTTGTTTCCAAAATAGTCTGTTTTATTAGCGCCTACCAGCCCCTGCTACGCTCCACCTGAGCACGTTTTCTAGCTTGTTGAGCATTTTCTATTATTTAGCGGCTCTAGTGAGGCTGACATTGCGTGTGCATTTTATCGCCAATCACGTCCCAGTTAAATCTGTCACTGTCCAGTTTTCACAATTGTATGTCATTGACAGCTACTCATTGCTTGTTAGTGACTCAATAAGCCTCAAAAAGAGAAGGTTTAGGGATTTTACTTGAAACGGACTTTTGATAGCAGTTCTGATAGTTATGGATTACAATACAAAAAAGTCCTTGGTTTTATGTACCTGTAATGAGATCACTAATAGAGTGGGTCTTTGAATACATTGATCCAAGTAAGGTCTAAAACCAAGGACCAAGGATTCTCTCCTAGTCTACAATGCTAAGAAATGGCACGTGTCTGTAACATAGGGCTATACAATAAAGTTTCGTCACTAAAAACACTATGAACTTAGACCAAGCATTCAACAATTTTCTCGTGTACCTCAATAGTTGCCAGTACTTCTAGGGTGTTCCTAATAGCGTTCTTTTGGTCATCATTATACAAATGAGCTATTAGAAGGTTTTAATACTCACAGCAACGGCATTGCAACTAGGAAATGGAGTGTTAAAGTTGATGAAGAAAAGGGAAGTATACGAATACATCCTGCTTCTGCCAGCCTGGTATTTAAAAAAACTGTAGTGAAAACTCGTAACAATTGAAAAAACTGCTACGCATGTCAGGTTTATTGGAAGCTGGCTTGAGTAGGAAATGAGTTATAAGTTGAGAAAGGTCCTACCTTTACAATGTAGCTTGGGAAATAGTGCAAAGATATTTTCATCACGTGATTTGCAATAAACGTCATACTTGTTCTCAAGTGAACAGTTGCTTCTAATTTTCCACGTAGGACTAGAGGTGGTCGTGGTCCGGTCCCAGCAAAGCCTGCTACCAAAATCTGTAATCGGCTAACCGTTTAATAATATGAGATTTTGTTGGTGTTGTAACATGCCACCACAGCCTTAACAGCCGACAAATAATTATTTTTGGCGGTTGTCGCAAACAGACAGCGAAACAGCACAGAAACAGCATGCTTTTTTTAAGTTCTACAAAAAGGATGAGTTTTCCCTTCTTGCCAACTATAACCGGTTCCCAAAAATTTAAACGGCTGACTAGCTATAGTCGTTTGGCGACCACCTCTACGTAAGACTCATTTGATGCCAATCATTTCGCTCATAGTACCTGATGAAAAATACACAATAAACTTGTTTCACACGACAAAACCAACAAGTAGTTCAGTATTATAAAACGTTTCCCTACGCGTAAATCAGCCTATTGGGAGTACTCACAGAGGTTAGAAAAAATGGCTTGCTTTTTCAAATAGAAAAGAAGCAGTTTTCGGACTTGTTTCAAAAAGATGATTGAAAAATTGGTCATAACCTTATAACCACATCCATTTCCATACCTTATACTTTGTATGGCGATTGCCAGCAAGTTGAACTAAATATTTCTTGGTTGTTACAACCGTGCTATAAATGCCCACAATGAAACAAAAAAGATAACCCGGTCAACCCTTAATTGGCCAAACAACTCAATACGGAACTTGTCGGTGAAAGTAAAGAACCACTCTACTGTGTCGCTACAGGTTAAATATGCAATAACGTATACCAAGAATAACAATATAAGGAGCCAAGTACGATAGTACTCTTTTGTTGAGGGAGTTTTCTTTCCTTTTTTTTGGAACTTTCAACACGAATCCAAAAAAAAAATAAATCAAAGCTACAACGAAGACTTTGCTTTAAAGTTTTACATGGCTATTTGTTGTCTGGTTCGAATCCTGACAAGATAGTCAGTACTAAATGAAGGGGAGTGGTAGCATAAAAGTCTAGTGAAATTGCAATGAGCTGTGATCTTTGTGTTTGCATAGTAGATTACTCACTTATTTCAATGCTAACACATCTGCAGGATTGTCTGTGACTGAAACATTCTTGTATTTCTTTTTGAGAAACTTGGCACTCGCTTTGTTACCTAGATTCAAAATATGAGCAATGTTTAACATCAATGCAATCGATTTTTGTGTGACACACGTACCACAAAACACAAGAATAGGTATTTTACTCCATTTCTTATTTTGCTTAATTATACTTTTCACCAAGTGCTCTGCTGCATTCTCATCTCCATCACCTTTACGGTACCTGTTTGTTATAATACGTAGCCTGTTGTTACAATATCCTTTAAACTTTTGAAGCCATGCCAATACCTCTGAGGATGACTTCATTTCTATAACCTTTTGGAGTGTTAGTACCCTTCAACCTTCAACATATTATATTTCTTTGTGCCTCTGTTTTCCTTGGCCGAGCTTTTAATAGCTTTACAATATTTTTGTTCTCGTCAGAGACGTTATCATCAACCCATAAGATGAGACACTTTGCATCTCTGTACTTGGTGTTGAACTGTGATAGATTAATAGTATTTGTGCTTTGATAATAAACAAGGTATCTCGGGAGAATCTTATCAAAAAAGTTAAATAAATAATAATTATGGCAAAAGTACTTGTTTGTTGGAGAATACAACAATCTCATCAAAGTCTGGCTTTTCGGTTTTTTTACAAGGATGGCAATTGCGAGCACTATTTGTTTTTTTAACAATAGCATAGTGTGAATCGTATCCATCCTATTTTTACATTGTTAGCCTAATTAATGGGTAATTTCAATGGATTACCTTGCATCCTTTTCCACAGAGACTGTTTGGATCACTAGGGTTTGGAACTTCGGTAGCTGGATAGGGTTTTCCCATCATCACCCACGATATCAACATACAAGGAGTATCTGTCTTGTCCCACTCAGCAAACACCTTTCCTACAACAGCTCTATTAACTTCAATCACATGACTATAGACACATACCATAGTCTGGGTATTGTGTAAAGTAGATACCCTTCCCTTGGAAACACAGTAAGTTAAACATGTACATGTTGAAAACAAAAGGTATTTTAAATGTTGGTACCAAAGAATCCTGGATCTTTCTGGTCTTTTAACTTTCCTGGCTCTCTAAAGTTGTGGGTCGCAATTAAGAAACTGATGTGCTATGTATGCGCATAAGTGGCATACTTAATATGATGATAGTACCTCTTTTGCGCCATGAAACCCAGCAATGAGATTGATTTGCTCATTACCAGAAACAAGGAGAATATAGTTTTTCAAATGGTTCATTGTCCGTTCTTGTGCTTCTAGTTTATCTTTATCGACTGTATTCAATTTGCTATCGCTAATATCTAAATGATGGATTAATAAGAATTGCTATAAAATGTTCTATCACTTACCTGAAGATTTAGATTGAAGTACTTTAGCAACAAGCTGTTCATATTTTTTTTGGAATGCAGCTTCAAGCGTTTGATTGTCAAAGAAAACAATCTTTTCCAGTGTAAAGAACGACTCACTCTCAGTACCCATAAACTTGTAGAACATATTGCGAGCTCTCAAGTACTCGTCACAACGTTCCTGTTTAGATCAGTCAGTAAAGATGATATCAAGTTGGAAAAGGTGTCAGACATACTTTGGTTGTTTCGTGGCTTGTGAGAGAAGTCCATCTCAAACCTGGATACTTTTTCTTATTCTCTTTCCAATCGCCTTGTTTTAAAAATTGCTCGCCATGAAGACTGCTCCACAACCTATTGTGGCTTATTGGCAATACAGGAAAGCCCTTTTTCAAGTGAGAGGCAGTGACAATATCTCCTAGCAGATAGTTGTAAGTATAGTTGACCCTTCACATTGTGGTTACCTGTTTGTTCAAACGTATATGGAGGTTTTGAAGCTTCAACAACACGGCCGTTTTGAATACTAACAGGGCATAGCTGTACTTGTTTACCTTCCAATGGTGCTAAGTACGAACCAATACATTTCTAAACATATGTGAATGTGTTCAATACTTAACTATGATATTTGCTATCGTACCTTCCATAACCACGGCACTTTGCCTCTGATGACAATATTTATGGCAATGTTATTGTAGTACAGCACAATTGTGTTACCATAAAAATCATTCAATACAATCAGATTCGAAAATAGGCGGAACTCTTTGTTTCGGAACTCTAGATATTTTGTTAGTATAGCTAAAACGTTATTTTGGTGCTTACCTCTTAATCTTGTTTGCAAGTTATTAAATACGTCTATGGAAGTTTCACTGACTTGGTATGCTAAGAACTTTGAAGTGGTTGATAGGTGCTCATATATGTCAGGAAGTGACTAAAGTGTTTAGCAATATTAACAACAATAAACAAGAAAACAAAGAAAAAATTGAGAAAAAACAAAGAGAACACGTGTTTCAAACGTACTATTTTTTGGGTATTTGGATTTTTTTTGATTGTTTCAATCGTCTTGGTCTCAAAGCTATCATCTTTTTTAGGTATGAATGATAGCAACCTCCACTCTGTTGGCAACTTGCTCAAGTAAAACACTTCAGAAAATACGGATAATTCCTTGTTTCCTTTTTTAACTAGATTGATACTGGACTCCTTTTCTGTCACAGGCGGAAAGTATAACATATCAGCTTTTGGCAATAACGAAATTATGATGTATCCGTCTGAGCCATAAACTTTCTAACAACAGTAAGTAAATAATGTACCAATAACAAAAACATGTTACTAAGTTACCTTTTCTTCTTTTGTCAAGCAAACACAAAACGACAGTTCAACCAAGAATCTCATTACTTGCTTCACTTGCTTCATTTGCTTGTCTTCATCCTTTGTACGCAGTTCAAATACTTTCGAGATGCGGTAATGGGCCTCTGCATCTGTGAATACAGCACAGTGATTTCGAGACTCATCATTCAGCAGTCTACTCAAATGTTCTGTAGGAGCAACAAAGACACTCATAATACGAGATAGAATCGGAGGGTCTAAACACAACATATATGATGACTAGAAGATAATTAAATCAAGTTCAAGCTCATAGAAAACGTTTTAGGCTAGCAGAAGTACCTCGTCAAACATAATGCTACCAATAGAGTGAAGGTAATTTAACGAAGCAACCAACTCAATTGGAGCCATTTTACAAGTCTTGGGCAATAGTTTGATGGCTTGTTCACTATTTCATGTTATTCATCAGCGTTTCTGTAAATACAATCAACGTACAATGATATGATGTTACCCTCCAATCTATCTTTGCTCACAACTGCTTTCGTCAAGGCTTTTTGTACTTCGTAATAAAGAGTTGGTACTTTTGGGTATTGCGACTTTATGTATTTTGCCTCACGCTTCAATTTCTTCACAAGATCGGGAACACCTGTTAAAACGGCATTAGGATACTTGCTTAGTTTAACATAAATCAAGTACCATCAAAGCAAAATGTAAGGTACATTGACGACATCATATTGAAGGAGGAAAGCGCTTTTTTAGTAGCTTCTAAGTCTCCTGCATGAACATCCAACTTGGATCCATATACTATCACTGAGTAGAGTTTTGCGTCTTGGCCACGCAAAAACTTACTAAGGGTATGAACCCAGTGTTTAAGGTGCTTCTTTTGTTCCATAATTGATAGTGATAAGTCAATCTAAAATAAATATTGATAAGAAAGTGATAGTGATGTGTTGTTAGGATCTTACAACAATGATGTAAACGGCAAATTGTTTAGTGAAAAAATACTTGTGAAGTCCTTTGTATTCCATCTGTCCAGCAAAGTCTAACACAGAGAACGATAAATCGCCATATCTACATAAGTCAGTATAACATCTAGATATTTTTATCAAACAAACTCACAATAGAGAAGAGGTATCAAAGCCAATTGTTGAATCAACGCTATCATCTTTTTCACCTGACAACTTTCTTACTAAAGTTGTCTTACCTAATATTTATGTCAATGTATAAGCACAAAGTTTTATTGTACCTGATCCTCCGTGACCCACAACCAACAATTTTGCATTAAGTTTCTTTATGTATTCATATTCTGTGTGATCCATACCGGAAGCAATAGTTGATGGGTTTTTTTGAGGGGACAACGATCTGTAATATTCAGCTTGAAATTGTTCCTTTGTAATGTCGTTCATCTTTATTGGTATCACACGTGCTCCTGGAATCTCACGTGCTATAGTTGTAACTATGTTATTAATGTGAGCACATATTGATAAATAAGACATGTTATTGGTACCTTGATGTAATGATATATCAGGGTCAGGTAAACATAGATCATAAACAAATATCACATCACTCAATAAATTGCGTCTTCTTGTCCATTCAACAAAGTGAATGAAATCGTCTCTTGAAAGGATCTCAAAAATTAAGGATCTTTGATGTGATATTTGGATAAGGTTATTCAGAGAAATAAACATGGAAGCTACAAACCAGTCATTCAGCTTCTTGAAATACTTCAATTCTTCTGAATATACAGCCACATCTTCAATGTCCATGGATGTACTTTTAGTGCAAATTTTTGCCATTTTGAAAAAAGAGAGTTGATTGGGTTCGTCAGAAATCTTGGTATCTGCCGGCTTAAGAAACTTATCTGGCCGATAAAACTCTCCTTTTCCTGTTCTCTTGCCATCCACAACATCGCCAATGTATTTGTTACCATTTGGCCAATAAAACTCTCCTTTCCCTGTTCTCTTATCATCCACAAAGTCGCCAATGTATTTGGTACCATTTGGCCAATAAAATTCTCCCTTTCCTGTTCTCTTGCCATCCACAAAGTCACCGATGTATTTGTTACCATTTGGCCAATAATACTCTCCTTTTCCTATCATCTTGCCATCCACAAAGTCACCAATGTATTTGGTATCACCTAGCATATGATACTCTCCTTTTCCTGTTCTCTTGCCATCCACAAAGTCGCCAATGTATTTGTTACCATTTGGCCAATAATACTCTCCTTTTCCTATCATCTTGTCATCCACAAAGTCACCAATGTATTTGGTACCACCTAGCATATAAAGCTCTCCTTTTCCTGTTCTCTTGCCATCCACAAAGTAACCGATGTATTTGGTACCATTTGGCCAATAATACTCTCCTTTTCCTGTTCTCTTATCATCCACAAAGCCACCGATGTATGTGGCACCATCTGGCATATAATACTCTCCCTTTCCTGTTTTTTTGTCATCCACAAAGTCACCGATGTATTTGGTACCATTTGGCCAATAATACTCTCCTTTTCCTGTTCTCTTGTCGTCCACAAAGTCACCGATGTATTTGTTACCATTTGGCCAATAAAACTCTCCTTTTCCAGTAAACTTGCCATCCACAAAGTCACCAATGTATTTGGTATCATTTAGCCAATAAAACTCTCCTTTTCCTGTTCGCTTGCCATTCACAAAGTTGCCAATGTATTTGGTACCATTTGGCCAATAGATCTCTCCTTTTCCTGCCATCTTGTCATCCACAAAGTCACCGATGTATTTGTTACCATCTGACCAATAAAACTCTCCTTTTCCTGTTCTCTTATCATCTACAAAGTCGCCAATGTATTTGTTACCATTTGGCCAATAAAACTCTCCTTTTCCTGCCATCTTGTCATCCACAAAGTCACCGATGTATTTGTTACCATCTGACCAATAAAACCCTCCCTTTCCTGTTCTCTTATCATTCACAAAGTCGCCAATGTATTTGTTACCATTTGGCCAATAATACTCTCCTTTTCCTATCATCTTGCCATCCACAAAGTCACCAATGTATGTGGTACCACCTAGCATATAAAGCTCTCCTTTTCCGGTTATCTTGCCATCCACAAAGTCACCAATGTATGTGGTACCATTTTCATGGCCTATGTATTGTTGGTAATCATCACAAAAAACACTCTCTTACCACTAAAATTGTTATCACCATACCATGTCTGTTCGCCTTTGCCATGTCTGATACCATTTTTTAAAGTCCCTTTGTAAAAACAACCTTCATCCAGAATGAATATTTTACCTACATAATGACTATTGATAAACTAACAACTTCAAAAAAAAAGCCGCTTACCAAAAACCAAAAGATCGCCACACACGGATTTACTTTCCATTGTTTACGATCAACCGCAAATAACACAAAACTACTGACTGTGCTTTGTAGTTCGCTAAAGAAAAAAAAACGTTAGCTAAGCCGAAAAAAAATTCACAAAAAATAAATGTGCACTGAACGTTTACGAAAAAAAAAGTCTTTTCCAACGCTGGCTAAATAACTTGTACATAGTAAAACGATGTGTTTAAATGCTTGTACGTACGTTAAAAGCGTCTAAGTTGGTCACGTGAGGATATACGCCAAAACCCTACAGAGCGTCAGAATGGAGTTTGCATCGCCCGCCACGTAACAAGAAGTGAAGCGCGACAGAGTTCTAAAATACTAAACCACGCAAAACCACAAGACGAAGATAAGTGTTTAAATTTTCAAGCGTACCTTGAATAAGACTTCAAACCAATAGAGCGCGTTTGCTGTTGTGGTTACGTGTAATCACGTGATTTGTTTACTAAAGTTGACGGCTCGACCAAAACGGTTCACGCTCTGTGTACTAAATTATTGAACGCGTCTATGTCGTATAAGGTTCCACCATACTCCAGAGTGAGTGTGTTAATACGTTTTATATAACGTAGTGGTTAATACCGACATATAGGGATTTATTTTCGAAGCTATTGTTTGTTCATTCGAAAATAGTCACTTCGGAGTTTTTTTTGAAAAAGGAAATATCCTGTTTACGCCATTTTTATTACGCTGTTTACGCGTAGGGAAACGTTTTATAATACTCATATTCCCAAACTTTCAAAAAAACTTGAAAGGCGAGTGAAAACTCTTGTCTTGAAACTTGGTCGTTAGTTGTAGTGTAGATTTACAAGTTGCATTAAGTGCAGATTTTCTTTTGTGAAAGAAAGACACACTTGCTTCAGTAAGATCATCTGACATGAGATGAGTAGTGTTCCACATAAGCCTCAAACAGAAAAGTCGCAGGATTTTACATGAACCAGACTTTTGATACACAGGTGGCAACTCAGAGAGTAACAGTTCTGATAGTTATGCTTACTACACAAAACTGTTTTGGTATTATGTGGTAGATGGGGTCTTTGGGTACATTGATCCAAGTAAGGTCCGAACTGAGGGTCACGGATTCTATCGTATTTCTGCAATGCTAAGCAATGGCACAAGACATAGTTGAATACAGTTTTATTTGAGTTGACTTACATTACCCTTGTCTCTTATCTACGCCTACATCTCTGCAGGACATAGTTTATTGTAAGTACCATTCTTTATGTCCTATCAATAATAAATTCAAGGGCCTTGCAAGTATACAAAACAAATAAACGTACCAGCAAGTTATTCGAAATTACAGGATAAATACTGCTTAGTTTATCTAAAGTTTGGTGAACTGATGAGATGTGTTCTCCTTTAATGTTGTACTCTTTGTATGTATGTAAAGCCTCACCAATGGTAAAAGCGATAAACGGGTATAGAGGTCGATTACCAAACTTGTTCTTAAGCACACAGTCAATGATAAAATCTGCTGAATTCAGTGATTGCTTTATCAATCCAAGTTCCATATAAATTCTCGTTGCTGTTCCATTACAGTAAAACTTACTAATCGGAGGATCTTCCTCCATACTCTCTGCAATATTTAGAGCTTCTTCAATATAGTTTAAAATATTTTCACGTGTAATTGATGAAGGATGAATAAGGTAGAGCTCGCACTAAAAACAATAAGTACTTAAACCAAACTTGTTGCATTCAAAAGTTTTCTCGTGTACCTCAATAGTTGCCAGTACTTCTAGGATGTTCCTAATAGCGTTCTTTTGGTCATAATTATACAGTGTTGAAGTACGCAGAGACTCCAAAGTTGACAAAAGAATAGCTTTGGCTTCATTCGCCTCAACAATAAAGTTGTTTGAAGAGTTCCTAGATGTAGACACTTGTAGTCGTATTCTTAAGGTGCAAAGTGCTTTTGAGAAAGCGGTTTGCTGTTTACTATCTCTGGCTTAACGCAAAATACGTTAGTGAAAGTACAACTACCCTTGCATGTCCACGTGATATCCATTCTCATCAAAAATAATTTTTTTTGTGAAGAAAATAGTACCTTGAAACCGAAGCGCTTTTACAGCGCTTAGAAATTTACAAATACAATCAGCCATTTGAACACACTGTCTGGCTTTTTGAAGTTCATTTATAGCTACCAAGTACATTGATAGTAATATTAAACCAACTAAATGAAAGTTGCATGAGTAAAGTGCATAAACATACAAACTATTTTCTTACTTGCTGTGTCAAAGTTTGGTTTATCAATCAGAGACTCCTTACACTCAATAGCAAAAGTTCCAAAGTCTCGTGATCTCTCCATGTTTTTAAAATATAGCTGTTGTAGTGCTAATATTGAATATGTCTGAAAATTCCTTGGAGATACTGTAATACAATGAGTTAGTTGATCTTAACAAGTAATTAAAAAAATCTACTCAAAATTATTTTGAACGGCAAAGACTTAGATTGATTGATTGATCTTTGCACAAAGAGTAAAAGGCTATGTTATATATGGGCATTAATGTTCAGCATGTTTCTACTATTTCAGACCGCGTAGATGTCACGTAAATATGTTACTTACCTTTCCTTGTTTTAAACTCATTCATGTCAACTCCTGAGAGCAAAAATGATGGTAGATCTGCACCAATAAAACCAAGGAAGCTATCAATACATGTATGAACAATAAGACTGTTGTTTATCCTTGCTGTTGATATCGAAAAGGCGTTACTCTGAGATAGAAATTAGGAAACAATCCTTCTAGCTTAGTTTCAGTGAAGTTTTTTTTCAAAAAATGACGTTTCGTGCGGGATGTTTTTTTGTTGAAGTGTAAAACACGTGCCGATATTATTTTACGTTTTTTAGAATAACTATTAGCGTATGTAGAGTAAGACGCCATTATTTCATTTTTAAGTAGTTGTTGAGCGGCTTTTTCTTTTTTTATCTTATTTTCAAGTGAATTCACCTTTTCTTTCAATGACAATGTCTTCGAGCCTACATGTAGCAATACTATATTAATAAAATACCAATAACACGTTCTTAAAAGAATAATGATCTACAAGAGATAATAATTCTCTGTAAGCACCTTTTTTCCTTCCTCTACGCTTAGGTTTAACATATACACATTGTACTTTATATTTTAGGCAGTTCGCTAGGAAAGATTGTCAAATGAAGCTATCACAGGGTCTACAAACGATTTAAAAAGGTATGGATCCATACAGCAAGGAGTTTGTTTGTTACATCTAATATGTCGACCTCTGCAAGAAGAACACGACATCACGCGATGAAGAAAATAAAGTTGAAAACGTCTGACAAATGAAAAAAAAAACCCGTTTAAAACTTGACAGCTTTGTTTCACAAAGCCTTAGAAACAAAGCTGTCCAAAGAAGTAACCTTGTAGAAAACTAGCTCCGCGCTTGACTGAAATTAATAAGTATAGCACTGAACTGTGGAAGATAATTCTCAAAAAACACTAACAAATAATTCTATAAAGACAAGAAAACGATGATGAATCAAATAGCGATGCGTTTTAAAGTGTACCATAGGCCAAACATGGCATTTCATTTCTCATTAGAGGTGTTTGTGATACCCTTGGCATTTTTATAAGTTGCAATAGAGCTCATGGAGTCGTATTTTTAGAAAGAAAATAGCTATTGCAACCAAGGTTCAAAAAAAACCAGCGGATATGAAGCAAAAAAACAAGGTATTTTATTTAAAATAGTTTGAATGAAGCTTTTTTGGCTTGAGTTGCTTGTTGGCATTCGGTTGGTATCTAAGAAAAAAATCAGCAAATAAGAATGTGAAAATAAGAAGAGACGAAGGAGGAAAACGAGGAATCCATTCCAGAATTTCAATAAAATAAAAAAAAAAGAGAGAATGATTCATTGTGTTTAGTGGCTAAGTGGGTACCTTAACATCAGCAGCTGTTGGTGTTGGCAATACTTTGGTAACAGCGATTTGTTGTTTAACTTCTGATCCTGGCATTGCGATATCGTACATGATAGACTCAATGTCACCAGCAGCATCAACAAATACGGCAGCAATAAGAGTATATTCAGGTCCAGAGCAAGCTAGAGTCCATTCAGATCCGGTCTAAATATTTTACTATTAGTATATTCATAACTGACGCAGACACTGACGCTGGAGTAGCAACAGAGCTTTCGTTGCTTCAACAACAACAAAAAAACAAGATGCAAATTCAGGAATTACGCACGTGAGACCATGAGTCGCATAGTGGGAGATCAGAAGTTGATTCAGTGAAAACAGAGCATTTCCCACTGTAAATTGAGTATGAAACTTCCTATATTAACATATAAATAAGAAATCAAAGCAACCAAAAAAAGAACTCCAAATTCCTACAAAAACAAAATAAAATGGATGTCACCGCTGTACGTACTGTTGTTGAGTTAAACGTTGTCAAGCCAAAAACTGGAGTTACTGAACCGTCTTGGTCGGTAATAGTAATGTTAGAGACCTAAAACAAACAAAGGTCAGGAACGGGAAAACGAAAAAAAAGAACTTTCTGCGTCTTCTTCCTTTTGAATTTTGAAGGATGAAAGACTGTATAAACGCTAAAGTATTGATGAAACAACTGTTTGTGCGTTAAAATGAGCAAAAGACGTACAGAGCTAGTCAATTCTTTTGTGCGCAAGAAAGCGAGGCTACCAGAGAGCTTCCCGGTGCCTGCTGGGCTAGTCATTGTACCAATAAACTCAAATGCAACTGCATCGAAACCTGGTGGGAACGGGACGACTTGAGAGAGTGAAACAGCTACGAAAGCGAAGATAAGAACAGTTGTGAGTTGCATTGTTCAAGTTTGTTGTTAAAAACAGGAGAAACGGAGGAGTTAAGGCAAAAAGAACTTAAAGCAGTTTCTCCGCGTTTTGTATTCACTTTCGGTTCAAAGTCGATCAAAAGGAATAAGCAACCGCGCCATGCATGCGTGTATCATTTGTTATTCTTGATAAATATAGCGAAGGTCATTTCGATGCTCTGTAACAGAAATATGGTACAAGAAACATTTTTTTTTTGGGTGTTGAAAAATATGGAAGTTCCAAAAAAACCCAGTTTTTGTTGATCGAGTGCAGTGACTGTGACTGTGTCTAATTTATTCTAAGATACTACAATACCATTACCTTGCATTGGTCCTTGTATTGGTGGAAGGGTGAGAACCTACAAACAAGTGAGTGAGGATTGCTAACAATAATCATAGTTACCTTCATATATTTTGACATCATCTCTGTTGTAAACACTTCCATCATCATATCTGAATTCACACCCATCGCATCCCATTCTTTAATTGATTCAGGGGAGCTCTCAGCGTATATAACAGGTACAACATCTGCATAATCACCCTAAATAAAAAGAAAGACTCGTAAGAACAACTCTTGTCTGGTGAATTTTTTTTGAAATTCAAGTGACTTGATAGTCATGGCTCACCATGTATGCTCCATACTTTTGCATTGCTCTGGCAATAATCTTTCCCTCACGCGAAAGAGATGATCCCTCAATATCAAAGTCCTCTGAGAGGCGTACAAGGCCACCACAAGGAATACCACGTGTATCAGTACAATTTCCAGGAACTGTACCTTGCGCAGTAGAAGCAGGATAAACAAAATGATTGCTCATACAATAAGGATATGCGAAAACAAGAGCGTGATCAATAACTCCTAAAGTGATATAAGATAACAAAATGAGATCAGATGAGCAGAAGAAGAAAAAAAGCCGAAAAAGCAGAAACAAAGTTAAAAGTTAGAATGCAAACCTGCTTTCATTTCTTCAACACGAATTAATCCTGCTATCAATGGGAACCCACAAGCACGTGCGCCTACAGCAAGAGTCCAAGGATTCGCTTTATATTTAGATGGACGTGAACCAGACCCAGAGAGATCAGTCGTCGCTCCAACTTTGCATGTCCAACCTAAAATCAATTAAAAACCGAATAATATACGCGCAACTGCGAACCTTCTTGTTCATCTAAAGTGTACCACATGTCCCATGATTCCTTAATACCGATATCTGCGATGCACATATGTTTGTCCGTACCAGCTGCAGGTGTAGCACCAGCTGGAATTGGCACCTAAAAGGGTAAGCAAAGTTGGAACAAAAAAGCTGACAAAAAAAACTTCTTACAACTTTTCAGAACTCACCATTGGATCTGGGTTAAAACCTTTCCCAGCCAATACTGTTGGGTGTACTTTAGTTTTTGGGACCGTGTTGTTGACATAGTACACAGGGATACTATAAGTTTTTATATTTAAAGCCAGGTGGTTGAAAGAGAATCCAAAAGGTCCTTTTATAAGAGAATCAGATTTAGGATCAATTGTGGCGTTTTTTGGTATTGGAGTATTCCAAGGGCTTATATCGTTAAAAGGACGCCATACGGATACAACACACGCGATATTGAGTAAAATAAAGGCCTATTAGAGCATATTAGCGCTTATACATAACAAGCGAAGTGTACGGCTACTAATGTATGATTAATCATGTATTTATTTAGTGCCTTTTATAGGTGGTAATCTTTGAACGTTTTGATAACCGTTGGCTTTGAAAATAACGGAATTTTCTGACTCAGTCAAACTTCCGTTGACAAAACGTCCTACATAAAGATATGCTTTCTTCTTGCTATTTTCGTAGAACTTACAATGCTGAGTCTTGTCTCGTTTATACCAGTTAACGTTTTTGAGTTTGTTGCTCCGAGCAAAAATTGTCGTTCATGCGAGGTCCATGATATGAGCTAGCTCCTCTTTGTCTGTGCTGTTGGCTTGGTTGGTTTTCTCATTTTTTTCTTCATGTTGTTACAATTAGCGATTGTTGTTGACACGTGACAGTACTTTTTCCGTTTGTATTAGGGTTTTTGTACATCAAGCAGGCAATACTGTAGATAAAATTTGCTTTGTGGCCTTGAGAAGTAACCTGTTTTTCGTCAGAATGTGGACTCTTAATTGTTTGTTTACCTCTGTTTTGCCGTCTTGCTTACTGTCTCAAATTTGTGCCACTCAAAATTGAAGTCAGGTTCTATCTTTGATAAAACATGAGGCCAATGTGGGAGTAAGGATCGACCGCCATGATCAACAATATAGCAAAAACCAATACGATACCTGATGTCATGTTAAAAACAAACTGTAAAAACCCAGCATTTTTGACGCTACAGCAATTGTTACTGTGTCTGCGTCGCTACTAGTTTGGAGTCTAAAAATAGAATTACGTACCATACTTCTGGTGAAGTTACATGAAGTTCTGTTCGTAACTTATTGAGAAAATTTGTTTGAATATAATCTTGTTGCCATATAAACGAATTACTTCTCCAATGAAAATAATCGTCTTTCCATCCAAATTCAGGATAGATTATTTTTAAGCACTTTCTCATGGATCCATTGTACCTTATCAATCATCAGTCACACTTTCTAGAAGATTCAAAGAACAAACAGTCTGTACAGAAAGCAGACAAAAAAAAAAAGAGAAAAACAAAAAAAAGATATCAACCCGGTGTTCAACTACAGTTCATCGCAGTGCTTCAAAAAGTAAGCCATCGCTTTTGTAATATCTTAAGTTTGCGGTAATGTCCTTAAAAAGTACACTTTTGGTCCATATGGACAATCACGAACAAAAGGGAAAAGATTAAAAATTGGGAAATCGTTAAGTTACCTGTGTAACATGCCACGTAACATGTATATCATCTCTTCAGTCTTTCTTGCTGCATACCATTCATCCATTGTTTTCATACCACTGTGCTTCTCATACAGCCTTAGAGCACGTTTGTGGTTATCAAGATCGTCCCAGTGATGCATAGGAGAGCACCTGATTTAATTTAATGTCGTCGAACTTAACTCCTCATAAACTACAACGTACTTGAACTTGTATGGTACCCAGTCATGATATGCATATATATGCGCAAGACACGCAGATATAGACCCACTGTAGTAATTTCTAAAGAGTGTTAACTAAGTATTTGCTACAAAGAAAAAAAAACCAAAAACTATTTTTTTCTACTCTCAAGTATGCTACATACAGCGTTCCAGGTGACACCAAATCGTGTATTTTTTGTCTTGGTATATTGTACCAATCATCTAAATGCTTAACACCAAGAATAGCGCCAATTTTATTGAATTCTACCTTTGGTTTATTCATCAAATCCCTTGCCATAATCAGCAAAAGGTAAAATGAGCAACACGTGTTTGTCCTTATAATTCGTACCAATAGGAAGCACTCCTTTTGTAATAAAAAGTCAGCAAAACACGTGACGTAAGGAACGTGCGCTTTTGTTTAGCAACAAACCAAAAGGTTTTAATTCAATGGAGAGGGAGACCCCTTGTTTGAATGAAAAAGATGTAAAAAAATACTTTAGTGATTGTAGCGGTTGTGGTGGCGTACTTGAACCGATTTTCTATCCAATCGTAATCAGGGTACAATTGCATTATACAATTAGCCAGGGAGCCGTCATAGTCGCGCCTACAAGGTTTTTTGGTCAGCAGTCGTTTAAAAAGTCTTGTTGTGACGCGAAATTGCGATCATACAGTAGTGCGTGGCCGTGGTGGTCGAATTGGCGCCTTCTGACTTTATACCAACCGTCTAAGGTTTTAACGTTTAATTTCTCTCCTATAACGTCTATCTCTTCTATTGTAGTTCGTTGGGGCTAATAAAAACATAACAATAAATAAAAAGCTTAATAAAGCGTTAACATTACCCCTAGTTGCGCCAACCATCTTTGAGTGAACCATGTTGCCATTTTTTCATTCCTAGAGTATATTGAGACCAATATCAAAAGAGTCAAAAACCAAATTTGGTCAATGCTAGTCTCATTATTATCAGATAACTGTTCTCCTGTCTGTACATAGCAGATTTCGCGGGTTAATGAAAAAACTGATGTTAAAAAAAGACTAATATTTCAGAACGAAACTTGTTTTTATTCTTTATGTTTAAATTAGTACAACGAAGCTTTAAGTTTAGCAAAGTCTTTTTCATATGCATACCTGTAGGTGAGGATCACCAAACTCTTCAGTAAGGAGGCCTTGAGAGCAATCTGTATGTCTATTTATTGTGATATTACATTTGTTTTTTGTATTGAATGAGTTGTCCAATTATGGATAAATGCGGTCTCATCATGATGGTATGATTATTGTCAACACCAGTATTACAAGAAGAACTGCAACTACAACTACAGTCACTACTGGCAACACTGGGAAATCAGAGCCACTGTCTGATTGTGTTGAGCAGGATGAAGAAAACAACACAACTAAACTTCCAATTGTATCTGTTTGGAGATTAACTACACTTTCAGCTTGTTGTTATTATGTACTTTGTTTAAAGCATGAGTTCGTGTCTGAGTGATATGTTATCAGATGCAATCATCTAAAGTTCATCAATGTCAACGAATCATGGTTTTTTATTTTTTGTGGGGGCTGACATGAAGTTGTTGATATGCAGGGTTTCATTAGGTTGTAAGTGGTCACAAAGCGCTTCAAATACAGCAAATAAGCAGTAGATAACATCTTTGGAATATAGAACAAACCATCACTAAGCTTGCCGCAGATGGTGTTTCAAATAAAGTTGTCACATGCTTTATACCTTTGGTGAATGGTTGTGTTAACTTCCTTTTGTTGTTCCAACCTTGGCACACAAGTCATGTGTGTGTTTGTTTCTGTCAACTAACAAAATACAGACTTTTACAAAGAGTGCACTGGAAATGCTCCATACAGGAGGTGGAAGATTTTGGGTCTTTTTCTAATCTTCCACTGTCTAAGTACATTGAGCGCAAATACATTTCATGAAAGAAGTTATTTTGAAAATTAGTCCTAAAGAATGGAGATAATAGTAAGTTTTTCTTACTGATTAATAGAACTTTATAGAGCAACAACTGCTTACATATTGCACATGATGTGAAATAATTTTGCTGAATATTTCCTAGCTAATTAATTTTGCACTGCACTTATTCCTATAGCCGTAATTGATAGATAGTGTGTGCACCTGCCAATGCCTTCAAACCTTCATCTGTTACATTTGTATATGCTAAATCAATCTCATGTACACCTGCCAATGCTGCAATGCCATTGTCTGTTATTGACTCACAATAACGTAGGCTGATAGTGTGCACACCTGCCAATGCATTCAAACCTTCATCTGTTACATTTGTAAATGATAAACTAATCTCATGTACACCTGCCAATGCTGCAATGCCATTGTCTGTTATTGACTTACAACAACGTAGGTTGATAGTGTACACACCTGCCAATGCCTTCAAACCTTCATCTGTTACATTTGTAAATGATAAATTAATCTCATGTACACCTGCCAATGCTGCAATGCCATTGTCTGTTATTGACTTACAACAATATAGGTTGATAGTGTGCACACCTGCCAATGCCTTCAAACCTTCATCTGTTACATTTGTATATGCTAAATCAATCTCATGTACACCTGCCAATGCCGCAATGCCATTGTCTGTTATTGACTTACAACTATGTAGGTTGATAGTGTGCACACCTGCCAATGCCTTCAAACCTTCATCTGTTACATTTGTAAATGATAAACTAATCTCATGTACACCTGCCAATGCCGCAATGCCATTGTCTGTTATTGACTTACAACTATGTAGGTTGATAGTGTGCACACCTGCCAATGCTGCAATAATGTCGTTTGGTATCTTACATCGGCTGAGATCAATAGTCGTATTGTGGAGTAATGGACTACCAGAAAGCATCTGAACTGTATTTGTGTTTTTAGTACGGATATGACCATACCCAACGTGGTTGTGAACAATATCTCGTAAAAGATGGCACGTTTGGGCTGTACGAAGCGTATACGACCCTTGTTTGAGAATATGGACTATTAACTCAATTGGTAGCGCAATAAGGTCGAATACTTGGTTGAACTGTGTTTGTTGTTTTTCCATTGTATGATCACGGTTGTCTTCGTTAAGCAAATGTTATAAAGTAAAAGGAGAACTTGAGAGATTAAATGCGTTTAGCTGGGTGATATTAAACACTTAAGGAGCTCTATCAGAAAATTCACTGCAGAAGAATTACGTGTAAACGACAAGTCATAGTACTTGTACGCAACCGTTCAAGTGTTCGTGGCTATCGCAGAAAGTGTAAGCAAATAAGACTACAGGCACGCAAGAGATTTACGATGTACAATAAAATGGTTTAAAGCGCTAATCTTTTTTGATACTACTATTCTGTAAGAAATAACCGTTTTTTCGCACAGTGGAGATGCATAGGTTTCTGGAAGGTTCCGGAAATTCCCGTTTTTCCGGAAATTCTGCTTGTTCTGCAAATTCTACAAGAATATTTCCAGAAGAAAGTTCCACAAGAATGTTTCCATTGGAAGGTTCATTTAATTGTATTTTTAGAGAGTTCACATAATGACTGAAGTGGCTTATTACACTCACCAAACCGAAAAAATTAAATATCATCATATTTACTTTATTTCTTTACATGGCTTTGCCTTATTCCTAGATTTTTGACAAAGCTTATACCTCGAGTCTGTTCTGTAGGGGTGAGTTCTTTCTTACCCCTAAATACTTCAGCTATGAATATTGCGTGTAAGGTGCAGTTTTTACAAAATTTTAGTACCAAACACACGTACGACGTCAATATTGTTGGTACTGGTGTTGTTAAGCGCTAGCGAATGAGCCATAGTGTAGGAGTATCACTTAGACATGCTGTCTTGCGAACAGCACAGTGAGCAACTGAAAAACTTAAGTACATGTGATTGTTTACTAGTCCACAGTGCTCTAACAACATGTTCTCAAAAAATATTGTGAAGCCGTACCAGAATTTCCAGAAGGTGCTGTTCTACCAGAATTTCCAGAAGGTTCTGGAAGTTTCCAGAAATTCCACATCTTCCAGAATTTCCCGTAATTCCCGATTTCCAGAAGTTTCCGGAAACCTATGCATCTCCCTATATCCTGAACCGCTTGCGAAGTGTTTTACAACCAGTTTGACACTTATTAAAATTGATTTGAACCACTTCAACCGAGATTCTGTTTATAAAAAAATCACGTGTTTTGGTCGTGGCCACATTTTTACAAATTGTTTTTTGATAGGTGTGAGGTGGTCGCTAAACGGCGATGAGTTTCTTAGCCGTCGGTTAACCGGGACCGGACCACAACCACCTCCAATAGGGTTTGCACTACTTTCAAAAAGAGGATTCTATTGTATTTCAATAAATCACGTGCTTGGCTTTTTCAAAAACAGGTCATTAATTGGCCAAACAGCCATGTGTTAAAGTAAAATTGCGATTTTTAAAGTGGTTACAAAAATCACATAACAAACTGGTCGTAAAACACTTTTTTGGAAGCGGTTCAAGGGTAAGTGTATTACCTGTATTCGAAATCATACAAATCATTTTATTTTGTACTCGCCTAAATGAAGTGGCAATACTAATATGAGTTGAAGGAAAATTAACAATGACATCAAAGCCTGGGCTATACTACCAAAGCAATATTGCAACCATTAGTATACTGGACATTCCACGCGACATTCAACGTTATATAACCACATTTAATGAGGAAACGTTTAAAAAATATCACATGCTATCTAAACAAGCTTCAATGAACACCCAATACAATAAGAATCTTGAAAGAAATGGGAACTGGATAGAGTGGTTTAAATCAGGTAGAATACATAAACAGTATTTTTATGTTGATGGAAAGAAGAATGGTGTCCACAAAGAATGGACTAAGAGTGGACAGCTCCACAAACAATGTGGATATGTCAATGATGGGCGTAATGGTGTGTGTAAATTGTGGTGTGAGAATGGAATGGTTGCACAAGCTATCTTTGTTGATGATATAGCGAATGGTGAATTCAAACAGTGGTACCCATGTGGAAATTTATTCACAAAAAATACATACGTTAATAACAAAAAGAATGGTGAACACATAGAATGGCATGAGAATGGAAATTTACTTAAACAATGTACCTACATTGATGATAAATTAAATGGCGATTACAAAGAGTGGCATGAGAATGGAAATTTGGTTAAACAATGTACATATGTTGATGATAAAATAAATGGCAAGCATAAACAATGGTACAAGCTTGGTCGCAGGGAGTGTTGGTTTAGAAATGGTAAATGGAATGGAAGTTACAAAGAATGGTATGATAATGGACAACTTTTGCAATCACGTCAGTATGTTGATGGTAACGGACATGGTGAAGTCAATTATTGGCATCCGAATGGAATATTATCCCATCAATATACTCTTATTCATGGTAAAAAGAGCGGTGAATATAAAGGCTGGTATGCTAATGGAATATTATCTTCACAATGGACCTACATTGACAATAAAATGAATGGTGAATACAAAGAGTGGCATGAGAATGGAAATTTGTTTATACAATGTACATACCTTGATGGTAAAAAGAATGGTGATTACAAAGAGTGGCAAGAAAACACACAGCTCCTAAAACTATGTGTATGTGAATGGCATGTTAAGATCAACACTATTTAGTTTAGAAGAATGATAGCATTGCCGAATGTTGCCTGTTGTTTATAAAATTTAACTAGCATTAAGCCATTTCCATTGTTTTTTTTCTGATAATTTGAAATGGAGCTTTTTAATAAAGTTGTCACTGAAGGTTAAAAGGACACCGAATAGGTTACCTTGTATTTTACCTGATCTGATAGACATGACTCGCCTTCACAACTGCACCAAATCAAAGAAAGACATGCCTTGATTAATGATGGTACCTTTCTTTCATGAAGAAGTAGACTCCGCCGTTGTCAGTTTTACCAAGTGGTATGCCGAACCCAAAGGCTGTTCCGCATGACGCTTATTGTCTTTTTTAATAAACGTATCCCTTAAAAGTGGCTTGTTTGACCAAAGGCTATTTGGAGAGCTTTTAATAGCGTAAATACACGTTTACATGTAGCGTTACATTGTACGATATGTCACGAGTTTCGTTTGCGATTGAGTTGATTAGAGCTCTAATAAACTATGTGACATGCTTGACGTGTTTACAACGTAGCGTAATACGTACTACGCGATTCACCGAGTCTGTTTCGCCGTTTGAATTTATTTTACTACAAAGTTGTTTCTGTTATTTCCGAAAACGTTTGGTGTTGTACCAAGATGACTGATGATGATGCGGAGGTTGTAGAAATGGTCAATCTCAATACTACAAGCAAAGATGGATACGCGGAAACACTTTTAAGCTCAACTATACAAAACAATGATAAATACGATGGCATTCGACTTGAAGATGACGATGAAGGCGTAGATATCGAGTTGGCACCTCGCTCGTACAAAAGTCAATGTACTTGGTCATTAGTACCTGTAATCGCCGTTTCCGTGTGTGGAGGGCTCCTTTTCGGCTATGATATAGGTATTTAAAACAGTATACAATTAAAAGCTCTAAATTCACTATAGGTGTCATTGCTGGTTCTCTTCCGCGTCTAAAGGTACGGAAAAATACGTATTCGTATACTTCACGCGAAATGTCGACAGTTTGAGTGACCTATTCAACAAAATAAGAATTTTTTTTTTATTGATTGCAAGTTTCTTCTTTAGGACGTGTTCAATCTCTCGACGCTTGAAAAAGAATTAGTTGTATCAATGATGGTATTTGGTGCTTTTTTCGGATCTATAAAAGGTAAGTACATCGCGTGTTTTTGTCAGAGTGAGCACGTGATTACCAAATCAATAAACGTTTTTTTTCCTTTTTTTTTTGAAGATGTTAACTCTTTTTTACTAATATAGGCGTTTTCATCAATGATTTTTTTGGTAGATGGTATGCAGGTGTAATAACAGCGTTATTATACATTGTTGGGTCTTCGGTATGAATTCTCAGCTTCCTTCTTTGGGACCTTTTTTGGGAAAGCTAATATTGTTTAATTAGATCATGGCTTTCTCTCCTATAGGCACACCGGCGTATTTGATGGTAGGTCGACTTGTTATAGGCTTTGCTGTTGGCATAGGTACGTTACTATTCTTCGCTCTTCTACTTATTTATTGTCGGGAATAATGTCATTTTTTTACTTTCATTTTATTTGCTGTTGCTTTGTCTATAACCTTTAATTTGTATTCAGGGACGGTCACTACACCATTGTATATATCTGAAATATCACCGAAGGCATGGAGAGGATCTTTGGTATCTCTGAACGAGGTACATTTTTACTTTGATAAATGGCTATTGATATTTGTTTTTCGCGCAAAGCTTGTCATCGTACTTGGGATATTGACGTCTTTCCTATTGAACTATGCGTTCATCAAATATGAAAGAGGCTGGAGACTTGTATATAGCATTGGTATAATTCCAGCCTTACTACAAATAGCAGGTATCCATGAAATGTTTTTTGGAAAAACTTGAGTTTTTCATTTCAAGTTTGTTTACCTCCTTCCTGTAGGTTTTATATTCCTCCCTGAAAGCCCAAGGTGGTTAGTTTATAAGAATAAAACGGAAAAGGCATTAAAGGTTATGAAAAGACTCAGGCCTAATGGCGAAGGAGAGGAAGAAATAGAAGAAATAAGTCGATCTCAACACTCAGATTTTAACAGTCTTAAAAAATTAGCGTTAGTCTTTTTCCTCTTTATATTCGCGATCTCTATATGCCTTACAGCTTAATATTAGATCTCTATTCTCAAAAAAGGGCTATAGACAGTTTATTCTAGCTGTAGGATTAGCTGTGTTTACACAGGTAAGTTTATGGGTTTTTTTTGTATGGCATGATTAATTGACTTTCAGGCTTGTGGTCAACCAACTGTGTTGTACTACTCAACTACAATAATCGAAACTCTGCCTGCTTTAAAAGGCGCATCTTTACTTGCTTCTCTAATACCAGTAACAGCAAAGGTAAGTCTTGAGGTAATAAGTAAAAGAGACTTAAATACAAAGTAGTTTTTTGCGACGTTTATTGCAATTTTTTTGGTAGACAAGCTTGGACGTAGGATTTTAATGCTGTGTGGAAGCAGTACGCTGCAATATTGTCGTCTTTTGTCTTACAGTTTTTGTAGCATTTATGGTTGCTTCTCTTGTCACCATAGCTTTATCTTTATCATACAAAACGAGTGCAAGTGCTTACATGGCAATAATTGGATTATGTTGTTTTTTTATTTCCTTCGCTTTTTCTTTCGGACCTCTAACATGGGTCATATCATCAGAGGTATGCTCGTTTAATATTCTCAGTAACATTGCTAACTCATGTAAGATATTTCCACCAAGCTTACGTGCGGCTGGTATGGGTGCAGCAGGACTTGTTGGATGGGTTGTTCATGCTATTTTGGCTCTTACTTTTTTATCAATGTCAAATGTACTGTCGATTTACCTCTTTACTGTTACTTATTTTACTGATTTTAGAGCATTGGATTGACTGGTACATTCTTGTTTTATGCTGCTATAACATGCTTTGCTTTTATATTCATGTTCTTTTTGTTACCTGAAACAAAAGGAAAGTCGTTAGAGTCTATTTCTAAAGAGTCATTTATTGTTCGTACAAACACATGTAAAAAATTGATTTGTTGTAAAAAATAACTACCACCACAAAAGCCCTAGTGTTACAACATTGAATGTGGAGGTTAAAGAGTCTACAACTTTCCCATACATTGCTTCAAATTCAGCTTAATCACTTCCAGTTTGTGTAAGCTACCACCAAAGAAGGGCGCACGTGATAGGACAATGAACAAGTTAATATTTGATGTCATAGCATGTTATACATGGGCATCAAACAAGGTCATTTCGAGTCGCCACACCATTAAAAACAGCGCTCACGTGCTCATGGATACAAAAAATTAGAACAGAACATAGGTATTTTGCAAGAGCAACTTTGTACATGGCAAGATGGACAGTGTAAACAGAGGCATGGTGTTAATCTAAGCACTCAGCGGTATTATGTAAACAATGCTATCAAAGGACTACAATAGTTTCCTGTTGAACTTCGTTAGAGTTTATTGAGGGCTACATAGAAACTTTGGCAAGTTTTCATTTTTTTTAGCCGTTTAAGTTAACTATCGAGATTTTTGTGTATCAAGTGACTACTTTGTCGGTACACTCTCGAAAATGGCCACAAGTCATTCCGCCGCAAACGCAAAGGAAAAAAGGCTATGGCACGTGATATCATCATATTACAATACTAACATTTTGTTTTGTTAGGGAAGCTTGTAATATAAACGATTTAACAGCTGTTAAGAAGTTACTTGATACTCCAGAGGGATTAGGTTTACTTGAATCAAAATACGAGACAAGAGAGTTATATGAAGTAACACCATTGGGTATAAGTTCGTACGTCGTTATTATTATTTCTCACGTGTTACGAAGAGGTTTTTATTTTTTTTATTTTTACCCTTTATTTTTATCTTTTATGAATGAATTCTTTGCTAGGTATAAAGGCCATCTTGATATTGTAAAGTTGTTATTAGCACATAACGCATTAGTAAACGCGGGAATAAAAGGAGGTAAAAATATTCTGTGTTTAGAAAGCGCCAATCCACAAAAAAAACCCAAATCATGATTTCGTAGTTGTTCTAACGCTTTACAAGGAGAGACTGCTTTTCTATGTGCATGTACAGCAGGACATTACGTACAATGTGTCGATAAGAAGTAAAAACAAATACTAAATGGATTAACTAGGACGTGGCGAAGTTGTTGCTTGAGAGTGGAGCAAATGTTGATGTTAGAAAGTACAAAAAAAAATCTCCAAACAAAAGCAACGCTGTTTTCTCGATTTCTTTTCCCAAAAGAGGTTTTTATGGTTTATCCTTAGTTCTTATCATGTATTTAAGCCCAAACAAAACCACACCAGCAATACTTAGCTCACAGAATGGGCACTTGGATATAATATGTTTACTTGTTGAAGCCCACGCAGATTTCTCTTTACAGAACCGTCATGGCGAAACGTGCGTTTATTTTTCTGCAGTATTATGCATATATAATATTTACAATTCTACACAGATGCTTATACAAAGCTGCTGAAAACGGTAAGAATACAACAAAATGACGCGTCAAAACTTTTTCTGCACCCAAAAATGATTCCTTTTTTTTTTTTTGTAATTATTATCTTATAGCGCTCTTTAGGTCATTATGACGTCGTTCATACAATATTAGAAGTACGTATTACTGGCTTATCACGTGTTTTTTAAGTATAATTTTTAATATTTTTAATAGGCCAACAGTGGTATTGTAAATACACCAGAAGGTTTGTTTTAGAAGTAGAGTCAACATCTGAAAAAATCTTGACATTATTTTGTTAACACAGAGGACGGCATGTGTCCGATTCACATTGCGGCTCAGGAAGGATACTCCAACATCGTAGCAAGACTCATACGGTAAGTAATATCCAGTCGTCAAAGTGTTTATTGCTATGATAGTTCTGGTGCTGATGTAAACCTAAAAGATCACGATGGTTCAACACCACTCGAGATGGCTTCATTAACAGTATGACACGTGATAGTTACGTTGTTTATTAATGATCTAAGGGGCACTTACATGTTGTTGATGTTTTATTACTAGCAGGAGCTAATGTAGACTCTACTAATAACCAAGGTCATACAGCAATGTGGAAGGCAATATCTGGCGATAAAGTACAACAAAACGCATATTCAAGTCGATAACATTAACCATTCTTCAGACAAGTGTAGCGCTTCGACTAGCGTATTTAATGGATGCCAACACCAACTGGACACCGTAAGCCAATTTTTAGTCACCGTTAAAGCGAGTATAGAGCATTAACGACTTTAAATCAAGATACATCGAACATGCTAGGCTTAAACAAGTTTATGATGTAAGAGCGTTTTTGAGAAACTTAGATTTATCAAATGGTCTTGTTTCTAAAAATCCATGGGAGTTTTGCCCGAGATTGTATTATCTACCTCAATGGAAACGCCATTATCAAGAGGTACACTTGAAAGAAAAAAACCTCAGTGTTGAGGTTTAATCAGTTAAGATGTCGCTTACCATTTTTTTCTTTCCACAGGGTCACCCTTTAACTACAGACTACAGAACTTTGGAATTGACATCTGAAACCCTTGCTGATTGTGAACCAGTACAATACGAACTTAAGAAAGTCAGAAACTTATGTGCGTGTGCGACTACGAACCACGTGATTTTTCACGTGACTACTTGAAAAAAAAAGAATATGAAGTTTTTGTTTACTTTTTTCTTATTTTTTGTTCAATTAGTGAATCAATTGGATGGAAAGGCATTTGATATTATTAAAGTAGTAGCAATAGATAATTCTGGTGTTGTTGGTAGATTCTCAAATGCATTGAATACTTTAGCTGATAGATACAAGTACGTTTTTGCATCATTCAAAAGTATTCACAGAATATCGTTAACGATATTGTAGTAAGTTTCCTCTTCTATTTGCGAAAGACGATTGGCGATTAATGCAAGATGCTAAAGAAAGACAATCAACTATAGATGCTGTATCCAGCAAATATGATATACTACCTTGGAACAAGTCTGCGGTAGTAAAAGGTAAAACGCTGACTTGGTTTTTCTTTTCGATGTTTGCATTCTTATGTTCTATTTGTAGTGCTTCCTACTATACATGCAACGAAAGAAAGTGTAGTACCAGCTTTATGCAGCGGAGGATTTGGCACGGTTGCTTCAATGGGTACCCACCAAACTGTTTATTCGCAATTTTTTCTCGCTTGTTAATACTAACGTTTTATATTAGATCCTGGATGGTACTCCTCTTTGGTTTGCTAGTTCGTTCTACTTACCAGTATATATTAGGTTCGGGCAAGGTATATATTTTACGACAAGTGTTCGATACGCTGCAAAATACTCTACTGAGACAATCAAAGGTAAAAGGAACAGAAGTTTGTTGCGAGAAAAAAAACCTTAAAACCTTTCTTCGAACTCTCTTACTAATTGTCTTATTTTAGCTTGTGTTGTTTGTTTAAATGTACCTGGTAATATTTTTCCTGTAATTGAAGATCCTTTCGGTAGAGAATCAAGGATTGGGGAACCTATACGTGCAGGATATCAGTCACATTATGCAAGAGGTAAAAAATCTTACAATCAAATAATGACTGGTTTTTTTTCTCTTAATTGTTTCTTACTTTACTATTAATAGTAAATAAAAACGGACGTCCTCAATTAAAAAAAGGCGAGACAGTATATGATGAACTTGTTATTGGACAAGGTATGAGGGTGTAATGAAGAATTTAAGACGAGAAAAAAAGTTCGGAACTTTTTTTTTTAACTTGTTTTCAAGATGCACAAGCTGTCCCAAAATATGTTGTTTATCTCAAAGCAAACCAAAATCGCTTGAAAACTAATCCCAAAAAAGAACGAAAGACCAGAAAAAAGGTACATATAAACTACATTTCTACAAAACTTAAAAAGAAGAAAAGTAATGTTATTTAGAGGCGAAAATCCGCTCAAATGAAGACCACTAGTACTGAAGATAACGACCCAGAAATAGCTAAAGCTGTTAAAAAGGCAAAGGAGGTTGCTTCAGGTAGTGAGCTAAAGTCAGAATCAAGTAGCAGCAAAAGTAAAAGTGCGTCTCACCTTTTCTTGTTTTTTTCGTAAGTCTCGAGACAAAAAAAGTTAACTAATCTACAGGACGACCAAAGAAACTTTCACCTCCCAAAGATACAGAAGAAACGTCTCTTAACTCTGAAGAAGACTCAACTGTATCAGAAAAAGACGAATTCTCCGATGACGATGAGGACAAGTTTCTAAAAACAAGAACTTTATGGGGTCAAACAGCTACTGGTGCTTTTAAGTCTAGGACAGAGAAGCTGTATGAAAAAATTGATAAACTAGAGGTACGTTATTACTTTTAACACTTTTGGGTTATTCATGTAACCCAATACAAGAAAACCATGACCTCTGGATGTCAACGATTAACCACAAACCAAAACTTTTATCTAAAAAATCAATCCTTTTTTTTTTATTTGTTCGAACGTTTGTTTGTGTTTATGCTTACTTTTGAAAAGGGAACAATATCAACTTTACAAGATGAGATTACAAAACTCCGTAAAGAGAATGAATCTCTAAAACAACTCAAAGACTAATAATAATAAAGAGAACAAATTTAATCGAGTGCTGTTCTAGTAGTGTTAAAAAGTCGACGGACATACTTTCGGGTTGTGTCGTTTAACATCACTGTTCTCTACAGAAAGGGTTTTATGTCAGCAGGTTATTAGTATTTGCTGGTCATTGCAGAAGTGCTAATGTTATCACGTGTTTTCATATTCAAAAATCCTTTTTCATTAATACCTCTTTCCGCAAAATTACTTGCGAGTTTAACGAACAGGACAAACTTAAAAGAAACGCCTATCTGTAGAAGAATGCTTGTTCTTCGTCACGTTTTTGTACTCATCGCTTTATTATCTGCCATGGTTTGCTGTAGGGAAGAACCAACTCTTAAAAGCTTTCCTGAATTCAGTTGGGACACTGTCCCCGTGTTTTACCATTCACAAAACTCAACAGGACCAATGCCAGAGTCAGAAGTAGATTATATAACGTACGGAAAAGTATGGGTGATTTTCACGCTAACACACGTGACAGACGGTTTCCGTTGGTGACGTTTGAGAAGGCTACATCAGGTAGGTACCCACCGGTCGGTACAGGGGCCGAAAGTACGCACTAGAAAAAGAAAAGGAGAATAAAGATGAAAAGTTGTTCCGCTTACTAATTCTCCTTTTCTAAAGAGAAAATCGTTGCTGCAGCGAAGCAAATTAAAATGAAGAAGCCGTCAGTGAAGGTACTATTTTATTTAAACTCTGTGATGGATTGGGAGATGTATGACTTGCATACGTATCTTCAACAAGTACGTTAAACATTGAAAGAAAAAAACACCGAGAGATTGTTTCCTTACCTGTGCTAGCATGAGACTCTACTTCTTCATGATCAAAATGGAAAGAAGGTTACCATTTTTAATCAAGGCGTATTCGATTTGGTACGATGATCACGTGACTTTTTTTTTCTCACTGTAATCTTAGTCACAAGCAGAAATGAGGTGCTTTGTATCTTGTTCACTTGAACATACTCTAACAATACACCAAGAACGCTCTGGGTAAACGTAGTTAAAACCGCTAAAGAATCAGGATACATAGATGGTATATTCGCAGATCGTGGTACTGCAAATGGTACGTGAAGAAAAAATTACAATGTCATTTTTAAGTGAAACAAGTTACCACAATGACAGCTTTTGTAATACAACTTTTCGCTACAAATATGTTGCTACATGTTACGTAAATATTAAGAATCTTTTGTAACGTCAGTTTATTACAACTTGTTTGTTATCAAACAAGAGGTGACAGTCAAATACTGTATCAATGTACTAATTATTGCTTTGTTTTTTAATCTCTTTTTTTTAGCGGCTTATGGTAACCTTACAGAAACGAAGAAGGCTGCATTCATAAAAGGGCATGGTCTTCTACTTCAAGAAGCCCAAGAAGTTCTTGGGAAAGACTCTGTACTCATTTCAAATAACCAAGATTGGGATGGAATAACAGGAAGAATGTTCGAAAACTTTGGTGCTACAGACTATGATCATCCAAAGTCTTGGCTGAGTGTACGCTTCGTTTACCTTCAAAAATCCAGTAGGGTGTCTTTTAAAATCACTTGCCTTAACCTCGAGTTATTTGAGATGTTTGATGCTACATACAGGAGACTAAAGTTACAAATAGGACATTGAAACATTACAAAAGGAAGCATCTGCTAACCGCATTGCTGAAGTTCATGGAGAGCCTTGTACATCTGAAAATTTTAATAATACACTTGCTGGGTTCCTTGTAGGAGCAGGACGTTATTCTTACTATGGATGCTCTACTGGTTGGACAGACACATCAGGTGCAAAAGTCATCTTAGTTTTTGAATATATTGACTAATATATTTCTAAGGTTGGAATATTTGGTATCCAGAGTATTCTAAACCTCTTGGAGAACCTCTTGGAGATGCAAAGAAAGTAACAAATGGTGATATAGTAACTTTTTCTAGAAGTTTCAAGTCTGGCACTCATGTAACCTTCAAAATTAACACAAAAACAGAAACGGTTACTCCTTGTATTTACTGGTCTGACGGAACGTTTACTGGTTCGAATTCTTGCATCGCATGAACCTTTTCGGCGCCCCTTTAACCTTCAGCGACAATAAATAAAACCTCCATTCACCACAAAGGCTCCATTTCAAAAAATAAAATAGCGATGGAAGCTGTTTACACGTGATTTGCAAAGAATTTGCAACATTTTAACTTCATGTTTAACCTGAATGATTCGTACACACCTTAATTGTTTTACAATAATATTACGCTATCTCTATGTACTCTAATACAACATTGCTCATACTAAGTAATTACTTTAATGCAAGTTAAATTATACAACTAGTAACAACACTCAGCCTTGCTATCATTCTTCTAAACTAAATAGTGTTGACCTTAACATACCATTCTTATACACACATAGTTTTAGGAGCTGTGTGTTCTCTTGCCACTCTTTGTAATCACCATTCATTCTATCATCAAGGTATGTACATTGTTTAAATAAATTTCCATTTTCATACCACTTTTTATGCTCACCATTCCTTTTACCATCAACGTATGTACATTGTTTAAACAAAGTACCATTCTCATGATACTCTTTAAATTCACCATTCATTTTATTATCAATATAGGTGCATTGTGTACATAATATTCCATTCTCATTATACTCTTTATATTCGCCATTCTTTTTACCATGAATAAGGGTGTATTGATGGGATAATATTCCATTCTCATGCCAACAATTGACTTCACCATGTTCCTTACCATCAACAAACTGAAGTGATGATTTAACTTGTCCATTGGCATACCAGCCTTTGTAATTTCCTTCGCGTTTATCATTTCTAAGCCAAGACTTGCTACGAAGTTGTCCATTCTCATACCATTTTTTATGTTTGCCATTCTTTTTACCAGCAACATGTGTACATTGTTCTAACAATTTTCCATTCTCATGCCACCTTTTAAACTTACCATTCCATACACCATTGATGTACCCACATTGTTTATGGAGCTGTCCGCTCTCATACCATTGTTTGTAGACACCATTCTTCTTTCCTCCAACACATGAATACTGTTTATGTATTCTACCTGATTTAAACCACTCTATCCAATTCCCATTTCTTCTAAGATTCTTATCGTATTGGGTGTTCATTGAAGCTTGTTTAGATAGCATGTGATATTTTTTAAACGTTTCCTCATTAAATGTGGTTATATAACGTTGAATGTCGTATGGAATGTCCAGTATACTAATGGTTGCAATATTGCTTTGGTAGTATAGCCCAGGCTTTGATGTCATTGTTGATTTTCCTTCAAACTCATATTAGTATTGCCACTTCATTTAGGCGAGTACAAAATAAAATGGTTTGATTACGGATACAGGTAATAAGACAGCTCTTTTCAACTATCATTGAACCACTCCCAAAGCGATTTATCCGGTTGATTGATTTAAACGCGATCCGAAAGGTGAAAAAAAAAGTAATTTGAAATTTCAGAATTTTCGACGTGTGCATTGATTTGTCGTAAACACGTGATTTCTTACAAACCCGATTCTTGGTGCAAACCCCTTTCGAATCACCGGTAGTAAGTTGTCAAAACTGGTTGCTAAATACTTAGGGAGCGGTTCAGACGTAGGTGTGAAAAAAAAAGATTAGCTTCAAACCATTTTGTTTTATACATCCCTAACTTCTTTCTAAAACTCTTGCGTGCCTGTAGACATATATTTACGTAAAACTTGGTGTTATTGCCAAGAACACTTAAACAGCTGGATGCACAGTACTGTAGGTTATAGTGGTTTTTCACGCACGTAATTCTCTAAATGAGACCAGCATGGACTAAAGTATTTTTTTGTTTTGTACTTTGTTATTTTACGCCACAACTACGTTTGATGTAACCCACTGGGTTCACATATGCGCAAATAAAATCGGTGTGCTGTTTTCGGGTACAATTAAAAAAAAAAGAGAAAACTAAATGGGATTTCGCTTTAGTGCGGGTTTTGTTCATTCTATGACCGTGAGAGCATTAATATACGTTTTTGCCTACAAGGTAAACATGTAACTAAGATATATTGGGCTGAAAGTGAAATTTTATTAGTTGCTGTGTCCTAATATAAGCGAGTCTTCGAAATTGGTGTTCCCTGAATTTTTGTAAGTAAAAAAAAACCAAGTCTCACAGCAGAGGTCGTACACTGGCATGGCTTAGAACAATCAGTGTTTGCTGGCAAGTCAAAGAGAGATGTAGATTGAACTTCGCTAATCCATGTGTTAAACATAAAGGCTATAGAACCTGGTACGAATGCAAGAGGAATAGGTTTATCATCAGTAGTCTAAACAAGTTGTAAGAAAAAACCTTCTGAACACTCCAAGATGGTATACACACCTCGTAGTAATTAGCACCACCAAAGTCCTTGAACTGATGTGCCGGAGTATCATAGTAACGTGTTTCTCCAACATAAGTAGCATTCTGAAGCCTTAATAGTAGATATCAGAGCAACGAAACAAAGGAAGTCGACATTGCATTGGAAAAAGATGTGGAAAAGTTTTTTGCTAATGAGGCCTTCTGTGAAAAACAGAAAGTGATGCTCACCATGTTGGTGGTGTTAGAATGAAGTCATCATGCCATACACAACAGAAACGGTCCTCGCTGTATGCATACAACTAAAAAACAAAAACTGTAAGAAAAAAGTAACGAAAAAAATGCCGTTCTGTGTCACGTGCCGTGTTATCCCTGCTCACTGCTGTACATGAAATATTGCGGTTGTTAGGGCACTTAGCATTATCCACACGCATAAATTCATTTCCGTTACCCCAGTTGTAGTAATAAGTTCCCCAATTGGTCTAAGACGCTGTTAGGGACACTTTTAAGCGAATATAAGCGCTTACAAGGACCATTGAAGGTAATTCAACAAAGTTAAATTCACAGCGCCAATCGCTTGGCCATATTGGTGCTGGAATAGCTAAAGGCGTATAAGAAAGTGAGAAGCGGATAATTAGGCGGAACAATAGGTCAGAAAAATAGATGGAAGATTTTGAGTGTTGGTATTTACTTCTAAAGGCGTACCCAAAGCTACAGAAGCAATACACAAGCAAAGAATCAGTTGAGGTGCTAATGACATCACAAAATCTCAAAGAAAAGAAAAGCTTTGACATTATTGTATCTTGTGTAAGTAGGCCAACAAGTAAAAGATACACTGCTTCCTGAGAAGCAATGAGCGGTCGCTGTCTTCACAATACGTACTAGCTTACAAGCAAGGGTTTTATGCCTATGAGCCTCCCAAAGAGTTGAAGTAACTGGAAAAAAATGAGAAACAAGTCATGTTGTAACGTTGAATAAGACAGTGTCAGAAAAAAGAAAGAAATACAATGATGATAACAAATGTCAGTTCCATTATTTTTATTCCTAACCCCCACAAGTTTATATAAGTTAATAAGCCCATGCAAGAGCTTCTTCAAGAACTTCAGCACGTGCTAATGTGTCGCTTTCATTTACACGACGAATAACTTCCTTAGAGCTCGTTTCTTGTTGTTCTCCTGATAATATACACTCATCTAGAATAACATATACCTAGTACGTAGTAAGATTAAGATAGTTTAAACGCAATAACAAAAGAGAGAACGCTAAAAAAAAAAAGTTCTGAGTTTTTCAAATAAACTGAAATAAAAAACGAGCTTGATGTTACAATCTGATTTCTTTGTTCTTGTAGTAACAAATTGGGTATAATACAACGTATGAAAATAGTTTTGTGAATTTCTGAAGGTGTTCGGCGTAAATTAAATTAAATGCGCAATAAAGCGATAATACGAGTTGCTTTATATTACCGACGCATAAGAGATTGTATTTAAGTGATAAACAAGCGTTTTGGTTCAAAAAAAAATAAAAGAAATTCCAAGTCTTTTTGTGATGCTCAAAAGAACATAAGAGGTGTATTAAAATAGTGGTATTACCTTATCAAAATTGAATATAAGGTCTAACTCGCATACATTGCCGAAGTGCTTATCTAAGACGACACAAAAGAAATGCATAACTTCTAATGAAATAAGCTCGTTATCTGTTTTATCTATGCAGAAAACGAAATAGACGCTCGCGTATCTATATTTGCTCTCTCCGTTAGTTTTGTATGAATTATTTTCATTATAGATCGTTTATATGGCTCTACCTGCGATATATGATCTTAAACTCGCGCCATTCAATAAAGTTACACTGTTTTGGCGTTCTATTCAATACTTTTTGCGTAATCTCCCTTAATATTACGTTAGCGGGTTATAACACGTACTAATAGTGCTATTTATTACGTTCCGAGCGTACCTTCCGATCTTACTTTGTTCTTTTTGCGTATATGGTGACCACCACTTATTTAATCGCATTTTACCTTGCCTGTTTATCAACAGGAAGAAGTGGAACTTTAAAAAATCGTTAATTCAATCTAGTGTCGTTTTTTACGTTACCATAATGACCACTAATGCGTTGGTTTTATATTAGACCGAATTAACGCTTAATGTACAAAGAAAACAAAAAGTCAACGGAAAGTCGCTTGTATGACGTTCATGAACCATCCAAGTGCATTAATTGTAACTTCCCTTATTCTTACACACGAAATGTAAGGTTATTGCTTCGTAGTTATTTTTGTCGTGGCTGCAGCCTGATTTTTCGGGACGGTTTGTAAACATAGGTAGTATTTTGCAAGCTGTACCATTGGTGTATCCGTATGTATTACTTTACATGATTTCAAGAACAGAAAGTCACGTGCATGCTAGTAATCGGACTAACCAATAAAAAGGTGTACTGCATACGCCATTAAGTGAGCACCCATACACATTTTACTCAAATCGCTGGCATACACATATAGTGTAAACAAGCATAGCTGATATCTATATAAAGACCTTGTACGAATAGTAATCAGGACTGAGTAAGAGCCTACTTTTCGATTTGGTACACCTCAGTATCAGCATAACCACCCAGTAGTATAAGAGTTGCTCTATGAGGAGCATAGTGTCTGAAATGGCTACTTTTGATAAACAGAGGCAAAATAATATCTCATGTTTTATTCACTCAAGCTGATACTCTTACAATGTCGTTACTTTCAATAACTAGTTGTGATACAATAGAATTAGCTAGTAGCTTACAATCATCTCCACCTTTTAAATTAAGTTCGCGAACTTGAGAATCAGTTAAAACAAGCACATCATCTGATGCTCCTCCGTATAGATTAAAGCTACCAGTTGCATTATTAAAATCAAAGCAAGATGAACCATCACCACCTTCAATAAACATGTGAGTATCACGTGACAAAAATGATTAACATACCGATGATTTCATTAAACACATAAACATCTGTAAGACCAATACAGTTCTCTCCTGTTCCAGTGTTTATGAATTTTGTAGATGATGTATCAGCTATCAAGCAGTTGTTTCCTTGGGTCATTTCTATACTTTGAGATACGCTAGTGCCACTAATTGTAACACAATCATCGTCTTCTCCGAGGTCTATGAGTTCAATTGTTTGGACACCTGTAGCATCAACAGCGTCGAATCCTGCGTCTAATAAAGAGTTAACACGGTTAATTGAAGCGTTGTCAGGTAAGTACCTCCGTAGATTGGTGGAATGTAAGCACTGTTTGTAGCTTCTAAGCAATCATCTCCACCCAATAGATGAATATCATGGACAATGGATGCACCTGACATTACTCTAATACAATCATTTCCTGAAGATCCAATGATACCATGATCAAGAGTCACATCTTCGCTTATAATAACACATGGTACTGATAGAGTTGACATGTCAATCTCTAATACTGTAAAGAGAAAAGGGAGTAAGTATTATGTGAATTGAACAGATTTAAGGCGTACGAGGTACATTACTTGTTGTAATGGTAAGACAAAGAGGGTTTGTAAAATCGCATGCATTGCATGATGTTATAGCGCACTCTGTACATTGATCGGAAGATTTTGTACACGAGCAGTCAGAGCATGTATCTAGTGGTCTTGTAGGTGCAAGAGTTGTCGGAGACATGGTTGTAGGAGATTGTGTTGTTGGCGGATTTGTAGTTGGTGGTAAAGTAGTTGGAGCTCCTGTTGTTGGTGGAGCGGTAGTAGGTGGTGTTGTTGTTGGTGGGAGTGTTGTTGGTGGCAGAGTTGTAGGTGGTAATGTTGTTGGAGGCTCTGTTGTTGGTGGCTATGAGAATATTAGTATTTGTAGATAGTTACAAGCAATGGTACCTCAGTTGTAGGAGGTTCTGTAGTAGGCGGTAATGTAGTTGGAGGGAGGGTTGTCGGTGGTAATGTAGTTGGTGGTGCTGTAGTAGGAGGCTCCGTGGTTGGAGGCAGCGTAGTAGGCGGCAGAGTTGTTGGCGGTTCTGTAGTTGGCGGCAAAGTAGTTGGCGCTTCTGTTGTCGGTGGCTCTGTTGTAGGCGATTTGGTTGTCGGAGGTAGTGTTGTAGGCGATAAGGTAGTTGGCGGAGCTGTAGTTGGTGACAGCGTTGTAGGTGGCTCGGTTGTAGGTGCCTTTGTAGTTGGAGGCAGTGTTGTAGGTGGCTTCGTTGTTGGTGGCAGAGTCGTTGGTGGTAATGTTGTTGGAGATAGCGTTGTAGGTGGTTCGGTTGTAGGTGCCTTTGTAGTTGGAGACAGTGTTGTAGGTGGTTTCGTTGTTGGAGGTAGAGTCGTAGGTTGCAATGTCGTCGGAGACGCTGTTGTTGGTTGTATTGTTGGAGCTACAGTAGGCGTTGGAGTTGGAGGCAACGTGGAAGGAGGAGGTGGTGGCGAGTTACAAATACCTATACGAGTAACAGTGTTACATGTGTTGTATCCCCAACCACCTGGCTCCCTGAACGTTACGCGTGAGGCAGCAATAGCCAAACAATCAGCTCTATCTGAGTTTTGTCTTCCTGGAACGGCAGTAAAGAATGTGTATGCAGGAGATTGAATTATTTCATCGTCTCTCCATCTGAATGTTCCTTAAAACAAAGGTGAACAAACATACGATAATAGAACACTTTTTGAATGGGATAAAGTGTGTACCTTCTACTACTTCGTCTGTTCCACCGATCCAACAAAGAAGTACACCTGAAGCATCACATTCTGCTACTACGAGGTCATTCTCTGCTTCAGATGTTATTTTAGCAAGGTCTGTTCCGTGGACTGATTGACACTCTGCCTGAGCTGCAGTGGCTGTCATTCTAGTTGGAAGAGCGATGAACGCTTGAGCGCTAGCAAATAATATTGCAATCAAAACAATGATCTAAAGAGAAGACTGTGAGCCATAAACAATACAACGCATGGAGAGAGTTTGTGTTTGAAGAAAGACAATTCTTGGACGCTCGTACTACTTGAGATTTGTTTGAGGTCAACATGAGGTTATGTTGTTTTGTATAAGTGTAAACCCAAGAGGTGTTGTAGTAGTGGTGTTTTAGTGTTGTGATGATTAAGCAAAAACACAGTCCACGTTTTTTTCCGACGAACACTTCGTATCGTGATTTTATGTGTTCGTTCGTGTAATCTTTACCAAACGTAGATTTTACGTTCATACATCAAATCTAAACACGTGATTTGTATCATTGTTTCTACTTTTTTGAAAACACGACTTTTTTGTTTTCACTCTGTTTCTCTTTTGTTGTTTGATGCAGTGCGACTAGTAATACACTTTTGGCGATATGTTGACAATGCTACACGATCGCTTTATATGACACACGAAATCACTCGCCAATTCTACGGTTTAGTATGTGATACGATAAAAAATACCCTCTCTATCGTTCTCCATTGCAACTTTGTAAGCTGTAGACACGACAATCCCGAGTCGCTCGGGCTCCATCACGAAAAAAGCGTGGCTAGTCCCAGTTCTTGAGGAAAGAGTAGTGCGGAGTCTGCATGAGTGTCCTTCTCATGGCAAACTACATCTTGTGGTTTTTTTGCCACATACTGGCTTTAGTTTATTGACACGGAGACATAGGGTTGCTTTTTGCAAAGTGATTATAACATGGCTTCTGTCCTTCTTGACAAAACGAAATGTTGCTCCAAACTTCTCGCTGCTGAATGACTCATACGTTACTGCCAACAAACTCTACATTGAGAATGCACCAAGTAGGTACATATGTACTGGATAATTCAACCAACATAGTTTTTGCGGTGAGGCTTTTCTGCAAATGAAGCAGCCAGCAAAGTGCTATGCAATAATATTCCAATGGTGTTTTTATTGCTTAAAACATGACTTTGTCATTTTTAAAACGTGTGCTATCGAACGAGGTTCTGTGAAAACTACATAAAATAAAAACATGTTTTTTACAACATCAACTTTGTTTTATAACCAACACTCCAACCAAATAAGATGTGACTTGTTGCCAACGGTTTTTAGTGATGAATAATTTATATCCATGTTTTCAGTAAAGAATTGTCCCTATTATACTTCCCACGCTATTTGTAGGCGACTGAGACGTGTTAATTCAGAATTACTTGATAAGTCAGTAGCTGCCGCTTATCAAAAAAAAAAAGTGAAAAACAAGTTTATGTGACCGTTTGCACCTAAGAGGTCATGAGCAATGGTGGCAGCTTCACGCCTACATCAGGCCGGCGTAAAGGTGCTAATGCAAGCTCAAGGCGTTCGAGAACTGGAACGGCGACATCGTACCCAAATCCACACAGGCCATCTAATACCAATTCGACTGGACCAAGAGCAGGTTCTTTAAATGCTGGCACAACACGCAAAGGCGCGCATTCTTTACCAGCAGACCCGTACGTATTATACTAGCATACAAATTGCGAGGTTTCTCTCAACGCAAGCCAAACTAGAAAAGTTCTTCCATAAACGTGTAAATTGCTTCACAGCGTTCGAAATGCGACGCCAAGCGCGTTAGAATGCATAAAGAAACGGCTCTATTTAAAAAACATGCAATACGGGTTTACACCATTAATGCGGTAATAGGGTAGCGCAAAAGCAGTATTTTATCACAGAAGGCCATCTCCTATCTAAGCAGGGCATGTACAAAAAAGCAATAGAGTACTTCGACCAAGCACTTGTCGTAAGACCTTCAGATCGCGATAAAGACGCTCTGGCTTTAAATAACAAGGGTATTGCTTTATACCACCAACGGCACTATTCCAATGCTATCGAATGCTACGATAGAGCACTAGTGATTAACCCAGGCTATGATGTGGCACGATACAACAAGGGTGTACGTCTAGGAAAACTTGGGCGTAAATTTAAAAAAAAGTACCTGTGACTTGCGTAAACCCACAAACGTTATCGCATACGCATGCAAACCAAGGAGTAATAGTTGTTATACCATTTTATTTTCAATTCATACTAAAAAGGACAAACAATGTTTAAAACTTCTTTCTTTCGGCTAAGCGCTCTTTTACTGTCACTTCTAACGCTACAAACGCTCTGTTTTAATTTACGCCTGTGTTTTTTTTGTTGAAATTTACACGTTCCCTATCAGGTTGCATTGCATCAAATGGGTAAATATGACCAAGCTATAAATTTCTACAACAAGAATTTAACATCAAATACATCAAAATATGACATGGCTTTGTATAACATGGGAGTCGCTTTACATCAACAAGGAAGGTTCGAAGAAGCTATACAGTACTACCAAAAATCACTAGAGATTAATCCAAAGGTAAACAACAAAGCGTTAATCGAATCTATTCAGAATTCTTGGGTTTTGCGACATTGTTGGAAAATACTCTAAAAAAATACTTACAAAGCTGTTATTTAGGACGCTTGGGCTTTGAATAATTGGGGATTGGCTCTTGTGAAGTTAACTAGATATGAGGATGCTATTGAAGTGTACAAACAAGCTCTTAAAATTGATGTTGGTTCAAAACGTGTTTTGCATAATCTCAACAAGGCTCAATCTCTTCTGAGTACGTATTAAAGCGAAGAAAATAGCGTAACGATAAAAGACGGCACATCGGTTAAAAAACAGTTTAAACTTGATGATTTAGTTTGCTTACGCATGTATTGTAGGTACAACACCTCGAGAGCGCACGCGTAAACGAGCTGAATCTATGGTGCCGAGAACAAATCGCTCAGATACACTCAGCGGTAGCCCAGTACAACGTAAAAAGTCGTTCTTTAAAACAATCCGTCACGGCATGAAAAAGAAATTAAAAAAATCAAGAAAGAAGGGAAAGAAGGGACGTACAGCTCATCCTTTAGATAGACCTAGTTCAAAACAACTTGATGTGCGCTTCCAACAACTTATGCAACAACTGGAGATTCCAAAAGACCAGCAAGCGCTCTTCCGCACTTTTTCTCCCGAGAAGAAATGGATGCTCATAAATCAATATGAGGTTGCTCAAACAGAGAGAGCTAGGCCTACAGTATCTCCTGAGGATATTATTGAACAGCTTAAAACTCATCCAACTGCTAGAGTTGTAAGGACTCTTGTCATTTCGCTTACAACTGAAAATATCAACTGGGCAGAAAGGTTTATCGCTTTAGAGGGTACAGAGATATTATCAGATATCTTAAAGCTTGTTCTGGACAAAAAAACGTACGTTTATATCTAAGTATCAATATGAGCCTTGGTGTTTCATTGAAGTGTCAAGGCCAAAAATCCAAAATTAGAATTGGCAGAAAATGATTGTTTTGTTTGAAGTTTTTTCGGAAAGGTCGTTTTTTTGACCGTACCGCCGCCAACAGAAAAATATAACAACAATAAGATGGTGTAGCCAGTTGGTGAAAGCAGCTTGATTACTAACCAAGTGCCGTTACGGCTCGCAGGTTCGAATCCTGTCGCCATCGATTTTTCTCAGTTTTTTTTTTATTTGTTCACTTCAAAAATTGCCTTGGGTTCGCAAACCGCAAGAGGAAAACTAAATTTTTCTTCTTTTATTTGTTATTCACAACGCTTACCTTTCTTTTAAAGTAAAACTGAAGAGGATGTTGCTATCATACAACAATGTGTATTAGCATACAAAGGAGTTTTTAGGTCCCAACAGGGACTAAAAGCAGCAATATCAGCTGATGGTCTAATTGATATGATTATTCAAGCGTTTGAGTTTGTTGAAAGTAGAGTTAAGATTGTTATTTGTCAAATCCTATCTGTTTTGGCATTATTTGATGTTGGCATGAATAGGTACGATTTAATCTTTTTCGTCAGTAACCAAAAAAAAACATTGTAAACTCATTACATGTTTTGACTTTTTTGCGTCCTTCTGATCCGTTTGTGTTAGTATTATTCTTGAGTTGATAAGACCTAAAGCAGAAGCTCTTCTTGCACTACTTTCTGGAACAAGTATTGAGCTTAGAGTTGCTGTTTTGACCCTTCTTAACTCTTTGATTCATCAAAAGTTTAATGATACAAATACAGCTTCTCGGTATGCCTTGAAGTCTATGTTATTCCAAGGTGGCTTGGCACTTCGTATCAAAGAGCTTAAGACTATTGGTGGACGTTATGAGGCTCTAGAAGCTCAGTTAGATGTTTTTGATGATGCTGTTGATCAAGAGGAACTAGCTGGATTTACTGCTGTTGATATTGAAAAGATTAATGTCGATGATGTTTTTAGGCAGTTAAAACAACAGTTACAAGGGACTAAAGCTGAGAAGTACTTTGCTTCATTACTTTCAAATCTATTATCTGTTCGTAAGCATGCAAAGGAAGGCGCTATTTCATGGTCTATTCTCGATTTATTCGCAAAAAGTATAGCACAATCAAGAGATAAAGATCTGGAAACACATACAGTTGGTATGATTTGTTTTGTTTTTTTCTTATTCTTGTCTTCTGCGCACGTGCTAATATTTTGTTTGCCTAGCCTTCAAAGCTATCATAGACGATGTAAAAGCACGCTTGGATGGTGGATCAGTAACTAGAGATGTATCAGATACAGAAGACGACTGGTCTGAAGTTGATCCTGCTTATTTCGCTACAGAGCAACTATCTGTACCTCGAAACGCTCTTGATGTTAAAAAACCGGACTTACCACCGCCTCCTCCTGGTGTAGTAACTGTTGTTTCTGTTGCTCCGCCTGGACCAGGTATACCTCCGCCTCCACCTATGCCTGGTGCGCCTGGTATGCCTCCTCCTCCACCTCCACCTCCTGGAATGGTACGTTCAAACATTTTGTTCATGTAACTCTTCTTTGCTTTGTTTGGTTGTCTAACAGTTTTTGTAGGGTGGTCCGCCACCTCCTCCACCTCCTGGAATGTCTTTAGCCCCAAGAAAGAAGGTTATTATCCCAGGAACAAAGATGAAGATCTTCAATTGGAAAAAGATTATTCCACTAAAGATCAAAGGAACTTTTTGGGATGGTGTAGATGATGAGAAGATTAAAATTGACTCTAAAGCCTTGGAAGACTTATTCGCTGCCTTGCCACCTGGCAAGACTAAGAAGAGTACGTGTGATATATGTTCTCTTCAGTATACCTCTGACATCTTTGAAATAGAGACTACAAAAGCAAAGGCTAATCTTCAAGTGTTCTCAATGCAACGTTCTAACAATATAAATATTTTCATCAAGAAAAGATTTGAAGGATTCACTCATCGTCAAGTTGGTGAAGCTATAGCTAACCTTGATGATGATGCTGTATCTTATGATAATCTACAACTATTAATGAACTTACTACCTACTGTTGATGAGCAGGCTCAGTTAAGGCCGTATCAATCTAATGTCCCTAAGAACTTGGGAAGAGCAGAAAAGTTCTGTTTGGAGGTTCGTTAGTTTTTTTAGTATTCTTCTTCTTAGTGCTCACATTGATGGCTTCTAGATGATGCGTATACCAAAATTCGCATCACGTGTACGTGCTTGGGAACTCAAAGGTGGGTTCAACCCAAGGTTGAGCAGTGTGAGAGATTCAGTAAAGAAAATACGAAGAGCTTGCCGTGAGATTAAGTCTTCACAAAAATGGGCTGATCTGCTCACTTTTGCGCTTGCTCTTGGTAATTATATTAATGGTAATACGAACCGAGGAGGAGCATTTGGTTTTAAGCTTGGATCTCTTATAAAGGTAAGAAGCGAGAAACTTTTAAGGCATCATCGTTTGTGTTGACTTTTTTTTTCTTTGTTTAGATGTTGGATGTAAGATCTTCTAAAGAAGATCACTCAAGTGTCACTCTGATACATTATTTTGTAGAAGAGATTGATAAACGCATAGGAGAACCTTTTATTCTTAAAGAGGAGATGCCAAATGTACAACTAGCAGGAAACGGTTAGACTTTAGATCCTTTTAAGTTTGTCTTTGTGTTACTGATTTCTCTGATTTTAGATCTTACTCTTGGTGTACTTTGGAAAGAGACTACAGAACTTAAAGCTGGTGTAGATGAAATTGCTGAAGCTTTAGATACTGCTGATGCTAGATTTAAAGAAGTCATGTTTGTGCGTCATTCATTGAGGAGCTGTGAAGCTTTTTTTTTGTTTTCTTGTTAAGTTGCAGGCGTTTTAAGTATTTTATCAGGAATTTGTTCAAGATGCTCAAAAGAAGCTTGATGTAGTTAGAGCTGGTATTAAAGAAGCCCGTGCTATGTATTCTCAAGTATTGAGTGCTTTTGCTGAAGATGCATCGAGTACGTTGTTAAAACAAAGATACAACTTTTTTTAACTTGTTTTATCAAGCAACTTCTGATGTTTTCTTCCAATTGGTTGATAAATTTGGTACTGCCCTTGATAGAGCACGTGAAGATAATGCTAGAAGAATAAGAGAGGCTGAACGTGCTCGTAAGGCAGAAGAGCGAAAACAAGTACATCAACTACTTTTCTTATTTTTTTCTTCTATTTTTTTTTGGTTTCTTATTAACCTTCTCTTCTATAGAAACTCAGTCAACTCAAAGCTAAGAATCCAAAGATGCGTGCTGTTGATAATAATGCAACAAATGAGTTGGAAAACTTCCTAGACGATATACATACAGGAACAGCGTTCAAACGTAATCTTGATTCTCCACAACCTATTCCGACAGATATTAAGCGTGGAAAGGTTAAACGTGATGCTGTTATGACACCTATGCAATCTATAGGAGAACCGCCACCACTGAGTTTCCCACCACCTAATCCAAACAGAGGATCTTCACTTCTTGCTCCTGTAAGAGGAGAAGAAGAGGCATCATCAAAGGCACCTCCTGAAGTTGTTATACCTCCAAATATGCCTACTGGTATGCCAGAGCTTGCTACTGGTATGCCTGCTACAGCTGATGATGAGTCCATATCTATGTTTGAAGACTTTAGTGATGATACTGATGAGAGCGATTTTTCATCTGATGAGTATGGAGATGATTCTGGTGATGAGTCTGGATCGTTTTAATATACAAAACAAAACAAAGTTTGAAGAAAAAACTAACAGGTTTTTTTTGGTATTCCTCGTCAAACAAGTTTTTTCAATATCGCCAAAAAAAGGGTATGGCCTTTTATTTAAGGATTAGAAAGCTTTTTGAGATGGTTTTTTGTAAAATGTAAAGAAAATAAAAACATGAAGAAAAATATTTAAATGTAAAAAAGGAGTAATATTTATGGATGTGGGAGGTTGGTGACTTTATATACAAGCCAACAATCTATAGGCAATTAAGCAGTGACTATGAAGTATTGTGACTTTGAATAAAATACGTCTATCATTGGTGTGGAATAAGTCGTTTTGTGAAGACGTCATTTTTGATCAGAAAAAAAATTCACTTCAAGCTAAAACGAAGACTTTGGTTTATTAAAAAGGTGAATATTAGTTTTTTCGTCCTGCTCAATTTCTGACAAGCTAGTCGGTACTCAATGAAACAGATTTGTAGCATAAAGCCCAGTGGAATTGCTATGAGCTGTGATAGGTTTGTACATTACAAGTAGTTAAACTTGCACGTGTTTACAAAGCTAATACATCTGCAGGACTGTCTGTGACTGAAACATTCTTGTATTTCTTTTTGAGGTACTTGACACTTGATTTATCTCCTAGAATAAACGGGATGAGTATGCTACGATTGTTGTTTGTAAAACACATACCACAAAACACAAGAATAGGTATTTTACTCCATTTCTTATTTTGCGTAATTATACTTTTCACCAAGTGCTCTGCTGCATTCTCATCTCCATCACCTTTACGGTACCTGTTTGTTATAATACGTAGCCTGTTGTTACAATATCCTTTAAACTTTTGAAGCCATCCCAAAACCTCTGAGGATGACATCATTTCCATAACCTTGTAGATTTTTGTTAGTAACCCTGCAACACCTGTGATATCTGATGTGCCTCGGTTTTCTTAGGACGAGCTTTTAATAGCTTCACAATCTCTTTGTTCTCATTGGATAAGTTATCATCAACCCATAAGATGAGACACTTTGCATCTCTGTACTTGATGTTGAACTGTTCCAGATTGATAGTATTTATGCTTTGATAATAAACAAGGTATCTCGGAAGAATCTGTTAAAACAGAAAGTTAGAGGAAAACTGCCAAAAGGAGTTATTAACAAGAATGTGAGGTTCATACTTGTTTGTTGGAGAATACAACAATTTCATCAAAGTCTGGTTTTTCATGTTTTTTACAAGGATAGCAAACGCGAGCACTTCCTTGTTTTTTAACAATGGCATAGTGTGAATCGTATCCATCCTATTTTTACATTGTTACACCACAACTAATGTGTAATTTCAATGGATTACCTTGCATCCTTTTCCATACAGGCTGTTTGAATTGTTTGGGCTTGGAACCTCAGTAGCTGGATAGGGGTTTCCCATCATAACCCACGATATCAACATACAAGGAGTATCTGTCTTTTCCCACTCAGCATACACCTTTCCTACAACAGCTCTATTAACTCCAATATACATGACATTATAGACAAGTACCGTAATCAGGATATTGTGTAAAGTAGATACCATTCCCTTTGTAATACAGTAAATTAGACATGTGCACATTGATAGCAACAGTATTTTAAACATTGTACCAAAGAATCCTTCATCTTTCTTGTCTTTTGATTTTTTTGGGTCTCTGAAGTTGTTTGTTGCAATTAAGAAACTGGTATCCTATGCGTGCGTATAAGTAGCATACTTAATATGATGACAGTACCTGTGTTGTACCATGAAACCCACCAATGAGATTGATTTGCTCATTACCAGAAACACGAAGAGTGTAGTTTTTCAAATGGTTCATTGTACGTTCTTGTGCTTCAAGTTTGTTTTTATCTATGCTGCCATTGTGTGAATCTAGATCACAGATTAGTATGATGAGTGACTATTTTTACACATGACGTACTTGAGTTTTTTGCATGTAGTACTTTGGAAACGAGATCATTATATTTTTCTTGGAATGCAGCTTCAAGTGTTTGATTGTCAAAGAATACAATCTTTTCAAGTTTAAAGAACGACTCACTCTCAGTACCCATAAACTTGTAAAACATATTGCGAGCTCTCAAGTACTCATCACAACGCTCCTTTTTAGATCAGTCAGCAAAGACGAAATAGCAAGTCAGAAAGTGTTACACATACTTTGGTTGTTTCGTTGCTTGTGAGAGAAGTCCATCTCAAACCCGGATACCTGATCATGTCTTCTTTCCAATCACCTTGTGTTAAGAATTGTTCACCATGGAGACTGCTCCAAAAGCTATTTTGGTTTTTTGACAATACAGGAAAACCTTCTTTCAAATGACACAAAGTGATGATGTCTCCTATAAATAGTTGGTGGCGTAGGCAAGTTCATATGGGGTTACCTGTTTGTTCAAACTTATATGGAGGTTTTTTAGCAACAACAATATGACCGCTTTGAATGCTTACAGGGCATAGTTGAACTTGGGTACCTTCCAACAGTTCTAAGTATGATCCAATACATTTCTAAACTTATGTGAATGTTTTCAATACTTAAACATCATGCTGCTATCGTACCTTCCATAACCATGGCACCTTGCCTCTGATTACAATATTTACAGTGTGGTTATTGTAGTACATCACAATTGTGTTGCCATAAAAGTCATTCAATACAATCAGATTTGAAAATAGGCGGAACTCTTTGTTTTGGAACTCTGTGATTTGCATTGTAAGTACAACATAAAAAGTTAGTTGTATGTACCCCTTAACCTTGTTTGTAAGGTATTAAACACATCTATTGATATTTCTGGGGAGGCAAATTGATAAGCCAAGAACTTTGGTACGGTTGATATGTGCTCATATTTACCAGGAAGTGACTATGCAAATTAAAAAAGAACAAACCAAAAAAACTTCCCATGGAAAAACCCTGAATGAACACATGTTTAAACGTACTATTGTTTGAGTCTTGTCATTTTTCTTGATTGTTTTAATCGTCTTGATTACAAACCTATTGTCTTTTGTAGGTATGAATGATAGTAACCTCCACTTTGTTGGCAACTTGCTCAAGTAAAACACGTCAGAAAATATGGATAATTCCTCCTTTGTGTGTTTAACTAAATCAATACTGGACTCCTTTTCTGTCATTGGTGGAAAGTACAACATATCAGCTTTTGGCAATAATGAAATTATGATGTATCCATCTGAGCCGTACACTTTCTAAACCACTGTAAGTGGATAACATAATGTAAACTAATAAACAAGTGTTACCTTTTCTTCTCTTGTCAAGCGAACACAAAATGACAGTTCAACCAAGAATCTCATCACTTGCTTCACTTCAGCCATTGTACAGTTTTTGAATATCCTTGAGATGCGGTAATGAGCCTCTGCATAAGTGAATACAGCACAGTGATTTCGAGACTTGTCATTCAATAGTCTGTTCAGGTGTTCTGTAGGAGCAACAAAGACACTCATAATACGAGATAGAATGGGAGGGTCTAAACACAACATGTACGATGACTAGAGGATAATTAAATCAACTTCAAGTGTATAAAAAAGGTTGTAGGCAAGCAGTACCTCATCAAACATAATACTACCAATAGAGTGAAGGTAATTTAACGAGGCAACCAACTCAATTGGAGCCATTTTACAAGTTTCAGGTAATAGTTTGATGACTTGTTCACTATGGAAATGTTATTCATCTGTGTGATACTTCAACGTACATGGATATGATGTTACCCTTCAATCTATCTTTTTTCACAACTGCTTTCTTTAATGCTTTTTGTACTTTGTCATAAAGAGTTGGTACTTTTGGGTATTGTGACTTCATGTATTTTGCCTGACGCTTCAGTTGCTTCTCAAGATCAGGGACACCTTTTGAAACATTAGTATACTTGCTTATATTAATCTTAAATAACAGGTACCATCTAAGCAAAACACAAGGTACACTGACGATTTCATCTGATTGAAAGAGTAAAGCACTTTTTTATTGGCTTCGAAGTCTCCAGAACAGATGTCCAACTTGGATCCAAAAACAATGACTGAGTAGAATGTTGCATCTTGTCCATACAGAACCTTGCTAAGGGTATGAACCCAGTGCTTAAGGTGCTTCTTTTGTTCCACAATTGATAGTGATAAGTCAATCTAAAATAAATATTGAGAAAGGTTTGAACACGTGGTTTTTAGGATCTTACAACAATGACGTAAATGGCAAGTTGTTTTGCGAAAAAATACTTGTGAAGTCCTTTGTATTCCATCTGTCCAGCAAAGTCTAAAACAGTGAATGATAAATCACCATATCTAAAACAAACGTCAGCATAACATCTCCTATCATTAAACACACAATAGAGAAGAGGTATCAAAGCCAACTGTTGAATCAACACTGTCATCTTTTTCGCCTGACAATTTCCTTACTAAAGTTGTCTTTCCTAATATTTACGTCAATGTAAAGAAACTCACATTGTATGAACGTACCTGCTCCTCCATGACCCACAACCAACAATTTTGCTTTCAATTGCTTCGTGTATTCATAATATGCGTGATCTATACCAGAAGCAACAATTGCTGGTTTTTTTTGACTGAATCCAGAATATACAGCTTGAAATTCTTTTCTCGATGTATTGTGTATGTCTATTGGTATCACACGTGCCCCTGGGACCTCACGTGCTTCAGCGGTGACTAATAGTGTTATAAGTATAAAGGATACAAGGGAGTTGTTGGTATGTACCTTGATGTAATGACATCTCAGGATCACATGCACAAATATCATAAACAAATACCATATCACAACCGCAATTGTTGTTGTGTACATCTTTGTGCAGTTTTAAGTTTTTAACAATTTCAGCAAATGTCTCCTTTGAGTGGATGATAAAAATATAACGTCCGTTACAAGTTATCATTTTGAAACCGTCTAGTAAAGGTGAATCAATCATATGTACTTCACACTTGCTAGTTATCCAGTCAACCATCTTGTTGAAATACTTCCTTTCTACATACAAAGCTTTAATATCCTCGTATGACTTATCCTTAGAATTGTTACGAATAGATGGCATTCTGTTCATGTTTTTAACAAACGTGTCTTGATTTGGTGTTCCAGAAATCTTGCCTTCTTCTATTTTAAGAAACTTATTGTTTGAGAAATACCCTATTTCTTTATATCCACTTGCTGAATAAAACTCTCCAATACCATTCCTCTTTCCATTCTCAAATTGGCCAATATACTTGTCGCCATTAGGCCAATACAACTCTCCAAACCCTGACATCTTACTATTGACAAAGTTGCCACTGTATTTTTTACCACTCGGCCAATAATACTCTCCAGAACCACTCCTCCTTCCATCCAAAAATTCACCAGTGTATACCTCTCCATTTACAAAAACCATCTTCCCAGTGCCTGAACTCTTGCCATCCACAAAGGTGCCAAAATAATTTTTACTCTTCTTCAAATTAGAGTGTGTTGAGATAATTTCTTTTTTGCTCTTCACAGAGGCTGTTGGTTTTTTTAAACGAGAAGAACCAAAGTTAAAATTATTCTCAACTGGCCAATAAAACGCTCCACTACCTGTTCTTATACCATCTAAAAAGTCACCAATGTATTTACTACCATCTCGCCAGCACAACTCTCCATGCCCTGACATCTTACCATCCACAAAGTCGCCATCGTATGTGCTACCATCAGCCCAATACAACTTTCCACGCCCTGTCATCTTACCATCCAAAAAGTCACCAATGTACTTTTTAACCTTCTGTCGGTCTTCTACGTCTTGTTTGTACCATATTTGTTTACCTTTACCATGTCTGATACCCGATAAGCTTTTTATAGTTCCTGTGTAAAAACAACCCTCTTCAAGGATGACAAGTAGTTTTTTACCTAGCGTTCAAAGAATGAATAAAAACTGTAACGCAACAAATAAATCCCGACTTACGATAAACCAAAAGAGTATCATTATCATCAGCGCATTTACTATTGGCCATTGTTTAAACGAAGACGACTTTGACAAGAAAAACCGACTTTGAATCTAAGAAAAGAAGAAATTAGCGAAAGAAGAAAACGATGCAGCGACAAGCAAAAAAAAGCTGAGTCTGTTGTTAATATGTAGTAACAAATCCCATTAGTACCTTGAAAGTATCTAACGCGGTAATCAAAGGGTTTTCGTTAAAGGTAAAGCTGAAAACTCTACAAGACGTCAGTCATTGGTTTTAGTCACGTTGAGCGCATGTAACGAAAGGGAAGTTCACAACGCTCAAGGGAAAATAACAGCAAACCCTTTATGCGTTCAAAAGTTCAGGCGTACCACTAAATAACACATCAAACCAGTAACCAGTTTAATTTCTGTTTGTCACGTGATTTTTTGTTTACTACAGTTGACGCTCGCCCAAAATCGGAATACAGAACACAGACTATAATTTCAATCTACTCTTGATGACGCGTTTGTGGTACGGTCTTTGGCTAAGCCGTCTACTAAATTCTTAACTCATTTGTTGCAGAAAATAATGTTACACAACTTGTTTTTCTTTTTGACAATGTTTGCTTCACGGATTCATGTATGTCCCTTTGGTTATATGCAATAACATTGCTGTAATTTAAGGAGTACTAAGCTTCCATCATGGAGTCAACTGGCAACGTACTATTTACAACATGCTTTTACTACTGTTTTGGTTTTTCACTATCTTTCTACATCAATTGCGCCCATATTTAGACATTTGGTAGCAAATGGTACTGCTTCCTCATTCACGTTACCATTGTCGACTACTAGGCGCTACCGGAAGAAAGCGTAATTAGTGAAGACGTCCGTTAAAATAATCGTACTTGTTGACACATCGTAATTAAAGGAACACTGGTCATTACAACACATACAAGGAGGAATATAGTGCCTATTGTTGCTATACCCCAAAAAAGAACTGAAGTAACTATTTTACAAGCCAAACTACACGCGCTATTGCCTTTGAAACGACAAAAACGTGTTAACGAAACGACACGTTGCAACAGGAGTTTTTTCTCGAAAAAAGAAGAAAACGAATTTAGGAGAAGGGGAATGTATTGTTTTACCTATGAGTGTGTTGTGCGCGCTTGATACAAATAAACCAATGGTGCCAGTGATAACACAGCCAACACCGAAAAGAAAGAATAGACATGCTGTTTTAATACAAGTGTTGTTGTTAGCAAGAATGTGACGAACAAGTTGCATCGTTTTTTTTGGTATTGCAAGAAAAAAATTGACTTGTGTGCGCCTATTGCAAAAAGTCTTGAACTTTTATCATAACACGTCGTGCACGTCACATGGTTTCAATAATAAAAACCACAAGAGCGACACGTATTATAGAAAAGAAGCTGAAGCACACAAAGAAGAGTAATCAGTACGTAAGGGTACAAGACATCGCATTGCACAGTGGAGTAATATCAGATGACGCAAGGAGTCAGAGCATTGACAGGTGCAGGTAATATATTTTAGATAGATACTGGCTTCTTTGTGTTGTTAACAGCTGGTTGGCGGAAGTGTTACAAACTAGCTACAATGAAACAAGTGTAACCCTTTTTTGCTTCAACGTTTTATTTTTCATTTATTCTTCCTCAACTCCGTCTAAAAATAACGATAAAGCTTCTCTTTCTTCTTCATCATGTGCTCTTTCTAAAAGAGTTTGTTTTGATAGTCCAGCCTTAACTGCTAAATTGATCTTTTCTTCAGCACTTTTTAATTTTGTTACAAGACCTTCCAAGCATATATTGCCCTAGGATTAAAACAGGACTGTCAATAACAAGGAATACTATTAAAGATTTCAACGTGTTATGTAAATGGTTTGAATGTATTTGTTTTATAAACACGTGGTATGAACGTGCAGTCAAAGTGGAGAGAAATGAGAAATGGTTTTGGTTTTTTTTGTCGTTTTTTTTGTTTTTGTTTCACAAAGAAATACCTCATGATCTATAATCCAAACTTGTATATCAAGATCTTTTACCGAAGCCCCTACTTTGAATGTATTTGAAACAAATACAGGTCGAATCTAAATTGTGTTACTTGTGAGTTTAAAAGAAAGACGAACCAAGCGATATTCAAAAGATTCTATTTCATAGTCAGAAGGTATTGATCTTTCCACGAGGTTTAGAGCAAACTTCATAAGTAAAGGTCCATGTACAACAAGATCTATGTAACATTTAAAAAAGTTTGGAGAGATTTATAAATACCTGGGTAACCTTCCTCTTGGCAATACTTCAAGTCTACTAAGTGTTAGCATAAATGTAGAAAAAAATAAAATTTGTTTGCTGTGGTTTTACCGTAGTGTATGCGGTGTGCGTTATATGTGAGTGCAGAATATTGAAATAACATTACTATATCAGGTGTTATATCCATACTTACTGCAAGATCAGTTGGTGCTAGATGAAGGGTAAACAAAGTAATTTTCTTATTTAATTCTTAGGTCTACCTTTCTTGACTGTAGCGTTTTCAGGTGACCATTTATTACTCTTATAAATGATATTTATACTCTCTGATACATGCATACCCTTAATAGAAACAAAAGCGTAGTTATGCTCTCGAAGAATAATTGTATCATCGCTGGACTTTAATTTTTTTTCAATGTCATGTTGAACTTGACGTCTTTCTTTCAACGTTTGCCCAATGAGTACATCGTCTCTAAAATTAAGTTTACCACCTCCCCATACCCTAAATATAACAGTAAGTACATACTCACAAAGCTAGAAATGAGGAGAAAGTGACACAAGCAGATTTTACGGAAAAATCGTGTTGACCTGTCTAAACGGCTGTAAAACATTTTATTACCTATGTGGATGCGTTGGCGGTGCGTCATTTAGATGTCCGTCTACGCCAATGTCTTCACGCTTTGCTACATTGTGTTCTCTGTAATATAAGTGATGCCATCCTTTTTATCGTTGTTAGAGCGTATAAGAAGCCTCACTAGTTGTACCTTTTGGTATTGGCGTATTTTCTTCCCATTTTGTCGTATTGTGGTTTAAAACATTGGCTAGTGCTATTACAGGCTCTTTGCGAATGAATTCATCGGTAATAGTGACAGGGGGAACTGGTTTTGGTTTTCTATGTACGTGCCTAACATAAGGACCTTTTTATAGTGGTCAGAGGCAATCAATTGTTGATTTACGAGAAAAAAAATAACTTACGCGTATTTACTGCTCTATAGCATCTATTTAGCATAATTATACGTTAAGGAGAATACCTGTATGATTACTAGCCTTTGGAACAAGTCAGGTACTGTTTAGGGTTTTCGGTGTCAAACAGGTTTTGCCTACCAAAATCGTTTTACAGTGTATTGTGATTCCACTCTTCCAAAAGTCGTATTACTGCTGTTGTTTACTAAGCTGCATTTCAATTAAAAATGCTGAGAAAGTCCTCACCGCATTCAGCTCCTATCACGTGCGTTTATTTCTTAGTTTAGCAGGCTGGATTATTTTTAATAGTATTTTTGATGTAGAAGGAAGAAGAAAAGCCGTCATTCTAAGGGCTCTAAAAATGATATAGATAGTAGCTGGAGTTTAGCATTAGCTATTCCAAAACAGAGGCAACGTACAATGTCCCTTGGGGACGTTACATTACCTTCTAAGCAAAAGAGAAGCAGAGACTCAACAGATGAAGTAAAAATAGCTTATGGGATTGTTGAAAAGCTAAAGCGTGAAAAAAGGGCCTTACAATCACGTTTTCTTGACGTTACCGAAGCTTTGAATAAAGTCCGGAAGGAGAACGCTATTCTTAGAGAACAAGCCGCCAAGTACACGTGATATCAATCAAACATAGCTGCTAACTACTTACAGTCACGCTACGGAGTTAAAAGCAGTACACAGAGCAACGAAGGCTGAGCGTAGTAAAGCTTCACGTATTAGGGATGAAAGAGAGGCTCTTGAAGGTGTTATTGAACATATGAAGCTTACTGAATCATACGGACAGAAAGTTTTGTGTAAGGTAGTAAAACGTCTTTTAGATTTTTGTATTGCATGTGATACTTATTGGTATTTTTCTAGAATTGCTGTGAGTTGCCTGTTGACGCTATTTATTTGCCTTGCAAGCATGTACAATGTACGTTATATAAAAAGAAGTAACTTAACGGGACGGGTTTCTAACTAATTATATAGTTGCTACAAGTGTGCAACACATTCGCATTCAAAAAAGTCAAGATGTCCAGAGTGTTTGCAGTCTGCTACAGTCGAACAATTCTTTCCTCATTACCTAAATGACGACCTATCTGTAATGTAACTTTACAACAATAAAAAGTGTATTTGTAGTTGCTTGTAAAATAAACTTCGAAGGAGTAGCGTAGAAGCGAAGATGAAGTGGGTTCAAGCGAATAAAAAAGTCATCACGTGATATCAAAGACTCCGTTAAGTAACAAGAGTCGTTGTTTTTGCTTGATAACCTATGAAACGGCAGCTAGAGAATAGCGAGAATGGCAACAAGCCCGTGAAGCGCCTCAAAACAGAAGATAAAGATAGTAATCCTCATATAGCTCAATATACATCATGCTTTGGTATAAATGACGAAAGTGATGTTTGTGAACGCGTCGCGAAGCGTGTGCTTATTCTAGGCGATGGTGATTTTTCATGGGCTGTTGAAGCAAAGAACAAGGTATTCATGCACCAAGACGTTGTTGCTACAGGATACGAGAGCGATAGCATTGTTTTTGTAAAATACGCCACAGCAAAGGCAAATGTTGACATATTAAGGTAAGAAGCATTTTTACGCGTACGAAGCGTGTAGGACTTATTTCTGTTTAAAACTAAATAAAAGCGGTGAAAATAACGATAAAATGCTGACAACATGCTAGAGAGAAGGAAGTAAAAGTAATACATGGCGTAGACGCTACTAATCTACAACTCGATCAGTTTTCTGATAAATTCGATATAATCGTCTTTAACTTCCCTCATCATGACGGAAAAGGTATAAAAAACTACAATAGTACATTTTAAGATTATTCTAGGCAAGATTCACCTCAATAGAGAGCTGTTATTGAAATTTTTTAAAAGCGTTCAAAATGTAATGTCGTCTGGCGCCAAGATCCTTGTCGCTCTAGCTCAAGGTCAAGGTGCGTTAAACAAACTCCAAGGGGTGTGATTGTTAAGATTTCTAACGTTGATGGTAAGGTGGTACGCCAGTGGATAAGCAGAGACCAAAACCAGGTGATCATTGGCAAATAGTTGAACAAGGAGCGATGGTTTGTTGAAGTCTATGTTATTACTACCTCACAATTTGCTTTTAGGCTGGTCTTGTTCTTATTAAAGTATTACCATTTCCAACTAGCATATTTTGTGATGTATATAAACCAACAGGGAGACATGGCACGTGATTTTGTTGACGTAAACGAATTCTTTAAAAACAAGAATTTTTTTGGAAAGAAGTCTTCTTCATGGAACCAGTTAAAGATTTTTCGGTAAATCGATACCTTTTTCTATTATTTAAAACATTAGGGTAAAAGAAAACACTCATGCACGTTTAATTTTCTACAGCGTCTTGTTTTTTTTTGTTGTTCTTTTTTAGAATTAATTGCTAAATTTAGGACGTGATTCCTGTTTTCATATCGCAAAGAGTTTGGTACACGTTCTTGTATCTGAAAACCTCGGCCTTCGTTGTCTATATCCTGGTAAATATAAACACCATATAAGTTTCTATATAAACAGTGGAGAGGTTACAAAAGAATCATTCAAAGAATGGATTACAAAAACAGTTTTCAAAAAAAACGTTGTTGGATCACTTACACTCATTGATACATATAAATGTAGAAAATCAGGACGCAATAGCCAAACATATGAGATTATTTATTGTGGTGAAAATACAGCTGTATCAAAATTAAGCTCTGATTCACTTAATGCATCATTAAGATCTGCCATTAATCTAAGAGATGACTTGGACTTACGAGATAGGCTACAGGAGTAGCCAGCATGCTATTTACGACTTTGGCTGCCCTCAGGATTACATTGATTCTGTAGATACTACTTCTACTGTTCTTGTGAATAAAAAAAAGTAAAGTGTTTGTTGTTGACTGATAAGTGTAATTACTAAACATTGTACAGTCACAAAGTGCTTGCCTCCTTTGACGAAAATCTAAGCTAGGCTTGAACAGTTTGTATATCGTAAAGGATTTCACTTGAAATAACGCCATTGTATTGTAGCGCTAAGCCTACTTTGTAAAAGGCCACCATCGATTTGTAGCACGCACGTGACTTTCTGCTTGTATACTCACGTGAAGTACTTCATAAGGATACACCAACGGTGTAGCTTGCAGTTGCACAAGGTTACCTATGCTCACAAACCATCCTGATTTTTCAGGCTTAGCGCTAAAACAAAATAGCGTTATTTCGGGGCAAATCTTGCTAGGAGGTAACAAATACAGCTGCCCCGTTCTTTTCATCTTTATTTTACATCTTTTGGTTTGTTATCCTTCATTTGCATGAGAAAGTGTACTCCGCTGGTGCGTGGGTATATTTCGAGCTCCGATACTGTTTTTGAGCCCATGCCGCTTGCCATTGGTATTATAGCTATTCCTCTGGCCTTATGAGTGCCTGAAGGAGGGATTCCCATTGTTACTCTTATTTTATTATCATCAAAACAAGGCCATTTTGATTTGTATAGCGTAGATATCTCATTCAGTGTCGTGTTTGGAGTAATATAAAATCCTTTAGACATAGAGCACGAAAGAGGCCCACAATACATCCATTTCTTATCTTCTTCACCTTTATCAGTCATTTGTTGTTATTTATGGTTTAAAAATAGTTATTAAATATACATCGTTGCCTTAATTAACAAATATAACTCTTTTCACTGAACAACGTTAAAACTGATTTTATTTATGTGGATCGCAGAAAAAGTGTGTAAGACTCGCACCGAAAATCAGTAACTGTCGTTTTTACAAACTATGCTATTTACCCAGTGTTAGAATTAATGTGCTGAAGTGAGTGCGCATAGAAAGCTGAAACTGGGATGTTCCTGTAAGTTACAACATGGAATTGACTGGATTTATTGATCCTAACTTACGTGGCTATTAGCTGCTCCGTGTACGATTATTATTGCGTACAGTTTACATACAAACTGTAGGCGGTACATTACGCGATATGAGTTCTATTGATGGTAATCTGAAAAGATGTGAAGACTCAATAACTTGCAGTTCTGCAATGAAATTACAAATAGTCAACGTATCAATTGTAAATAACGAACACAAATAGCTTATGGTGTTCACTGTCCTTATCCATATGAAAGCTAATCAAATACAAACCGTCTAGCATATCTGTATATTTAGTGATCCTAAAAACACAGTTAAACAAGGACTTTGTATCTGGCCAGGGACAATAAAGGAACCTTGGAGAACGTATTTTATACCTGTGACTATGTTGTTGTGGTTGCACATGACTTTTTTGTGAGAAGGTAGACTTGTAATGCAATGTTCCCCTCGCGTCACACATTCACGAGATAGAAAGCGATCGCTTACTAACGCGAAAAGGAACAAAACATACACTTGTACACCAATCCAACCTACAGAAACTGTAGACCATTCATGTTTCCGCGTACTTACGTGGATTTTGTTTTTCCATACATAGCAGTGATAGGATCAGTCAAATCTTGCAGTTTTTAACAGATCAAGAACTAACAAGATCAGTCAAGTTAGTCAACTAGGTATTTCGTCAGTAATTGTTCGCTCTGGAAGCACTTTATTCGTGTTGAAGTACAACCATTGGAGCACTTTTTACGAGAAAAATAACTGACGAAATAAGTAGCTGACTAACTTGACTGAAACGTACAATATTTCCATTAGCTAAAGTTACCGCAAGAATATGTAGCAGTTAAGCCAATACTATAACATGTCCATCAAGAGATTGAAAGTCCGGTATTGAGTCTGTAAAGAGAGTGTTCTGTATTCCGATTTTCTGAAACCGTCAACTCCAGTAAATCAGAAAATCACGTGACAAACAGAAATTAAAACTGGTTATTTGTTTGAGGTGCTATTAGCGGTACGTCTGTAACTTTTGAACATACACATAGATTCTCAAGGGCTACTTTTATCCCTAAGCGTTGTGAACTTCCCTTTCGTTACATGCGCTCAGCGCGACTAAAACCTAATGACTGATGCTCTTGTAGAGTTTTCAGCGTTACCTTTAACGAAAACCCTTTTATTACCGCGTTAGATACTTTCAAGGTACTAATGGGGTTTGTTACTACATATTAACAACAGACTCAACTTTTTTTTTGCTTGTCGCAGCATCGTTTTCTTCTTTTGCTAATTTTTTCTTTTCTTAGATTCAAAGTCGGGTTTGTAGTCTTCGTTTTAAACAATGGACAATAGTAAATGCGCTGATGATAATGACACTCTTTTGGTTTATCGTAAGTCGGGTTTTATTTGTCACGTTTGTTGCGTTACAGTTTTTATTCATTCTTTGAACGCTAGGTAAAAAACTACTTGTCATCCTTGAAGAGGGTTGTTTTTACACAGGAACTATAAAAAGCTTATCGGGTATCAGACATGGTAAAGGTATACAAATATGGTACAAACAAGGTGTAGAATACCGACAGAAGGTTAAAATGTACATTGGCCACTATTTAGATGGTAAGATGACAGGGCGTGGAAAGTTGTATTGGGTTGATGGTAGCACATATGATGGAGACTTCTTGGATGGTAAGATGTCAGGGCATGGAGAGTTGTGCTGGCGAGATGGTAGTAAATACATTGGTGACTTTTTAGATGGTATGAGAACAGGTAGTGGAGCGTTTTATTGGCCAGTTGAGAATAATTTTACCTTTGGTTCTTCTCGTTTAAAAAAAGCAATTGTCTCAACAGACTCTGATTTGAGGAATAAAAAATATGTTGGCAAATTTGTGGATGGCAAGAGTTCAGGCACTGGGAAGATGGTTTTCGTAAATGGAGAGATATACGCTGGCGAGTTTTTGGATGGAAGGAGGAGAGATGGTTCTGGAGAGTATTATTGGCCGAGTGGTAAAAAATACAGTGGCAACTTTATCAATAGTGAGATGTCAGGGTTTGGAGAGTTGTGTTGGCCTAATGGCGACAAGTATATTGGCCAATTTGAGAATGGAAAGAGGAATGGTATTGGAGAGTTTTATTCAGCAAGTGGATATAAAGAAATAGGGTATTTCTCAAACAATAAGTTTCTTAAAATAGAAGAAGGCAAGATTTCTGGAACACCAAATCAAGACACGTTTGTTAAAAACATGAACAGAATGCCATCTATTCGTATCAATTCTAAGGATAAGTCATACGAGGATATTAAAGCTGTGGTGTATGTAGAAAGGAAGTATTTCAAAAAAGTGATTGACTGGATAACTAGCAAGTGTGAAATTCATATGATTGATTCACCTTTACTAGACGGTTTCAAAATGATAAATTGTAAAGACAGTTATATGTTTATCAGCCATTCTAATTGGGGGTTTACTCAAATAGTTAGAGAGATAAAAGTACACAAAGATACACACAATTGTTTATGTGATGTGGTATTTATTTATGATCTTTCTGCATGTGATCCTGAGATGTCATTACAACAAGGTACATACCAACAACTCCCTCGTATCCTTTATATTTACAACACTGTTAGTCACAACTGTAGCACGTGAGATTCCAGAGGCACGTGTAATACCAATACACATGCACAATACAAAAAAAAATAGATCAGAATTTCAAGCTGTATACTACGCCAGCCAAAAAAAACCACCAATTGTTGCTGCTGCAATTAGTCACAAAGAACATGAATACATGAAGCAACTGAAAGCAAAATTGTTGGTTGTAGGACATGGAGGATCAGGCATGCTAATACAATATGAGTTCCTTTACATTAACACAAATATTAGGAAAGACAACTTTAGTAAGGAAATTGTCAGGCGAAAAAGATGGAAGTGTTGATTCAACAGTTGGCTTTGATACCTCTTCTCTTTTGTGTGTTTGTTTGATATTCTATATGATGTTATACTTACATACATATTAGATATGGTGATTTATCATTCACTGTTTTAGACTTTGCTGGACAGATGGAATACAAAGGACTTCACAAGTATTTTTTTGCAAAACAACTTGCCATTTACGTCATTGTTGTAAGATCCTAAAAACCACGTGTTCAAACCTTTCTCAATATTTATTTTAGATTGACTTATCACTATCAATTGTAGAACAAAAGAAGAACCTTAAGCACTGGGTTCATACCCTTAGCAAGGTTCTGTATGGACAAGATGCAACATTCTACTCAGTCATTGTTTTTGGATCCAAGTTGGACATCTGTTCAGGAGACTTAGAAGCCAATAAAAAAGTGCTTTACTCCTTCAATCAGATGAAATCATCAGTGTACCTTGTGTTTTGTTTAGACGGTACTCTTTATTCAAGATTATAAGTTCGTATACTAACGTTCAAAAGGTGTCCCTGATCTTGAAAAGCAATTGAAGCGTCAAGCAAAATACATGAAGTCACAATACCCAAAAGTACCAACTCTCTATGATAGAGTACAAAAAGCATTAAAGAAAGCAGTTGTGAAAAAAGATAGATTGAAGGGTAACATCATATCCATGTACGTTGAAGTATCATACAGACACACTGAATAACATTTTGATAGTGAACAAGTCATCAAACTATTACCTGAAACTTGTAAAATGGCTCCAATTGAGTTGGTTGCTTCGTTAAATTACCTTCACTCTATTGGTAGTATTATGTTTGATGAGGTACTGCTGCTTGCCTACAACCTTTTTTATACACTTGAGAATTTGATTTAATTATCCTCTAGTCATCATACATGTTGTGTTTAGACCCTCCCATTCTATCTCGTATTATGAGTGTCTTTGTTGCTCCTACAGAACACCTGAACAGACTATTGAATGACAATTCTCGGAATCACTGTGCTGTATTCACTTATGCAGAGGCCCATTATCGCATCTCAAAAGTATTCAAAAAGTGTACAATGGTTGAAGTGAAGCAAGTGATGAGATTCTTGGTTGAACTGTCATTTTGTGTTCGCTTGACAAAAGAAGAAAAGGTAACACTTTTGTAGTTGGTACATTATTTACTTATTGGTTAGAAAGTGTATGGCTCAGATGGATATATCATAATTTCATTATTGCCAAAAGCTGATATGTTGTACTTTCCACCCATGACAGAAAAGGAGTTCAGTATTGATTTAGTTAAACGCAGAAATGAGGAATTATCCATATTTTCTGACGTGTTTTACTTGAGCAAGTTACCAACAAAGTGGAGGTTACTATCATTCATACCTACAAAAGACAATAGGTTTGTAACAAATACAATTAAAACAATCAAGAAAAATTCAAAGACTCAAACAATAGTACGTTTATGTGTTCATTCTCGTTTTGTTCCGCAGTATTGTTATGTTCTTTTTTAATTTGCATAGTCACTTCCTGCTACATATGAGCACATATCAACCGTTTCAAAGTTCTTGGCTTATCAGTTTGCTTCTTTAGAGATATCAACAGATGTGTTTAATAACTTGCAAACAAGATTAAGAGGTAACCGAAACAATGTTGTATTTATGCTTACAAAATATCTAGAGTTCCACAACAAAGAGTACCGCCTCTTTTCAAATCTGATTGTATTGAATGATTTTTATGGTAACACAATTGTGATGTACTATAATAACCATGCGGTAAACATTGTGATCAGAGGCAAGGTGCCATGGTTATGGAAGGTACGATAGCAGCATGGCGTTTAAGTATTGAAAACATTCACATAAGTTTAGAAATGTATTGGATCATACTTAGAACTGTTGGAAGGTAACCAAGTTCAACTATGCCCTGCAAGCATTCAAAGCGGTCATATTGTTGTTGCTGCAAAACCTCCATATAAGTTTGAACAAACAGGTAACCCCCATATGAACTTGCCTACGCCACCAACTATTTATAGGAGACATCATCACTTTGTGTCATTTGAAAGAAGGTTTTCCTGTACTGTCAAAAAGCCAAAATAGCTTTTGGAGCAGTCTCCACGGTGAACAATTCTTAACACAAGGTGATTGGAAAGAAGACATGAACAGGTATCCGGGTTTGAGATGGACTTCTCTCACAAGCAATGAAACAACAAAAGTATGTGTAACACTTTTTCTAACTTGGTATTCATCTTTGATGACTGATCTAAAAAGGAGCGTTGTGATGAGTACTTGAGAGCTCGCAATATGTTCTACAAGTTTATGGGTACTGAAAGTGAGTCGTTCTTTAAACTTGAAAAGATTGTATTCTTTGACAATCGAACACTTGAAGCTGCATTCCAAGAAAAATATAATGATCTCATATCCAAAGTACTTCACAAAAAAAACTCAAGTGAGTCATGTGTACAAAATAGTCACCGTTCATACTAACGGTGATTTAGATTCACACAATGTCAGCATAGATAAAAATAAAATTGAAGCACAAGAACGTACAATGAACCATTTGAAAAACTACACTCTTCGTGTTTCTGGTAATGAGCAAATCAATCTCATTGGTGGGTTTCATGGTACAACACAGGTACTGTTCTCATAACAACTTGGATATTTATACATTCACAGGCCATCAGTTTCTCAATTGCGACCAACAACTTCAGAGAGCCGACAATGTCAGAAGACAAGAAAGACGAAGGATTCTTTGGTACTACATTTAAAAACCTTACCTTTCAAGACCATATCTAATAATTTAACAAAGGGAATGGTATCTACTTTACACAATACCCTGATTACGGTACTTGTCTATAATGTCATGTATATTGGAGTTAATAGAGCTGTTGTAGGAAAGGTATATGCTGAGTGGGAAAAGACAGATACTCCTTGTATGTTGATATCATGGGTGATGATGGGAAAACCCTATCCAGCTACTGAGGATCCAAACTTTGATGATCCAAACAGCCTGTATGGAAAAGGGTGCAAGGTAATCCATTGAAATTACCCATTAGTTATGGTGTAACAATGTAAAAATAGGATGGATACGATTCGCACTATGCTATTGTTAAAAAAAAAACAAGTGCTCGCAATTGCTATCCTTGTAAAAAACATGAAAAACCAGACTTTGATGAAATTGTTGTATTCTCCAACAAACAAGTATGAACCTCACATTCTTGTTAATAACCCTTTTGGTTTCTTCTAACTATTTATTTTAACAGATTCTTCCGAGATACCTTGTTTATTATCAAAGCACAAACACTATCAATCAATCACAGTTTAACATCAAGTACAGAGATGCAAAGTGTCTCATCTTATGGGTTGATGATAACTTATCTATTGAGAACAAAGAGATTGTGAAGCTATTAAAAGCTCGGCCAAAGAAAACTGAGGTACTTAACAGATATCAGGTGTTGCAGAGTTACTAACAACAATCTACAAGGTTATGGAAATGATGTCATCCTCAGAGGTTTTGGGATGGCTTCAAAAGTTTAAAGGATATTGTAACAACAGGTTACGTATTATAACAAACAGGTACCGTAAAGGTGATGGAGATGAGAATGCAGCAGAGCACTTGGTGAAAAGTATAATTAAGCAAAATAAGAAATGGAGTAAAATACCTATTCTTGTGTTTTGTGGTATGTGTTTACATCAATCGTAACATACTCATCCTGTTGATTTTAGGAGATAAATCAAATGTCAAGTACCTCAAAAAGAAATACAAGAATGTTTCAGTCACAAACAGTCCTGCAGATGTATTAGCATTGTAAACATGTGCGTTCATCATCTTTTATAACCTTGATTTCAGATAGCCGCTAATGATGAAACTACAGAGGAAGCGCAAAAGATAGAATTTTATTTAAATAAAACATTTGGTAAATTCATACTCCTTGCACGTGCAATGTACCTTTCCGTTTTTATAATAATATTCGTACCTTACCTGTTCGTAGTAGTTCCACTCTTTAAATATGCCTTCCGTTTACACTTTTATAAGTTCGTAACATATGCCATTCCCATGCCATTCTGTTGATTCTCCAACCAGTAGTCCATCTTCATAATAATGTTGTTCCTTCACATTTCCTATCTTGTAACGTTTTCCTTTTTAAAGACTTCACGATGTGATTGATCATTACCATGACCTTTTTAAGGACGTAACAAAGTAATATTTGTCACACGCTACATGACCACAAACGCACTTTTAAGTGACATAATTAGATAGTGCTAGCTTCGTTGTACGAAGCTGTCTACTGGATAGTAGATACTCGCAGCTTGTATACCATTGTGCTTTTGTAGTCACATGCCACCAAACAAGACAACTTCCGTGCCACTGTCAGAGAAATGGTAGCACTAAGTCGTAAGGGTTTGTCGTGTTTTGTCATTGCGCTCGGATTCCCCCAACCTGGTATTGTAGATCAACAAGAACGCTTGAATCTAACAACGTTATTGGACATGCCTATTGAGACTATGTGAATAAATAATTTTGGTTAACTGTGGTTTGGGTTTTTTAAAAATAGTATTCCACGTGGGTTTGATATGATTGGCTCATATCGCGTGGGTTGAAACGGTTGGATTAGGTTTTTCCGCTAGACAAACGTGGGTTTGAGAAGGGATTCATAACTTTTTCGCTTGACGCCTGCTCAGCAGATCACTTTGAAAAAAAAGTAAGCATGTTCTGCCAGAAGTGTCAAATGCGTCAGATATGACAGACCTTTGCAGAAACTGGATTTTTTTGCTGACTGGCGAAAGGTGAAATAAACCAATGTGTCTTTTGTTGGCACATGATATTTTGCTACAAAACCAAAACAGCGCGTATCATTCATTTAAGTCTCAGTTTGTTACCAAATACTCCACTGGTACGTAGATTAAAGCAACTAGAGATGCTGTGATTAGAGCAACTTTTGTTAAGCAGTTCCCATTCATAGAAAAATTCAATACACTAAGCCATCTGCTTGTACATCAAAAACAGTGTTATATCTTGTAGCTACATGGTTGTAGGTGTTATGCCAGAAGTTTGGTGCCAGATGCCAAAATATGTTTGTAGACGTACATTTGTAACAACAATGCCGTAAAACTGTTCCAGTAATATGTTAATTGCAAAAAAAGTGACAGTTGTAATGTCAGCGTAATTGATTGCTTTTGAAGATTTTCCAATTATTACGACAAATCAAGCAACGGCAGCTAAATATAGCTGAAAGGATATAATCTTATGTGATCTGTGAAATGGTACTTTTAGGCAGCCGTTGGTTCAATTGTCTTGAAATAGTAGAGTTTTTTCATTAAACACTCACAAAAATCCGTGTAAGTACCTAAAAACAAGTATCTGCGCGTAGGGTAGTACATACATACAATATTTGTATGCTAAAGCTAAAATAAACTTGTGACGCTATTGTAAGCCTTGGTTTTTAAATTACAAGTACTGTGATCTTTTGTGCAATAGATGTCTTAATTTCAAGGCTGTGTATAGGCGTCAAACAGAGAAAAATGATTAAATATGGAACATAAAAACAATTTTCAGTGATTCTGCGCTACACAATGTTTAATTTTTCTTAATGTTACAACTCCACAAACAACAAAAAGAAAGATCACAATAGATTTAGCACCTGTATTAGCGTCTATGTAGAGAAGGAACTGCTTAACAAAAGTTGCTCTAGATATCTACTTTTTAGGATCAATAAAAAACTAGATAATCACAACATCTCTATTGAGCTCTTATTCTAAACAAACCGCAAAGAAAAACTAAATGTATTTAAAAACTCCAAACTGAAGCCTATTTCCGAACTCGAGCGAACAATCGCTTCATAATAAATGCCCTACGCGCCAGTTCACTAAATTACTACAGTACCGGATGGTAAACCGTTTTGTTCTCGAACAGAACGTCAACTTTAGTAAACTAATCACGTGATTACAATAGCAAACACGTTTTGTTTGAGCCTTATTCAGGTACGCTTTAAACGTGAATCTTCGTCTTGGGTTTTGCTTGGTTTAGTTTTTTAGAACTCTGTCGCCTTCACTTCTAGTTAAGAGCGGCGATGCAAACTCTCCTGACGCTCTGTAGGGGTTTGGCGTATATCCTCACACAACCAACTGCTAACACACATACAAGCGTTAAATACATCGTTTTACAAGGTACAGGTTACGGCTATCGTTTAAAATGACTTTTTTCTTTTTTGTAAACTATCACGTGCACAATTCTTTAGCGAATTTGTTTTTTTTCGTTTTTTTCTAGCGGAAAATAAAAAACTTTTTCGTTTCTAATTAGTGAACTACAAAGTACGGTTAGTAGGGTTTGCGTTGTTTGCAGTTGATCATAAATAATGGACAAAAGTAAATCCGCGCGTGGTGCTTTTTTGGTTTTTAGTAAGTTGTTTTTTTGAAGTTGCTAGAGAATGGTTTTTATGCTTACCAAATACGTAGGGTATGGAAATGGTAACAAATACGTCGGTGACTTTGTGGATGGCAAGTTAACAGGAAAAGGAAAGTTTTATTGGCCAAGTGGTGCCAAATACAACGGTGACTTTTTGGATGATAAGAAAACAGGAAAAGGAGAGTATCATTCGCCAAGTGGTGCCAAATACAGCGGTGACTTTGTGGATGACAAGAGAACAGGAAAAGGAGAGTATTATTGGCCAGATCATACCAAATACATTGGTGACTTTGTGGATGGCAACAGAACAGGAAAAGGAGAGATTTGTTGGCCAAATGATAAGAAATACATCGGTGACTTTGTGGATGGCAAGAGAACAGGAAAGGGAGAGTATTATTGGCCAGATGGTACCAAATACGTCGGTGACTTTGTAGATGGCAAGAGAACAGGAAAAGGACAGTTTTATTGGCCAGAACGTAAGAAACACATTGGTGACTTTGTGGATGGTAAGAAAACAGGAAAAGGACAGAAAAATTCACCAAGTGGTACCAAATACATCGGTGACTTTTTGGATGGCAAGTTAACAGGAAAAGGAGAATATTATTGGTCAGATGGTACCATATACATTGGTGACTTTATGGATGGCAAGAGAACAGGAAAAGGAGAGTATTATTGGCCAAGTGGTAACAAATACATCGGTGACTTTGTGGATGACAAGATAACAGGAAAAGGAGAATATTATTGGGCAGATAATACTAAATACATCGGTGACTTTGCGGATGGCGAGAGAACAGGAAAAGGAGAGTATTATTCACTAGATGGTACCAAATACATCGGTGACTTTGTGGATAGCAAGAGAACAGGAAAGGGAGAGTATTATTCACCAAGGGGTACCAAATACGTTGGTGACTTTGTGGATGGCAAAAAAGCAGGAAAGGGAGAGTTTTATTGGCCAAGTGGTACCAAATACATTGGTGACTTTGTGGATGATAAGAGAACAGGAAAAGGAGAGTATTATTGGCCATATGGTAAAAAACAAATTGGTGACTTTGTAGATGGTAAGTTTCTTAATCCGGCAGATACCAAGATTTCTGGAGAACCCAATCAACACACCTTTTTAAAAATGGCAATAATTTGCACCAAAAGTACACTCACAGACTTTGAAGATGTGTATGTATTTTCAGAAGATATGGAGTATTTCAAGAAGCTGAATGACTGGTTTGTAGCTTCCACATTTATTACTTTATCTCCAAATAACAGTTTCAAAATATCATGTCAAAAATCTTTAATTTTTGAGATCCTTTCAAAAGAGACATTCACTCGAGTTGTTGAACAGGTAAGACAACACAAAGATGAAAACAATTGTGTCTGTGATGTGGTATTTGTTTATGATCTTTGTTTACATGACCCTGAGATATCATTACATCAAGGTACATACCAACAAGTATTCTCATATTTAACTGTGTACTCACATTAATACCTTAGTTACAACTGTAGCACGTGAGATTCCAGGGGCACGTGTGATACCAATAAAGATAAACAACATTACAAAAAAACAATTTCAAGGTGAATATTACAAAATGTTGTCCCCTCAAAAAAAGCCATCAACTATTGCTTCTGGTATGGATCACACAGAATATGAATACATGAAGCAACTGAAAGCAAAATTGTTGGTTGTGGGTCATGGAGGATCAGGTATGCTCAATACAATATGAGTTTCTTTACATTGACGTAAATATTAGGAAAGACAACTTTAGTAAGGAAATTGTCAGGCGAAAAAGATGAGAATGTTGATTCAACAGTTGGCTTTGATACCTCTTCTCTATTGTGCGTTTGTTTGATAATAATATATTTAGATGTTATACTTATATACATATTAGATATGGTGATTTATCATTCACTGTTTTAGACTTTGCTGGACAGATAGAATACAAAGGACTTCACAAGTATTTTTTCGCTAAACAACTTGCCATTTACATCATTGTTGTAAGACCATGTGTGCAAACATTTTTTTATCAATATTTATTTTAGATCGACTTATCACTATCAATTGTGGAACAAAAGAAGCACCTTAAGCACTGGGTTCATACCCTTAGTAAGTTTTTGCGTGGACAAGATGCAACATTCTACTCAGTGATAGTATATGGATCCAAGTTGGATATTCATTCAGGAGACTTAGAAGCCAATAAAAAAGTGCTATACTCCTTCAATCAGATGAAATCGTCAGTGTACCTTGTGTTTTGCTTAGGCGGTACTTGTTTTATTTTAAACTAAGTAAGTCTCCTAATGTTGTTTCAAAAGGTATCTCTGGTCTTGAGAAGCAATTGAAGCGTCAAGCAAAATACATGAAGTCACAATACCCAAAAGTACCAACTCTCTATGACAAAGTACAAAAAGCATTAAAGAAAGCAGTTGCGAAAAAAGATAGATTGAAGGGTAACATCATATCAATGTACGTTGAGTATCATCAGACACAGATGAATAACATTTTGATAGTGAACAAGTCATCAAACTATTACCTGAAACTTGTAAAATGGCTCCAATTGAGTTGGTTGCCTCGTTAAATTACCTTCACTCTATTGGTAGCATTATGTTTGATGAGGTACTGCAACCTTTTCTACGAGCTTGAATTTGATTTAATTATCCTCTAGTCATCATACATGTTGTGTTTAGACCCTCCCATTCTATCTCGTATTATGAGTGTCTTTGTTGCTCCTACAGAACACCTGAACAGACTATTGAATGACAATTCTCGAAATCACTGTGCTGTATTCACTTATGCAGAGGCCCATTATCGCATCTCAAAAGTATTCAAAAAGTGTACAATGGTTGAAGTGAAGCAAGTGATGAGATTCTTGGTTGAACTGTCATTTTGTGTTCGCTTGACAATAGAAGAAAAGGTAACACTTCATAACACGTTTTTATTGGTACATTGTTTAGTTATGGTTTAGAAAGTGTATGGTTCAGATGGATACATCATAATTTCATTATTGCCAAAAGCTGATATGTTGTACTTTCCACCCATGACAGAAAAGGAGTCCAGTATCAATCTAGTTAAACACAGAAATGAGAAATTATCCATATTTTCTAAAGTGTTTTACTTGAGCAAGTTACCATCAAAGTGGAGGTTACTATCATTCATACCTAAAAAAGACAATAGGTTTGTAATCAAGACAATTAAAGCAATCAAGAAAAATTCAAAGACTCAAACAATAGTACGTTTAAACGTTCAGTTTTTGGTACTTTCTTTTTTTAATTTACATAGTCACTTCCTGGTAAATATGAGCTCATATCAAGCGTTCCAAATTTCTTGGCTTATCAATTTACTTCCCCAGAATTGTCAATAGATGTGTTTAATAACTTGCAAACAAGATTAAGAGGTAAGCGCCGAAGTAATGTTGTATTTATGCTTACAAAATATCTAGAGTTCCACAACAAAGAGTTCCGCCTATTTTCAAATCTGATTGTATTGAATGATTTTTATGGTAACACAATTGTGCTGTACTATAATAACCTTGCCATAAATATTGTGATCAGAGGCAAGGTGCCATGGTTATGGAAGGTACAATAGCAAATATCATAGTTAAGTATTGTAAGTATTCATCTATGTTTAGAAATGTATTGGATCATACTTAGCACCATTGGAAGGTAAACAAGTTCAGCTATGCCCTGCAAGTATTCAAAACGGTCACATTGTTGTTGCTACAAAACCTCCATATAAGTTTGAACAAACAGGTAACCACAAATGTGAAGGTCAACTTTACTTACAACAATCTGATAGGAGATATTGTCACTGCCTCTCACTTGAAAGAGGGCTTTCCTGTTCTGATAAAAAGCCGAAATAGCTTTTGGAGCAGTCTCAACGGTGAACAATTCTTAACACAAGGCGATTGGAAACAGAATTCCCAAAAGTATCCAGGTTTGAGATGGACTTCTCTCACAAGCAACGAAACAACTAAAGTATGTGTAACACTTGGCATTCTGACTTGGTATTTCATCTTTGCTGACTGAATCTAAAAAGGAGCGTTGTGATGAGTACTTGAGAGCTCGCAATATGTTCTACAAGTTTATGGGTACTGAGAGTGAGTCGTTCTTTAAACTTGAAAAGATTGTATTCTTTGACAATCAAACACTTGAAGCTGCATTCCAAAAAAAATATGAACAGCTCGTTGCTAAAGTACTTCAATCTAAATCTTCAGGTAAGTGATTGAACATTTGCTAGCAATTCTTATTAATCCATCATTTAGATATTAACGATAGCAGTTTGAGTGCAGTTGATAAAAATAAAATTGAAGCACAAGAACGTACAATGAACCATTTGAAAAACTACACTCTTCGTGTTTCTGGTAATGAGCAAATCAATCTCATTGGTGGGTTTCATGGTACAACAGAGGTACTGTCATCATATTAAGTATGCTACTTATACGCACGCATAGGATACCAGTTTCTTAATTGCGACAAACAACTTCAGAGAGCCAACAAAATCAAAAGACAAGAAAGATGAAGGATTCTTTGGTACTACATTTAAAAACCTTACCTTTCAACACCACAGCTAACAATTTAACAAAGGGAATGGTATCTACTTTACACAATACCCTGATTACGGTACTTGTCTATAATGTCATGTATATTGGAGTTAATAGAGCTGTTGTAGGAAAGGTATATGCTGAGTGGGAAAAGACAGATACTCCTTGCATGTTGATATCGTGGGTGATGATGGGAAAACCCTATCCAGCTACTGAGGTTCCAAGCCCAAACAATTCAAACAGCCTCTATGGAAAAGGATGCAAGGTAATCCATTGAAATTACACACTAGCTGTGGTGTAACAATGTAAAAATAGGATGGATACGATTCACACTATGCCATTGTTAAAAAAACAACAAGTGCTCGCAATTGTTATCCTTGTAAAAAACATGAAAAACCAGACTTTGATGAAATTGTTGTATTCTCCAACAAACAAGTACAGTCGCCACAATTACTATTATTTATTTAACTTTTTTAATCAGATTCTTCCGAGATACCTTGTTTATTATCAAAGCACAAACACTATCAATCTTGAACAGTTCAACATCAAGTACAGAGATGCAAAGTGTCTCATCTTATGGGTTGATGATAACTTATCCAATGAGAACAAAGAGATTGTGAAGCGATTGAAAGCTCGTCCAAAGAAAACTGAGGCACTTAACAGATATCACAGGTGTTGCAGGGTTACTAACAACAATCTACAAGGTTTTGGAAATGATGTCATCCTCAGAGGTTTTGGCATGGCTTCAAAAGTTTAAAGGATATTGTAACAACAGGCTACGTATTATAACAAACAGGTACCGTAAAGGTGATGGAGATGAGAATGCAGCAGAGCACTTGGTGAAAAGTATAATTACGCAAAATAAGAAATGGAGTAAAATACCTATTCTTGTGTTTTGTGGTATGTGTTTTACAAACAACAATCGTAACATGCTCATATTTTTGATTTTAGGAAACAAATCAAGTGTCAAGTACCTCAAAAAGGAATACAAGAATGTTTCAGTCACAGATAATCCTGCAGATGTATTAGCTTTGTAACAGTCAGACTGTAATGAATGAGGAAAGACAAAAAGAGCAAAACATTGTAAATAGATTTCAAGTGAAAAAAACTGTTTTTTACACGTGTTTTACTCGTCTTTTGAAAACGTTGATTATGGTTCCCATCCATGACCTCGGTCTACACAGCCAAATAGCTCTTGTAACAACCAGTGAGTTGCATAATTCAAGTGAGTTCGATAGGAAAATATCACGTGTTAACTTTCACGATCACTTAACGAAAAAACTGGTCCACGTTTTATTCTTCACTAGCCTCGCCGCTATATTCTACATTTACAGAAGAGTAACCCGGTGAGCTTGCTGAATCTGTTAGCAGCGATCTATCAGAGGCGTTTTCTTCTTGCATAGAAAGACATCGTAAAAATGAATAAATACCAATAGGTAGCAATAAAATAGGTGAAAGAATTGCAAATCCCGAGACAAGTGTGAGTGTCATGATATTACTTGATGCCCAAAATTTACTGACTACCTTTACTAGTTGCTTTTGAATCAGAAACCCATATGCAAACGCATCAAAGAGACCTACAATGGTAAGGGTTTTTGGAGCAAAAAAAGACAAAATGCAAAAAAAAAACCTTAAAGGCCTCATCTGACATACTAACACTCAAAATGAAAAATAAAAGCTTAGGGTTATTCCTATACTTTGCTTATTGTGTAAAAATCAAATTGTAATTGTTCAAAGGGCACCCTTTGTTATTGCCTGTCTAGTTGAATTTTTTTTGCAAGAAGTTTTGAACTTGTGTACCTTGTAAGTTCCGTAGAATGCTGTATATAACCACCAAAAAGAATACATTACATGCCTCGCCTGTGGAAACGTGGTATATATTATTGATACAATAAGCAACAACATCAGGAATCCAGAACAATAAAATGAATGTAAAAAGTAGTATCCTGAGAATAAATGCTCTATGCTTTTTTTTATTCGTTGGAGTGTACGTCAAGTTCCTCATCTTGAAACAGAATGACTTAATAAAACGTAATAAAAAACAAGTAAAGGAATGTGTGACTGTTATACAAGGCAAAAAAATTGCACATTTGACGTGTGTGCTCATTGAAGGAGACGGTTTTTCAAATTCAATGAAAAAAAAACTTCATTTTTTTTCGGCGACCCATGGCTTGTAGAGGAGGAAATAGCTTGAAAATAATTTGTATACGTACCACTACTATAACAGATATATACAGTATTATACATAATAGAACTGATGCCAACACAGGTAATAACCATAAGTAAATATGATAAGGTTGTATAGGTGCTGCATATCCTGCTACGTTAAGTTCCATCCTTGCAATCGCTATTGTCACCGTAACATTTATCAAAGGTAATCCCCATGACATTACATGGAAGGCTATGAAGTATCGGTTCCATTTAATATTCGTATCAAGGCGTTTTATAGTCAGCAAATAAATCTAAGAATAAAATAAGAAATAGCCTCAAAAAATAAAAAATGTTTTGACAAGTTTGACGGTTATACTATTCTCAAAATATAAGAGTTTAGTATATATCTTGTGAAGTATTGTCGAGTATATAATAACATACAAATGAAAGAAATAAAGATTGGGAGAATCTGAATCGTTGAAAAAAGGAAAAGAAAAGAACAAGCTAGAACTTCAAAACCTTCAAAATGTGACGTACAAGCAAATAGAATCCGACACAATTTGTCCAGACTATACTAGCTAGAGCACCAAACTGAAAAGTAGCTCGAAAAAGAAGCATAAGCGCTTGACTTTGACCATAAAACTTATCCATTGTTAGAATCAATATTTTTTCTACAACATTACTAGCAGCCCAAATAAACTCGCTTGATGATATATAAAAAGCCAAGTACTATAACAACCAAAACCCGTCAGTAAACACAACACATGAACACATTAAACAAAAGCGCAACAGACACGTACCATCATTTTTCGGACACGTTTTTTATTACTCCGTTTTGGTAAAAGCATAAAAATACACATAACAAAAGTTGTTCCGTAGAGTGACCTATTAATAAAATAATCACGTGGGATGAACAAGAAGTGATGAAAAAACAAAATTTAGAAGTACATTATCCCGGTTACTAAAGAAGATATTGTAATAACTCGTCTCTCCACAGGACTGAAAGTTGTTTGACATACACCTCGATTAGTGATATTTGCAGTCTCCATGTCCCCATTGATATCTGTTATCATTTTCGAATTGTAATCGTTATTAAGCGCTATATTAGCGTAATTCCACGCGTGGCAGCTCGTTTCGAAGATAATTTAGCTTAAATTAATCTATATCGTGCCCCCAGTGTTGCGTTGGGTTGTTCTATGTAGTGTAAGTCGTAATTAGGGGTTTTTACTACGCCATCCCGTGTACAAACTGATTTTTAATGTAACTTGACATTTTATAACTTAACGAAATTTAGCAATAATTCCGCTTCTACTTTATGTGACTAAAACTAACTATCATGATAAAATTTGTATTTTTATTTATTATCCATAGATTACTGAAGGAAAGGTAAATCAGAACCAGAACGTTGCTCTGATATTTGACCGATAATAAGCCTCCAAAAGTCGCACAAAATCTTTATTGTTAGTCAAGAAAAAAAAGGTTCCAAAAAACAATTAAACAAATCTCAGAAAGTTGTTGGTAAAAGGATACAAAAACAACCATAGCTGCTGCCAAAGAACTTCCAGCAGTAACTAAAAGACTCCATCTGCTTCCTGGTTCTTCATCAAGCCTAATAAAGCATAAATAAGCAAGCCATTCAAAAAAACATCAAGAAAAACATACCAGAAGAATACAGGGAACGAAACAACAAAGTACAAGGCATAAAATGTTGTACCGTAAAAGTACATAGCATTCCTATCAGTAAAATTGTAGTATGGGACCTACAAGACAAGTCAGAAGTCAAAAAAATTCAAACGAAAAAAAATCTCAATATCTGAATGAGCGAAATCGCTAGGCATAATACGAGCTTCAAGATACTTTCTGAGCTACGAAACTTACGTATTGTATTGTCCATGTCTCCATAAATGCAACAAACAAAGAGAGTCCGACTATAACGATTGCACAATTGATATATCTTGAATAAACGTTTGGTGTGCCATACCATACTTTACGTATAACAGCATTAGATAACATATGGTATGTGATAAAGTATGGTTGTGTTAGGCCAAATAAGAACAAAGGAATCTAACCAATCGTCAGTTAAGCTTCTTCGTTTAAAAGAGCTATAAATCGCTTCATACGCCGTTGATTGTCCATCTTGTAGGAAAGGTGTACGCTGCACCAAGTAATGCAAAGAAGTAATGCGTCCAGAAGTAATTTCCAACAAAATTGAAGAGAGCTATCCATAAATTCGCTTTTGTAGCATAACGCTCATACCAAGGACGATGTACATCAGCCTAACATAGTTTAGAAGACAAATAAACAAAAAACAATAAAAAATAAGTGACACTACCGTCAAAAAGTATCGTATAACGGTTTAAATGGTAACACCAACGACAGGCGGTACGCTTTAGCGTTTAAAAAAAGTTACAGTCGTTTTGGGAGCGTACACCGAAAGGGAAGAATATAGGCCATAGAATACATGGTAGGCTCATAACAAGACCAAAGCAGGCATAACCGTAATCATCCCAGTGCTTTTTTATTCGCATGTTAGCGTCAAATGGCGGGTAATGATTTTTAGTACCTTATACCACCCAGTGTATACTACCAAAGCCATCACAGTGAGCCATATTGGCGTATAACACCAAAAGAACTGCTCTCCTTCTCTAAACCGTATATAGTAAGTATATACCACCACACCGGCGTAACTGTATCTACGGCGTACTTTTTACTTTGCCTCACTGAGAAGTAAGTTGCAGGCTGTATCCTAGCTTTTTTCAAGTATGTCTTGTACGTATTTTCCATCCCAACTGGTCTATGCACCAAAAAAAACAACAAAAAAGAAATACAAGAACAAGCCTTGACTGTCGGGACTTTTCAACAAAAAACCACATTGGGGTATCACAGGTGATTTCAGTCCAAATTCAATAGTAACACGCATGGTTGTTGCCAAGAGTACAAGTATTACGTAATAATTTATTGAGCGTGACATGAGCCTTTCCATTTTCTTTTTTTTTTTTTTTTACAAAGAATCAATTGTTCTAATACGCAAAAGATGATGATGAGAAGGATTTAGCAGCTTCTTCAAATACTCTAAAAAACCAACCAGTAAGAAAACAGAACACTACAAAAAAAGAAACAAAAGAAACAAGAGAATCGTACCGTTCTTGTTCAACAAACTTGGCCAAGATTTGTCCCATTTGTTTCTCATCAGCAGCCAATCTCTTCTTGGTAACCTCAACCTCGAACAACTCCATCATCTTATCTCCAGACAACTGTCCAATTTCACCTTGAATCTCAGAGTACAAGTCGTGGAACCTAGACAGAATAAGCACCAACACTAAACCAAAAAAAAAAAACCCTAAAAACATTGACACGTACATTGGTGTCAAGAAAAAGTTGTGACACTTTAGAAGAACAGAAGATGTCAATCTGTTCTTGGTGGCCTGGAAAATTTCTCCAGCCATCTCATAAACAATACGTTTCATCTCGTTTGGATCACGAGTGTTGAAGTCCTTGGTGTAAGCGCTGAAACTAAAAAAAAGCACAAGTAAGCAAAACAGACCCGCAAATCGAAGCACCAACAACGCACCTAAAGTTTTGAAAGTAAATCAATTGTGTAGTGTAAAACTCGTCCATGCACTTTTCTAGGGCTTTAGCTGCAGTATCATCAACAAAGTTATAGTATAGGTTCCTGACTTCATTAACAAAGAATGGGAATTCTTCGACTGGAACATCAAACGTTTGTTGAACACGACCGAGGCGAACTCCTAGAGAAGGACCTGCACCAAGTGGACTACCTCCGAGTGGTGATGGACCAGATTGAGCAGCTCCCTTTCTGCTCTTTGCTGCCTTTTTCTGTACAGCCATCATCTTCTCAGCAATACCAGGAAGACGTTTCATAATGTAAACAGCACGTTTAAATAGTTGTTGAATCAACGACTTAAACAGAGCTTGAGACTGTTGTCGGGCGAGATCACATGCCTAATAAAGTGTGAGTACACAATTACACGTTAAGCTTATGCCACACGTACAGTCCAGGCATAGGTTGATACGTTATTAAGGCGTCTAGCACCAGCTGCTGTGGCAATAGTGCCAACATCAATTTTAGGGGCTTTGAGATGTGTACCAACAATTTTGAACTCTGCCAAGAGTCTGTGCAACTGTTGTCCACCAAATACTTTAGCTTCGGAACCAGATACTTTCTTATCGCTAGATGAGATGTTCTGTCCTTTGAGGTAGTTGTAAAATTGTCCACACTCAGCTTTTTCTTCTTGTAGAGTTTGACCGTTTTGTTGAGGATTACCTAAGGATGAATTTAGCAACAAAAAAAAACAGATCTAAAACAAAGGTTCTTCATACCTTCAATGTTGCCACGAGGTGAAATCAACTTCTCAATGGATTGCAAGAAGTTCATGACGTAGTTTGAGGCAGCAGAGCGCATGCGTGAGATTTCCATACTTGCTAGACGGTTACGAATAGAGTTGAGGTCATCTTCGACTTGCTTCTTAAGCGCACTATATTTTAAAAAAATGAGCAATTACCAACCAAAACAAACAAAAAAAAAATCAATAAAACGAATGAATATGCGTACCGCAATCTGTTTTGAATGAGCGGAGTGTTGTCTTGGTATGTACGAAGAGTGGAATCCCAGATGAATAACCTCAAGGACTGTACACCAACATTACCTTCATACCTTCTATCGAATCTCAATTGTTCCAAAGCCTTCAAATCAGCTTGGTAATAATCAATGAGGGTCTTTCTGAACACACCCTTATCAGATATATTCTCTTCAGTGTGGTCGACAAGAGTAACAAAGAAAGCCTTATCAGTAACACCAGGAACAATACTCATAAGGTAGTTATTCACGTCACGCATATCAGAGAAAGATTTAAGCAATACATTGAACTTGGAGAAACAAAACAATGTTCTGTTCAATGTTGGGTCAACCTTCTTAGCAAATTGTACAAGAGGGCTTTGTTCACTACCAGTTTTAGCCTAAGAAAACTATTAACAATCGCACAACACCGAAAAAAAAAACCAAAAAACGAATTTCTTTTCTCGTTATTCCAAAAGGAGATTTCATACCTCTTCTACTGCAACAATAATACGATGTGGAAGTTTAGTCTGTTCTACAACAATAGCTTCAATTTCTTTAGCTTTGCTGCCGTCTTCACCAAGGGCCAACCCAGGTGTATCAATAATGGTCATATTCCAGCAAAATTTATAGTTGTACTGGATAATGAGTGGGATTTGGGTGAATGTATTACTAAGTAAGCAAGATTGATTAGCGAACAAGCAAACAAAAGCAATATTCTCGTCAAAACAAAAAAAAGCTCGCAGCGAGCGAAAAAAAGATTGTTTGGCGAAATTACGTATCATAACAATACGAAATTTACAACCAACGTCGCTTTTGCGCGTTTACGTTAGGATTGTTTAGATTTTTTTTATAATTAAACCAGAGGGTGTTCTATACACTCAAGAGTTCATTATTGTAGCGTAAAGAAGGTAACGAATAAAAAACCTTCAAAGTAGAACAGAAAATGTCTTTCGTCTCTAGCTCTTACCGTTTGGCAATTTCGTCTTTAACTTGCTCTAAAGAGCACTGCATATCAGTGAAACCGAGTTCTTTGTGAGCATAATCGCGTTTGATTGTTATTTTGGGCTCATCGGCTTTCTCATCGGAAATGAGTTGTATATGAATAGGACGGTTTGTGGTACTAGTTTGGCGTTAATTAAACTTCATGAAGCAACTCTTGAAATTAAGAATTGGTTGTTGTAGCGACATTGCTGTGTATATAGTATTTCTATGCGAATACGCGCTAATGATGCTAAAACACGCTCTAATAGGTTTGCGCCTTATGCTGTTGTTATTTGCGTACGCTTCTGCCGTGTTATGGAAGGCGTGGCCAAGGAACGCTTCTATGAGTGAAGATCTGCCTTGTCCAGCTGGACCGATAAAAACTATTTCTGGAGCACGTACAAATGCATTTAAACTACGCTATGGTTATTTTTATAGTTGTTGTGGTATTAAAATAGACATACTCGCGTGCTAAGACCATCACCTCGCGATATGCGTCAAACAGCTCTTTAGGGTAAAGTTCGAAGTTGGAGGCTGCGCCTGTGTCTCCTCTGCAACAAATGCGTGTCAGAGAGTAAAGTTATAAGCCTAACGGCCGGTAAGCATACCCTGATGCCATTTTATAAGGTTTGTATTTGTGCAACTGTTGCAGACGGTTTGTACAACTAAAATTGGTGAACGTTGACTGGGAACGTAATTTTTCTATTTTGCCGGAAATTTTTTATTAAAGTTTCCAAACGTGGGTTTATTGTTGTAGCGCAAGCTACAGAGTGTTATAAAAGAAAACAGGTCGCTCCCAAATACGGACTAACTCAACGACATCTCAGTTTTCTCATTTTCATGGTTTTCTACATGTCTATCATGACAACACGTGCCACAGCTTGCCTTTATAAAAATTTCGTCCCGGATAGGGCTGATGCACCTACTCTCGCGAGCGCTGTTCAGTGGCACTTCGAGAGGCCTCTTAAGGTCCTCCCTCAATCGGTATTAATGAGGTGCGATAAATATAGATGGGATTCTAAATGGCCGACACTCTTCTTGACTTACAGATGGCCTGCTGAGCCTGTATTTATGGAAGCGCAGTGCCTTGAAACAGTTCTTCTTGAACACTAGTCAGTTGGGACTCCGCCTAGCCCGTCCATCTGGTACAATAATGGTTCAAAAAAAAGTTGAATTATTCTGATACTAAGTCAAGAATTTCTATCACTATAGTACTCTAATTATGGATAATGTACTTCAAAACGCCCACAAACCGTTGTACTAACTATTTTCATGCGTGAGAATCCTCGGGCGGATGTTTGGTTCGAAAACGTGGTACAGAACGATTATTTCTGTTTTCGTATTTGATTGACCTGAAAAAGCCTGGGCGTTTCACCAGAGAACATGTGGTCAAAACAGTATATTTTTATTTCAAACGTGTCAATGTATGAGTGAGAACTTGTACGTCACACACGAGAGTGTGTTTTTGTTTGTATCTTCAACTACAACTTTGCCAGTGTAATCAAGCTGAGTAAAGAATTAATTCAAGGGAGTTTTTTAATCTTTCTAGAAAACCACCGAACTACTTACCGCAGGAGCTATTTCTGGGATTACAGTAACTGCAGAAGAGACATATGTACCAGGTTTACAAGGACATGGGCAAGAAGGTATCAAAGGAGGATCACAAATGCTGTCTATAGAGAAAAAGTAGTAAGAAACAAAGTCATTGCGAAAACGCTTCCTTACCAGTTGTTGAATGAACTGTTATCCCAAGGTAAATGATACTGTTAGTTACAGTGCCACCACTTAGAGTCTCAGAATACGTTCCGCTCGTTGTGATAGTGATATTTTTACCAGCAGTTGGAGGATCTAAAAACTGTCAAAATATCGAAAAAAAAACTTTTCAACATTCACATCACGTGACGGAAAAACTCTCAAGCAACGGAGTAAATATAAACCGTTGTTCGCAAACCGACGCAAAACGTTGCTAGTTTAGCGAAAATACACGTTTAAGACTTTGATTAGTAAAAAACTGTTCTGTGGTTGCTACGCTACTTCTGGCAGTGTTTTCGTGCGAATGAGGCGAGTTCGTAAAGACAAAAAAGGAGAAATAACAATTTCTTTTGGTACTACGTACAAGGCGTCATTTTGATGCTAGTTATATTAATTTGAGATCCTGGATCTACAGTAGGCGTGATTAAGGGTTCATTATTTAGGTCACGTGAAAACTCGTACCACAATTTTTCCAAGAGAATGGCTCTACTTTTAATGGTTTTACAGCAAAGGCAAGTAAGAAACAACACGAAACCAAGAAAGTAAACGAAATGAGGTATGACATAGTGGTAGTTTGACAGGATACAGAAAAAATAGAAATCGACTTATGTAGGTTAAGGCAATTCACAAACTATAAAACGAAGCTCCAAGTCAATGGTGTAACACACCAAACCTTGATCATCATCCTCACCTATTTGTAGTTCGCTGGAAACTTATTTTAGCTACAGCAGTGACTGTCGTGAATGTAGTTTTAATTATCACTCTAACCGTGTACTAACTCAAAAAGTTATGGATAGTACAATTTGTTTGACTGTGAGCACTTGGCTAGCCTTTGAAAAGGTAACAAGGAGGGGATATAGTTTTTTCTGAAAACAAAAATTAGAAAGTGTAGAAAGATGCATAGCTAGGGCAGTCCACTAAACTAGAAAGCGCCTGGTTCACTTACGGTCGGGTCCTCGCTGTGCTCGGAACTAGAATCCGACCTTCGTTCACATATAGTGATCCATTGGTGCGTATAGGCATTCGGTTTTTGTATCGAATTCTATTTTTTCGAATTTTATCTTTCCGACAAGGAGACATGTAACGCATCATCGTGAATGCTGTACTCGCGTATTGTTTCTGGGTTGTACACCATCACGTTCATTAAATTCAAAGGTGTGCCAACTTGCATATTGTGATCATAACTTATTACCTTTTTGTCATCTGAGAAATTTTTTTGTTTGTACATATTTATTCAATTTACAGATAGCACGTCATAGGCAACATGTGGCCTTACTTTCATTTGATTTTTCAAGTTATTTTTCTCGTACATTGAGATATTTCGTAGTAAAGGATCATCGAATATGAATTTTTATCACGTGCTTTTGGAAGCCTGTTGAAACTATCTTACTATCACAATTTTCGGGTTGCTATCCATAAAGAGACCACGTGGATAAGTAAAATTTATTCACATGACAATTTACATCAAGGGAGGTTCAAAGAAGATTGTTAGCGAAATGAAAGAGAAAGCCAGTCTTGGTGTTGTAGTTGGTAAGAAAAAGGGAAGGAAAAAGCGATGATTACAAGAAGATGATATTACGCACTACGGGATTCAAAACTGAAAGAACAAAGCAGTTGTGCAACTGTAACAAAAAAATAAAACGAAAAAAAATATTGTACCAAGCATGCTGTTGTTGCTGTTGTTTCTTAACAAATTTAGCGTGCCCACGCGACTATAGATCTTTAGCGTATTTATGATTAGCTAGCAAAGCAGGTATCTAACTGCAAGGAAATCTCAAGCTGAATTTGATCAGCCTGACATTATCTGAAACAAGGCTTAAGGCATTTGAATTCTCATTGTATCTATTGTGAGCGAACCAAAGTCTATTGAGGTCGTTAATCTATGCAGTACGCGAACGGTTGCCAAAAGGTAAACTAGGTCGGAAAGCGCTAGTATATTCTATGGGTCACAACGAGTTGATGAGCCATGCTTACGAGTTTTTAACTGTGATCGCTTGGTGCAGAACCAGCTCGAAAGAGCTTATTAAGTATTGTGAATCTAAGAGGTACGCGTTGTGGCTCTTGCTAATGCATTAGAGTCCGCCAAAGAAAGGCAAACGCTATTTTGAACTAAAAGCGCGCCAAAAAGGTTACAATGGCACTACAGTTATACTACTATGTCTTATATTACATACAAGCCTGTTTGAGAGCTAAAGTCAACAGAAAATCGGTAACGGTACGATCACGTTTTTTTGAAACCGAAAAGGCAGGTAACAGGTTCAAACCGTCGCCAACGCTATGATTCACTTCCGTTATAAAATCGAGGCACATTTTGAGCGACAAGAGCTTGAGAGAAGCCACAACGGAAAGATCAACCTTTTTTTGGATCAGAACAACACAAAAACACCTCACTTTACATTAATAACATACCGCCAGTAAATAAAGGTTGATTACGCAAATTCTCGGTTCTTATTTTTATTCATTGTCTTTCTATCCATTATAAATATAGACTAGTATCAAAATACGCGTAGAAGACACCATATGGGAACGCAGAAACCACTGTAAGTTGCATTTAACTATTTTTTCGAATTTCACTTTTTTTCACATTTGTTTCTCAACAAGACACTCCCGATTTACTTCATAACTCCACATCTTAAAACCCAGCTTCGAAATCCGTTTATCTACTACCGATTGGACTTGATATGCTTATATTACCGTGTACAACACACTGGACTGGTTTTTGAGAAAATCGTAGCAAACCACAATTTTTTTGCAACAAGAAATTACTTGGTTAAAAGAAAAATGTATTTTTTTATCTAGTGGAAGCATAAGAATACTACAACTATAATATCTATACTTCTGCTTGACATGTCAAGACTACTCCGAGCAGTGCGAAAGTACGCTCGTAAAAAATACGATTCTCTACTGGGCAGACCATTAGTGATTAAAGTCACGGTCACAGTCCCTAAAAGCATCCTGGTTAATACCAGACCAAACTACACCTACGCTCTGACTTGGGACCCACAGGTAGAAGACCTCTACTACCCACCTACAGGCGTATCAAATATCATAATGATATCCAGCTATGACATAGATCTAGCAAAAATGGCATTCGAAGGCGGAAGCCCAAGAATGTGAAAAACAAAAAACAAAAAAAAAAAAAACAAAAAAAAAACCAAAAAAAAACAAAAAAAAAAAACAAAAAAATTTTGCTAGAAAATCCTTTACAACACCAAGCGTGTGTTGCAACCTTTTTAAAATTGAAATATTCTTCAAATCCAGTTATCGCTTTCTCCACTTTTGCTTGGCAATGAAACAACCATCTGAACGGCTGTACATCGTCTCAACACATTAAAATATACCTAGATACCTCACTCACAGAGTCAGGGTTATTATCTCTTGTCAAACATCTTAAGTTTATTGAGATAGTAGATATGGACCAAATTACATATGTATACAGTCACTAGCTGGAATACCATATAAAACTACATGATAAAAAAGATATAGATCATACGCTGGTTTGGATATCTGGAGTACACACTATATACATATCTAAAAACCAAATTACAGATGAAGACATTACAGCATTAGCTGGTGTACATTCCATAAATTTATCTTGGTGTGACCTCATTACAGATGTTGGCATTTCAGCATTAGCTGGTGTACATACTATAGACATAAGTTATACGTCAGTAAAAGATAAGGTATTTCAGCACTGGCTGATGTACACAGCATAAAGTTACATGAAACATCAGTCACTTAGGGCATTTCGGCACTGGTTGGTGTAAAGAGCATTCAACTTTGGGGTTGTAAGGAAATCACAGGGTCTTGTATGAAATACCTTGTTGGTGTGCACACTACTGATCTATCAAACACAAAAGCAACAGATGATTGGCTTGTTCCACTTAAAAGGTTGAAGTATTACATTGTTGGGTGTAAGGAAATTAAAGTATGTTATGTCCATAAAGTGGATTGCGTCTTGCTCAACTGCGGTACGAGATTTTTTATTGTCCAGTCTTTTTTTTTGGTAATGCATGGGTTTGTTTGACCCTTGTTTGTTTAGGTCACCAAGGCCTTTGCCAAGGATGCGCAACAAAGCTTGATCAATGCCCTTGGTATAAGCTACCTGTAGAACGAAGGTATACAGGGTTTAGAAATAGAACCGATTGTACAGAATTCAAAAAAAAATATTAATCTTCAAGCTAAAACGAAGACTTTGGTTTATTGAGAACAAAGGTGAACATTGTACTGTCCTGTTCTATCCCTGAAAAGTTAGTCGGTACTCAATGAAAGGGGTTCGTAGCATATAAAGTCTAGTGAAATCGCTATGATCTGTGATATGTTTGTAGTTAAACTTGGGCTTGCTTACAAGTCTAGTACATCTGCAGGATTATCTGTGACTGAAACATTCTTGTATTTCTTTTTGAGGTACTTGACTTTTGCTTTGTTTCCTAGATTCAAAAGATGAGCGTATTTAACATCAAATACAATTGATTGTTGTATTACACATACCACAAAACACAAGAATAGGTATTTTACTCCATTTCTTATTTTGCTTAATTATACTTTTCACCAAGTGCTCTGCTGCATTCTCATCTCCATCACCTTTACGGTACCTATTTGTTATAATACGTAGCCTGTTGTTACAATATCCTTTAAACTTTTGAAGCCAATCCAAAACCTCTGAGGATGATGTCATTGGCAAAACCTTCCGAGTGTTAGTACCCTTCAACATATTCTATTTGGTTTATGTACCTCTGTTTTCTTTGGCCGAGCTTTTAATAGTGTTGCAATATTTTTGTTCTCATTGGATAAGTTATCATCAACCCATAAGATGAGACACTTTGCATCTCTGTACTTGATGTTGAGCTGTTTCAGATTGATAGTGTTTGTGCTTTGATAATAAACAAGGTATCTCGGAAGAATCTGTTAAAAGGATAGTTAGAAGCAACTGCCAAAGGGTTATTAAGAAGAATATGAGGTTTGTACTTGTTTGTTGGAGAATACAACAATTTCATCAAAGTCTGGTTTTTCATGTTTTTTACAAGGATAGCAAACGCGAGCACTTCCTTGTTTTTTAACAATAGCATAGTGTGAATCATATCCATCCTATTTTTACATTGTTAGCCTAATGGGTAATTTCAATGGATTACCTTGCATCCTTTCCCATACAGGCTGTTTGGATCACAAGGGTCAGGAAACTCAGTAGCTGGATAAGGTTTTCCCATCATCACCCACGATATCAACATACAAGGAGTATCTGTCTTGTTCCACTCAGCATACACCTTTCCTACAACAACTCTATTGTTAACTCCGAACATGACTAATAGCAGGTACCGTAATTGGGGTATTGTGTAAAGTAGGTACCTTTCCCTTTGTTAAATTATTAGAGATAAGGTGTTGAAAGGTAAGGTTTTTAAATGTAGTACCAAAGAATCCTTTGTCTTTCTTGTCTTTTGACTTTGTTGGGTCTCTGAAGTTGTTTGTTGCAATTAAGAAACTGGTATCCTATGCGTGCGTATAAGTAGCATACTTAATATGACGACAGTACCTGTGTTGTACCATGAAACCCACCAATGAGATTGATTTGCTCATTACCAGAAACACGAAGAGTGTAGTTTTTTAAATGGTTCATTGTCCGTTCTTGTGCTTCAATTATATTTTTATCAACTGCACTCAAACTGCTATCGCTAATATCTAAATGATGGATTAATAAGAATTACTAGCAAATGTTCACAATCACTTACCTGAAGATTTAGATTGAAGTACTTTAGCAACGAGCTGTTCATATTTTTTTTGGAATGCAGCTTCAAGTGTTTGATTGTCAAAGAATACAATCTTTTCAAGTTTAAAGAACGACTCACTCTCAGTACCCATAAACTTGTAGAACATATTGCGAGCTCTCAAGTACTCATCACAACGCTCCTTTTTAGATCAGTCAGCAAAGATGAAATACAAAGTCAGAAAAAGTGTTACACATACTTTGGTTGTTTCGTTGCTTGCGAGAGAAGTCCATCTCAAACCTGGATACTTTTTCTTGTTCTCTTTCCAATCACCTTGTTTTAAAAATCGTTCACCATGAAGACTGCTCCACAAGCTATTGTGGCTTATTGTGAGTACAGGAAAGCCCTTTTTCAAGTGAGAGGCAGTGACAATATCTCCTATCAGATTGTTGTAAGTAAAGTTGACCTTCACATTGTGGTTACCTGTTTGTTCAAACTTATATGGAGTTTTTATAGCAACAACAACGTGACCGTTTTGAATACTTGCAGGGCATAGCTGAACTTGTTTACCTTCCAATGGTGCTAAGTATGATCCAATACATTTCTAAACATAGATGAATACTTAACTATGATATTGCTATTGTACCTTCCATAACCACGGCACCTTGCCTCTGATCACAATGTTTATGGCAAGGTTATTATAGTACAGCACAATTGTGTTACCATAAAAATCATTCAATACAATCAGATTTGAAAATAGGCGGAACTCTTTGTTGTGGAACTCTAGATAATTTTGTAAGCATAAATACAACATTATTTCGGTGCTTTCCTCTTAATCTTGTTTGCAAGTTATTAAACACATCTATTGACAATTCTGGAGAAGTAAATTGATAAGCCAAGAACTTTGAAACAGTTGATATGTGCTCATATTTGTCGGTAAGTGACTAAAGGTTGTTTAGCAACAATAACAATAAACAAGAAAGCAAAGAAAAAATTGAGAAAAAAAACCAAAAGAGAACACGTGACTAAACGTACTATTTTTTGAGTCTTTGAATTTTTCTTGATTGTTTCAATCGTCTTGGTCTCAAAACTATCATCTTTTTTAGGTATGAATGATAGTAACCTCCACTCTGTTGCCAACTTGCTCAAGTAAAACACTTCAGAAAATATGGATAATTCCTCATTTCTATTTTTAACTAGATTGATACTGGACTCCTTTTCTGTCACAGGTGGAAAGTACAACATATCAGCTTTTGGCAATAATGAAATTATGATGTATCCATCTGAGCCGTACACTTTCTAACCACAATAAGTAAATAATGTACCAAAAAAAAAACATGTTACGAAGTGTTACCTTTTCTTCTTTTGTCAAGCGAACACAAAATGACAGTTCAACCAAGAATCTCATCACTTGCTTCACTTCAACCATTGTACACTTTTTGAATACTTTTGAGATGCGATAATGGGCCTCTGCATCTGTGAATACAGCACAGTGATTTCGAGAATTGTCATTCAATAGTCTGTTCAGGTGTTCTGTAGGAGCAACAAAGACACTCATAATACGAGATAGAATGGGAGGGTCTAAACACAACATGTACGATGACTAGAGGATAATTAAATCAAATTCAAGTGCATAGAAAAGGTTTTAGGTAAGCAGTACCTCATCAAACATAATGCTACCAATAGAGTGAAGGTAATTTAACGAAGCAACCAACTCAATTGGAGCCATTTTACAAGTTTCAGGTAATAATTTGATGACTTGTTCACTATTTTCATGTTATTCATCAGTGTTTCTGTATGATACTTCAACGTACATTGATATGATGTTACCCTTCAATCTATCTTTTTTCACAACTGCTTTCTTTAATGCTTTTTGTACTTTGTCATAAAGAGTTGGTACTTTTGGGTATTGTGACTTCATGTATTTTGCTTGATGCTTCAATTGCTTTTCAAGATCAGAGATACCTTTTGAAACAACATTAGGAGCCTTGCTTAGTTAAAATAAAACGAGTACCGTCTAAGCAAAACACAAGGTACACTGATGATTTCATCTGATTGAAGGAGTATAGTGCTTTTTTATTGTCTTCTAGGTCTCCTGCATGAATATCCAACTTGGATCCATATACTATCACTGAGTAGAATGTTCCATCTTGTCCACGCAAAAACTTACTAAGGGTATGAACCCAGTGCTTAAGGTGCTTCTTTTGTTCTACAATTGATAGCGATAAGTCGATCTAAAAATAAATATTGATAAGAAAAGGTTTGAACACGTGGTTTTAGGATCTTACAACAATGACGTAAATAGCAAGTTGTTTTGCGAAAAAATACTTGTGAAGTCCTTTGTATTCCATCTGTCCAGCAAAGTCTAAAACAGTGAATGATAAATTACCATATCTAATATGTATGTCAGTATAACATCTAAATATATTATTATCAAACACACAATAGAGAAGAGGTATCAAAGCCAACTGTTGAATCAACACTGTCATCTTTTTCGCCTGACAACATCTTTACTAAAGTTGTCTTTCCTAATATTTACGTTAATGTAAAGAAACTCATATTGCTTGAGGATACCTGATCCTCCATGACCCACAACCAACAATTTTGCTTTCAGTTGCTTCATGTATTCATATTCTGTGTGATCCATACCAGAAGCAATAGTTGATGGCTTTTTTTGAGGGGACAACATTTTGTAATATTCAGTTTGAAATTGTTTTTTTGTAATGTTGTTTATCTTTATTGGTATCACACGTGCCCCTGGAATCTCACGTGCTACAGTTGTAACTAAGGTATTAATGTGAGTGCACAGTTAAATATGAGAACACTATTGGTATGTACCTTGATGTAATGATATCTCAGGGTCATGTAAACAAAGATCATAAACAAATACCACATCACAGGCACAATTGTTTTCATCTGTGTATTGTCTTATCCGTTTGACAACTCGAGTGAACATCTCTTTTGCAACGATCTCAAAAATTAAAGATTTTTGATATGATATTTTGAAACTGTCATTTGGTAAAGTAAAAACCGTGGAAGCTACAAACCAGTCATTCAGCTTTTTGAAATACTTGTTATCTTCTGAAAATACATGCACATCTTTAACGTCTGTGGATGTACTTTTGGCGCAAATTATTGGCATTTTGAAAAAGGCGTGTTGATTGGGTTCTCCAGAAATCTTGGTATCTGCCGGATTAAGAAACTTATTGTGCAAAAAGTCACCAATGTATTTTACGCCATCTGCCGAATAATACTCTCCTTTTCCTGTTCTCTTGCCATCCACAAAGTCACCGATGTATTTGGTACCATCTGGCCAATGATACTCTCCTTTTCCTGTTCTCTTGCCATCTACAAAGTCACCGATGTATTTTTCGCCATTTGGTGAATAATACTCTCCTTTTCCTGTTATCTTGCCATCCGCAAAGTCACCGATGTATTTGGTACCATCTAGCCAATAATACTCCCCTTTTCCTGTTATCTTGCCATCCACAAAGTCACCAATGTATTTGGTACCATCTAGGCAATAAAACTCTCCTTTTCCTGTTCTCTTGCCATCCACAAAGTCACCGATATATGTGGTACCATTTTCATAACCTATACGTATTTTTGGTAATCATCACATAAAACACTCTCTTACCACTAACATCGTTATCACAGTACCATGTCTGTTCGCCTTTACCATGTCGGATACCATTTTTTAAAGTCCCTTTGTAAAAACAACCCTCATCCAGAACGAATATTTTACCTACATAAGGATTATTGATAACAACTTCAAAAAAAAAAAGCCGCTTACCAAAAACCAAAAGATCGCCACAAGCGGATTTAATTTCCATTGTTTACGATCAACCGCAAACGACACAAAAATCTACTGACTGTGCTTTGTAGTTCGCTAAAGAAAAACCATTACACAAATTTACGAAAAATTCACTAAAAATAAATGTGCACGTGAAAGTTTATGAAATAGAAAAAAGTCTTTTCCAATGATAGCCAAATAACTTGTACCTTGTAAAACAATGTAGTTAACACTTCTACGTATGTTAAAAGCGTCTAAGTTGGTTACGTGAGGATATACACCAAAAACCCTACAAAGCGTCAGGACAGAGTTTGTAATCGCCCGCTCTTAACAAGACGCGAAGGCGACAGAGTTCTAAAAAACTAAACCAGGCAAAACCCAAGACGAAGATTAGCGTTTAAAATTTCAAGCGTAAACCCAAGAAACATTAGTGTTTAAAATTTGTGTACCTGAATAAGACTTCAAACCAATAGACCGTGTTTGCTATTGTGTAATGACGTGATTTGTTTACTAATGTTGACGGTTCGAACAAAACGGTTTACGGTCCATCACTGTGCTAAATTAGTGAACCCACATAAAAGGGTTTATTTTGAAAGGATCGTTCGCGAGTTCGAAAATAGGTTTTCAGGTGAGTTTGAAATAAATTTAGTTTTTCTTTGCGTTTTGCGTAGGGAATAAGAGCTCAATTGCTATCCCAGTGGAGTATTTGGTCACCAAAACGAGGGACTTAAATCAATAAAACACGCATTGTTCTTGTAACGCAGAACAATAAATTGTTTTGAAGGATCAGAAGATTATAAACAGAATCAACTGCAATGACAAGTAGCAGGTAGTAATTTTCGACAAGCCTGTGTACAGGAAACTGCTTTCGGAATACCAAGTCACCTTTCGCTGAAGTTTGCTCGGGTACTACTTTATTGTGTCGTGAATATCTTTAATCCTTGGCTCAGTAACGCTATAGTGGTAGCTTCAGTAATTTCTATAGACATTTAGACAATTTATAATTGTAGTTTTTTCCAACTTGTGCTCTAGGCCATCTGACATTCTCAAGGTTGACAAATATCTCAAAACTCAAATCAGTTATTTGAGTACTAGTAAATCTCAAACGTTGTCAAAGTGTTTTTAGACAAAGTATGCTAACGCTGATAAGGATAGCTAACGAACAATTAGGAATAGTATCTAGGGGGAGGTCAATCAAAGAATACAATAAACTAGCGTATATATTTTGCAAGAACAAAAGGATTGTAGAAACAGGCAATACCATCAAAGGGAATGATAGAACTGGCAAGATTAGGAGATAAACGTCAAACACAAGTGGAAAATTAAATAGTTTTTAACGAACGAGGAGGACGAAAAGAATTAAAGTTAAAGGAGAACCCAAGGATACGTCACGAAGAAAGGCCTTTGTACAGGACATACAAGGAGTCAAATAGAAGTGGAAAGCATAGCAAAGAGGGTCATCAAAATGTTCAGTGCAATTATACAACAAAAAAAAGAGGATGGCATATACGTAAAATGCTTACATAAGATGGAAATGGTGATACATCTCACAGTCTCTCATTTGCAAGAAGCTTTAAAGTGCTAGATAGAACATAAATAAACAATTCCACACAGACATCCCAACTACCCAGGTAGGAATGCGATTTAAGATGCTGTAGGAAAATGTCTGTGTATAAAAAATTGACAGTAACAACGAATCCGATTTGCTGCTGTTGTCTAAATAGAGTATTCTGTATCCATCATCTTTCTAGAAGACATCGTAAATATCACGTGACTTGCTTCTCCTTAATTTTGATTTGAAAGTTTTCTGTGAAGCAGAACCTTTTAGTGTGACACTGTAGATCACTCAACGATCTTACAATGAGTGTAAATCCATCATGTAACAAGCAACAGGTTTGGTACCAGGGAGAAAAACAAGTTGGTAATTTTAGCGGGGTTAGGGCAGTCTCTTATTTTCCGTTTTTTTGAAAACGCCTTATTTAGACATTACGAACATATTTGGTTTACAGTACAACGCATCTACAAGAATTCAGTCGCGGTGTATGGAAGATAGTGTCTTTAGTTCCTATATGGACAAGAGAGGGAAAAAAAGACGTTTAAACGTAAAACGCGCTTGCGAATTCTGTCGTCAGAAACACCTTAAATGTGATGGAGATGTGCCTTGTTCGCGATGTAAACAAAAAGGGTACAAGTGCAAGTACAAAAGGGCTAAAAAACGAGGACCAACTGCTGGTACGTGTATAGTGCTTTAGCTCATCGTTCATGCGTACATATTTCGTTTCGCTTACTACTCCGGTAAAAAAAAGGAGTAAAAGCAAAGCAAGACGCAGAATTCGCTCAATTGGGACAAAAAATAGCAGAGAAGGATCTTGAGGTAGCGTTTTGGCGTGAAAAATACGAAAAAGCATCGAAAGAGGTATCAGACTACGAATTAAGCGCCCTGAAACAACATAATACAACAAAAAGGGCACCTGTACGTATCATTCCCGTTTAATCAAATTTATGATCAGAAAAGCTTCTGACAGTAAGACATTATGTTGTACTTTATGGTTCTGGAAGAGGTTTGTTAATAACTCTTAATTTACGCTAGAAAAACCGAAAACGAACCGAAAACTTTTTTACCGTCGTAGGGGCAAAACCGCCTTATTTACTCGTCTTAGACCAAATTATGGCATATTTCAACACATCTTGGTTTGAGTGCTGATATTTCTTCATGGCTTCAAGTCTACAACGCACTACTGTTCCCTTACTTTGTACGTCTTTCTTTTTTCTTCTTTTTTTTTCTTTTTTTTCTTTTTGTTCTTACGGCCATTGCCAGTTTGTTCTTACTTTTTTTTTTGATATAGGCAGTTCCAACTCAACACTGGAATAGTAATAATATTGTCAAGACTTTCAATACAGCCTCAAGTACGTTGATGTCATCCAAAAGTTATTGCTTCTTAAATTCATATGAAAACAGCCTTGTCGTTTGATGCAACTGTCGTGGAGCTCCTGGGTATTCTTGCATTAGCAGCGCGGATATTGGGGTATACAAAAGAGGCGGAACGACTTTCAGAGATGGGAAGACTAGTATACACAAACTTATCAAGCACAAAGCATCCGAGTCTTGCAGGTACATATCTTAAGTATTTTTGTAGAATTACAGCCGGACCCACGTTTTTTCCGAATTTTTCGAAAGAAAAAATTCGAAAAAATAGAATTCGATACAAAAACCGTACCCACCAATGGATCACTATATGTGAGCGAAGGTCGGGTTCTAGTTCCGAGCACAGCGAGGACCCGACCGTAAGTGAACCAGGCGCTTTCTAGTTTAGTGGACTGCCCTAGCTATGCATCTTTCTACGAATTCTATTTTTTCGAATTTTTGTTTTCGGAAAATTCGTAAAAAACTATGGCCCCATTACAGCTTCTGAGTTTTGATGTACCTGACGTTTTCTTGTAGCTGGACTTATTTTACTGAGTGACTATGCTATGTTTAGTGGAGATTACGCAAATGCAATAACATACCGACAAAAAGGAGCACGTGCGTGTTATATAAGTCAAACAATAATTTAGGAGATTTCTGACTATTCCTAAAAGAGATGATTCATGAAGTTTGTCAGAATACGTTGTACAGCCACTATAGCTCTACTCATCCTCTTGGATATTTGTGTACTGTAGGAAGAAGAGTTCAAATGTATACACCTATGTTCATGCAAAACAGGTCAGTAGTAATTACAACGTACTCTCAAGTTGTTTTTCTAACCTTGATTAAACAGAGCAAAAGAACTCCAGAATGTTAACGCTGTGTATCAACAAGTAGGTTACTTGATTGAAACGCCCGTTGGACTATCAATACCGGTTGGCATGCAAGTAATGTGGACACATCTTGGAAGGGTAAAAAACAGCAAACAACAAGACTTTATTGTACTGAAGACTATATTAATAATTTTTAGGTATGGATGATGATATCAACTTCGTTTTATGGTAGAAAGCCTGGGTTCAAGTTGTTACCAATAGTAAGTTTATTCTAAAAACAAAGAGAACGAAGACTCAACAGCTACTTTTATTTGTCTTTTTTTTTTTCCACTTTCGCTTTACCCTTTTGTATTGATGATTTTGAATTTTTTCGAAGCTCAGTATTGCTATACAATATCACTGTTATACTTTAGACCATATGATGAATTAATATGTATTTTGTTCGTAGACTGAAGATCATTTTGCTGAATATTTACATTTGATGACACGTGTGAGAGATTTTAAAGATATTGTGCTCAAAGGAGCTCATATAAATATTATTATAAATTGGGATATAGCAATAGAGTTTACAAAGAGTATTATATACTTTGCAGGAGGACACCCAGAGCAGGCCTTAAAGGTACAGTCAAAAAGATCCACAAAAAAAAATAACAAACGTCGTTTTGGTCCTTTGCAGATAATACACATCTCTAAAACATTTATAAAATACTAAACTATGTATACATACACTGTGTTTTTGTAGTACTTTTCTGAAATTGCGTATTATCCTTGTTTGTGTATTGGCTTAGACTAACTTTTTTTTTTTTGAACAATAGAGAGCTAGATCTGTGTTTTCTCGGTTAACAAAAGACCCTATGATACAGGATAAAAGCCCATTGAATATGTGTATGGCATATGATATGTGTAGCATATCTATTTATACAGGAGATTCTGCATTATTTATAGAGGTACCACAAAGCCATTTCTGGTTTTTTTCCTAATCAGCTTCTTTTTTTGTAGATTTTCACGTTTTTATTCAAACACTACAAAGAAATGAGTGTCCCTTATTTGCCGTGCGTCAATCCTATTACATTTATCACATAAAACTATTCTAATCAGACATTGATAGGTACTTGCTTGATGAAGCAAATAAGGCAGCACTTGACTATGATAAATCCGAAATTATCAATATTTATTTTGACTTACCACAAGCACCTCACGCAAAGCCACCAGAACCAGTTGAAGCACCTCTACAAAACGATAAAATAGACCACTTTCCAATAGAACAACCAGGTTTAAGAAACCAACCTACTTTTTATGAAGAGCCACTAACGCTGTAAGCTCACATAATTTTTTTCCCAAGAAGTTCTTTTTGTCAACGTCATGAATCTTGCTGTTCGCGCTCTTTTTGTACATTTTTAACCCTTTCTAGTGATACTTCAACAGAAATTACTCAACCTGATATGTTTATAAGAGGTAACGACAGCTAATAACAACACAGCAGAACATTCAAAGGTACTTTTGATTATGCCAAAAAAACATACTGTTTTTTTTAATTTCAATCGCTAGTTGAAACGTTGAATCACATGTGGGTAATATTTTATGCTTTGTCGTGAATGTATACACATGATATTCATTCAGTTCGGCATTGATAGTGTTTCTTTACGGCCTTCTCACTTTAATGTAACAATAAATAACTAACAACTGTATCTCATTGTCGCAAGTCCTCTTGTCCGCCAAGGTAATGTAAGAGTGTTAGTTCGCCCCCATCAATAATGACCAACTGCTTTTAACCAATCAGCATCTTTTCCTAAAAACCATCTAAATGTCGCCCTTTCGATTTCTTTGGTGCATGATTCTCTACCAAATTACCAGTTTTTTCATAAATTTCCGAATGGTAATGAACTGATTGTTTTCGTAAAAACGTTGATAAATATTAACGGAGTTACTTGCTACGATTATAAAATACAAAGCCCCATGGGGTTTATTAACCAACGACATGATGACGGCTATGGTGATGTACACGGTGATGTGCATGGCGACGACTATAGTGATGACCTCCCATCCAACTTACTTTTCTTGCAGCACGTCTACGCGCTTCTTCTGCAGCTCTACCAGCGTTGGAACCTGTTTGTTGTCTGTGGTGTTCTCTTTGAAACCTATTTTGCCGCCTTAGAGTACCTACGTAAACGTTAATAGAGTCTATGAATTGTATGTTGGAGCAGTTAGCATCAACTCGTGGCTAATACTAAAAAAAACTCACCTTGACTGTGTACTAAAGCGCACAAAGCTATTGTGACTACAAGTAATAGTATAAAGCGTGCTTGCATTGTATTCTTTGTTTAGATTAGACGTTTTGGGATTTTCTGTTCCTTATTAGGCGTAAGATTAAGTAATTAGGCCTACTTTACTTGTGCACCGGTTTTTACAGTTTAGCACGTATTATGAGTGTTTGCAACTCTACGCGGGACTTCAAGTTTTGTAAACTACCCAAACTATGCGAAATACGCGTAAGACAGTTCAGAGCTGTTTTTTACGCGTATAGTGAAGAGTTTTGTTTACCAAAGATCTTATTTCTAGAATCTGGCCCATATGGTGCGGACGCTTATTTCTACGCTTAGAGAGTTGTGTCTAGGCGAAAACCGCTCCTTTTAGACTTTCAATTTGTTGCAATCGAGTTTACGAGTAACCAGTATTATATTTCTTGTACACGTTACCAAGGAATATTGTAGTTTTATACTCCGAAAGGATACAAAAGAAAAATCTGATAAAGCGATTATCGTAAAAAAACAAGCAAGTCGCGAAAATGTACTCGTCCAACCGTTTTTTTATGTCAAGGCACTGATATTTTGGACAGGTTTTAAACTAGTTTGCAAATATGGCCATATTAAACAGACGTACACTACACTAAACGTGTAACCTGCATCTCTTTTTGAAGCATCCATTGGGAATGGGAAAATCGGAAAGTTGTCTTCAAAAAACTTCTGGATTTTCCTTTTACGCTCCATTGCCAATACGAAAAGAAAAAGAAAACCCTCAGCATAATGTGAAAACAATCGAATGGGGTGTGGCTACTAAAATGGAAATCTGGTACAGAGGGTTATAACAAGTGGTAAGCATACAGGATATGAAGAAGATTAACTACACAACATCGGTAATCAACCTCAAAGAGTAGGCTAGCGTACAAGTCGTACATTGTGTTAGGATACTGAAATTGAAAGAGTAGATAGGTTTGGGTACTGAATGCCAATTGAGGAGATTCACTTTGTATTCAGAAAGCTGATGGTTATCTAATTGGTGACTTAGCATCTGATAAAATGAAGCGCATGTCATCGTTAACAACTAACGAACCTTCAAAGAAAATAAAAAAGCTAACAAACCTCTGTACAGACGCGTTGGGATCATTGTCGGATGATAAACTGCTAGAACAGCTAAACAAATGTCAAGTGCCTTTAGAATCACTCTCCGACGCTATTATAAACCGCATTGGCAACATTTACGCAAAAGAAGTCGTTAGATCAATGTACGACATTCACGAGCGTCTTAAGCTCCCAAACATCAAAAACAATACAAAGGCTAAAGAAAAAGCGTTATCCATGTTAAAATATCACTTGGACACAATCACCTTCACCAAAGAGTTCAAATCTCGCTTTAGTGAATGGATAAAAGCTATGAGACAGTTTGTTTATTATCTTTCTGATGCGGAAGAAGAAGAGAGTATGAGTAGTTTAGATGAGCAAGAAGATTTCCCAGCACCGACATGTAGCAGTTATGAGCAAATTGATCAACTAGAGCTATTGGGTGAACTTGTTGAGGTTCAGAGTATAGGTACAGTGCAACTAAATGTGGATGTTTATAAATTATTCTTTTGGTTTTTTTTTCCTCCTTTCGCTTTATTGGCTGACATTGTTGGTTTTTTTTGTAGATAACGCGATGATAAAAATAGCAAAAGACACTATCGTAGAAAAAATAGTTAATGCAAGTGTCGGTTTTGGTGAAGATAAAATATATATTCACTTTAGTTATACAGTATCTAGTCCTCATAGGGATACTTATAAATCTGAAGTGTACTTTTCTGCAAATGGAAAAAGTATTTTCTACGAGTACACTGAGATTTCCACAACAAAAGAGGGTGGTACTGAAGAAATTGAGAAACTTCAAAAGGATATGTTCAAACTCATTTCAACAAAGCTTGGTGGCAATGTAGATATGGTCTTTACTAAGTATCAGTTCCTAACTTTTTTACATCTCATTTTTAACTATGACAATGATGAAATGTATTCACATTCATTCTTAGCGCTTTAAAAATAAAGTATTTGTTGTTACTGGTATTTATTATAGCACCCACTTTATTGGAGAATTCCTGGACATGTTCCTTGGTATAGCCTTAATCGTCTTTTTATTTTTTTGTTGTGTGACCTTACCTCACAATAACATAACGATTGTTTAACTCCAAAGGGTACTCCGTTACCATAAAGATTGATTTTCTATGAGACGCGCTTTGAGTTTGTTCAGTAACATAAGTTATCTAGTATACTTTATCCGGTTACTTCTTCGAGCTTTCCAGGTGTTTGATCTTTCAAGCTGCACTAGCTGTTTCTGGTGCGAAGCTTTTTTCTTGGTGTGTAGGGTGAGACTGTAACAGCGTTAACGGACATTATATGTCCATTAAAACTTATTACATACTTGAACGTCAACTCATCTATTAAAGAAAATGAAAAAAACACAGCGTACAAACAGTGTCTCGTGCATTTTTAGTTAGAACAAGTGTAGATGAAGTTTGTAAGAAGCATCTGGTACTTTCGAGATAAAAGAAAGTACATACGTCATAAACAGTCTGAATTATCGGCTTTTGGATGCATTTGACTTGGTCATTTGACACATGTCAAAATGTGCTGCCAAGTGTCAATGTGAAAGATCGGTTTTTTGTTTAATCATTTCATTTACGCACCGTATTTCTAATACAGGATCTTTCGATACAAGAAGAGCTATTGCGAACACTTGAACTTCAAAAAGTTAGAAGTTATAAAGAGTCTTCGCCACAACTATTTTCAGGCGTAGTCGCCGTTTTTTTTGTTACCGTTGCTTCCTACTGATAGACGTTGTAGGTAAAATCATAGCAAAGACGACAGAGCAGTACAAAAGTCTCTAAAAGTGCAACCACTCACTATAGAAGTGAGATAGAGAGCTACACAATACTTAACCGGCGGGATTTGGGCGGTTTAACGTTTCTTTTTTCAAAAGGCGTTCTTTTTTTGCTTGTACGTGGTTAAATCAAGCTAAAGTATGTACTTGGCTACTCGTTGGTACCCTACTCTATGGACACGGCTGTAATTTTATCACGCTAACTAAAGCCTTCAAAAATGTTCTATATGCACTAAATAGGCGCTTACAGTCCTTTTTGGCCTTTATGTAGTCAGCGAAAAAACTGACCGTTGGGGAAAAAGTGTGACCAAGCTTTTTCAGCGAGAAAAGGCAAGCTGCAACAACAAAGGGGTATTGGCTAACTTTGGTTGGCTTTTATTGTAGAGGTATCCCATTCGTTAGTGATAAGGGTTTACTGTTACCTCGTGCAGCTCCGTTGCAGTTTTGTCTTTTCTTGTCCGCCTGCTACTCATAGACTCTAAGATTGGGACGCATCATTATACAAGGTAAGATGTTCGCTTTAACTTAGTATTAGCGTTCTGACTTTTTATTCAAGCACCGAGGACTCTGTAGACGCGTGGAGGGTAGTAACGCGTATTCAGCTCTGCACCTTTAGTTTTAGCTCTTTTTTGGTTTGTTTTGATCCTTGTGCGTTAAGTTTTCGCCAAGACGCTGCTGAATGGTTTGTCTCTTGTTGGCCCTTTAATGTCTGTGTTGGAGCGTTTACACAGTTTCGTTGCTGTTGACCTGCGCCGTGTAGTGAGCCGTACAGCGTTACGTTTGTTTATGCTATTACAACGTTTTTGAAAATGCAAATAGCGTCTTTCTATTCAGAACAATTAGCCGTCATCCGAAATGTGTTTAGAAGTTGGCATGTTGATCATGACGCAGCTATGGCACTCACACGTTTTTGCCAGATTACGCAAGCATTCCAATGCTTGTCGGCTTCAAAACGTAGTGTTAAATGAGTATATGGTGTGAAAGCGTAAAATTATGTAACCGAGAAAAAAATTATGAACTAACACAGGATATGCTCTTTGAGCACTTGCTCATAGCCGCTCTAAACGATTGGCTGAAAAAACGGTTTGCTCTCTAAAATCGAGCAAAAATACTCTGGACCCGTTAATTACGCGTAAAGGGAGTGTAGGTGTGCCCAAAACGCCGTTTAAAGCAAAAAAGATAATAATATGGTAAAACTCCCTGGGCTCCCTCAATTATATTCTAATACAGCCTATTAGTGTTTGGACCGCGTTGCGCTAGCCTTTAATGTTTGAAAGAAAAATTCTCACGTAGAAAACTGGACATTTTTTGCATCACTAAAATTAGCCATGCTAAACGCATCAGTCACGTGTTCGGCCATAGAAATACCTGAACATTTAATTGAGTGTTTGTTAATCTTCTTCTGTTGTTGAACTGAAAACTATTCTGTCGTCAGCCCTCAGTAAAATGGACAACTTAAAGTACAACGCACAGGTTGAGATAAAACCACATGGTGTAAACAAAGAGCGGTATGAAAATGCACCAACATCAATGTGGTTGATGGTAAGCGACGTGGTGACTAGTATGAAAATGGAGAATTTGCATCAACGTCCATATGGGTTGATGGAAAGAAACTAACTTGAGGTTTAAACAAAGTGGTATGCTCCTTGCTTGTTCGTTCGGCACCACATACACACCCCTTCATGTTTGCCATTAACAAGATAATATTTTGTGCGCAATTGGCCGTTGGTGGCCAACACTTGTATTCTCCTTCAAATTTACCATTGACTTTAGTGCCATGCAGCCACAGTTGACCATTTGGATACCACCTCTTGTACTCTCCATCAAGTGCGCCATTGACAAAATTGTATTGCAAACTCACTCGTCCATTATCATGCCAACTCTTGCATTCTCCATGTTGACTACCATGTGACCAACACCGTTGATGAGTCTAAAATAAAATTAAAAAGTGTTGTACTAAAAAACCCACAGTACAAGTTGGTTTTTGGATGTTCTACTTTCCCATTTTCCATGTTTTTTCATGTCGCTATCAAACCTAGTGTTCCTTGCTGCATTTTTCGAAAGTAGAGGCCACTTTAAATACACTGATGATTCTAAATCGATGATATCAAGCTGTATCTCAACTGGAAGGAGCACTAGATGGCAAGTTTCTGATTTTACACTAGATCTCTACATTTAGTTGTTATGTGCTTAATTAGATTATTGAAAAGTTGTCAGTACCTTGTATAGAACGCTAATGGTGTATACGAGAATCCTCAACAAGAAATAAATACCACAGATCAGTATGTACATTTCTAACATTGCGTTGTGCCCTTGAGTACCGACTAGTTATTCAGCAAATACAACAAATGATTTTGAATAGCTTGGACTCAAGCGTGAAAATCAATTGAACTTTTCGAACACAGCACAAGCAATCGCCGAATAAAAAAATGCGTGTCGTACTAGCTCTATTAGTACTCGTTGTATTATCAAGTTACGCGCAAAAGCCTCCAAAACCGCACGTGGTATTCCTTTTGATAGACGACTACGGTTGGGCCAATGTTGGTTACCACAGGTACGTACAGTAGTATTTTATATACCGTTAACGGTTTTTATCTTGTGACACCCTTTCCAATACCAAACGTTGGCTATCTTTTTAATAGTTTGTTTTTTACATTTTATTTTGTTTTACTAGCGAGCTAGCACTTTATCACATTTCGGCAAAATAACCTCATACTAATAGGAACCCTCCTACTAAAGAGGTTCAAACACCTAATATCGATGCATTAGTTGCTGAAGGCATAGAATTAGATAGACACTACGTATTCAAGGTATGTCACTTTTCACGCTACTTTTCCGATTTCTTTTCTTTTGCCACGTGTTTTTCTTCTTATTTGCCTTTTTACACCAATTGATATAGTACTGCTCTCCAACTCGTTCTGCTATACAATCAGGAAGAAATCCTATCCACGTTAACGTGCTAAATATCCCACCAACCTTTCACAATGTTACCGATCCTGTGTCTGGTTTTCAAGGTATTCCAAGGAACATGACGGGCATTGCTGAAAAGATGAAGAGTGCTGGTTATGCTACTCATATGGCAGGGAAATGGTAAGCAATAATTAATAATTATCAAAGTGCTAAACGATCCTAGGGACGCTGGCATGGTAAAGCTTCGTACAAATGAAAACTTTTAATTTAACTTCTATAATATAGGCAACACCTGATCATTCTCCTCTTGGAAGAGGATATGAAACAAGTCTTCATTACTTTCATCATGCAAACGACTACTGGACGTACGTTATTGTGCAAAAAAAAGAGCCGGCAGCTTTTTGCGTATCGAGATATTTGCAACTTTGTATCACGTGTTATTCCTCATGGTACTTAAGGTATGATGTTGGTCAGTGTTCAAAAGAAAATATTGTAGATTTGTGGCATACCGATGAGCCAGCACGGGCACTTACTAATCCAAAAACATGCAGTCAGAGTAATCAAGCAAGCGATTGCGTTTACGAAGATCAGTTATTTGAACAACATGTTTTTGACGTTTTGGATAATCATGATCCATCAACCCCTCTCTTCCTATTCTGGGCACCTCACTCTATTCACGCACCTCTAGAGGTAAGATACCATGATATAAGAATACTCTCATTCACAAATACACTCAAGGTACCTCAAGAGTACGTCGACAAGTTCTCGTTTATCGACAAAAAACCAAGACAAATGTACCACGTGCGTGATATTTTTCTTCGCCTGTAGTTTTGTTCTTGACATTTAAACAGGCTATGGTAAACTTTATCGATTCCCGTATTGGTATGATCGTAAATAAGCTAAAAGAAAAAGGAATGTTTGAAGATACATTGATTGTAATGTCAGCAGATAATGGAGGACCAATCTATTCAAATGGTACAATACCTGTTCTTGCCTTTATTTTGTTTTAACCTTATAAGGTTCTGCTGGAGCTAATAACTGGCCACTCAGAGGAGGAAAGATGAGCAACTTTGAAGGAGGCGTAAGAGTCAACGCCTTTGCATCTGGAGGTCTAGTACGTATACAAAATCAAACTCTCGATAGAGAATCTACACTTTTGTTTATACAAAGTAGATTCCAAAAGAACGAAGAGGAACTAAGGAAGAAGGATATATATGTGGATGGGATTGGTATGCTACATTCTGTGCTATAGCAGGTGTTGATCCAACTGATGAAAAAGCTGCTAAAGGTAACTATAAAATTCATAAGCGTTTTCTTAGCTTTGTCTAGCAAAATTACCTCCAATCGACTCCCTCAACATGTGGCCTCTTTTATCCGGACAAACTAAGACAAGTCCACGTAATATAATTCCCCTGGGAAGTCCAGATCCTCCTAGTGCTAGTGGTAGTATGGTACCTACAATAGTTAATGGCGTAATAGTAGGTGAATGGAAGGTAACAGTTACTTTAGCAAAGTAATGAACTAAATTCTTATAGCTCCTTGTTGGTGATGTAACTCAAGATTCTTGGACTGGTCCACAGTACCCTAACATTACTACAAACTGGATATCAACAGCTCATCATCTCTCCTGTGGAACCAGCGGTTGCCTATTCAACATTAAGAATGGTAAACAAAACTATTTTTTTTTACACTCCTTTGACTAACTTTTAACAGATCCAACTGAACACGTTAATCTGGCAAGCCAAGAACCTGCAATGCTCGCTGAAATGCATACTCACCTGAAAAGAGCTCAAGCGTCAGTATTTAGCCCTCATAGAGGTACTGTATCACCAAAAGCATGTGAAGACGCTCTAGGCAAGTATAAAGGATATTGGGGTCCTTTTGTCGAATAAATATGTGTGGCTATTCACTCATTTGAGTGAGAACAGCTTTTCACCTTTGCACTATACATTCTTCAAGTTACTCCTAATTCGTGACTTTGTATTTGGCGAGGGCGATCAATTACTATTCCTGTTTTTTTCCTACAAAGTGAACTTTCCATTGCCAATAACATGTTCTTGCGAGAGTGATGACTGCAGCTTTGAAGCCATTATCTTACATCCAATAAAACTACAGCATGTTTGTTCTTTCTTGCAGGTGAGTTTATCCTGTGAACATTTTAGAATCCTTCAAAACAAAAAGTACAGGTGCCTTGTTACAAGTAAATTCATTTCAAAACGAAAAATAATTTCACTTTTACTATCGTATAGTATCCAGTAGTACCAGTGCAAATCAACGTTAAGTAACATATGTTTTGGTACATTGATACCTCAGCATTGAATGGCCGTCATTCACGGATAATAAGAAGTTGTACCAAGACTCCATCGTTTTATTTACAAGCTGGGTACATGAAAAAGTTGTCTGACAATTTAGAATGTTTAAAGTACACATTGCTTGACATCGGTTTGCTCCGTTTGCATGTTTTCTATACTGAGTGTTGCATCTGGCACGATGCTACAAAAGATGCTTGTATGTGAGTACTTTGGCTCCAACGCTATTGACATGTGTATTTTTACAATTGATCATTGAGTGTGAGGTTACTTTTAAATAGCAAGCTTTGAAGCTATTAAACACAACTATTGACATCTCAAAGACAAAACATTTTAGCATACAAATTGAAAAGGAAATTTTTGGGTGGGATGTGGGTGATTGCTGCTCGCCATGTTGTTAATAAGCTTTGTAGGTTGTTGATTTAAACGAAGTCAACTGAAGTTTACCTAAACGTCTGTAACGGAGTAAAACACGTGTACATCCATGAAATGTTATCACATGTGTTTTTTTTTTTTTTGTTTCACTCGCAAGTTCTGAATATTCCTTTGTGATCGCTAAGTTATTTTGATTGATAGCATCACTTGATACTATAGGCCTAGTACACAATTTATTCTAAAGCCCATTCATATTGTGAACACCTTTTTTTTTTTATTTGTTTATCATTATAGTAACCGCACATTGTTTCTGACAATCTTTTCTTTATGGTATGTGTCTCTACACCTTGCCTGTTATATTATACATTTGCTTTGCAGTAGTAGAAGAAAGAAAGCTAGTCAAGAAGACGATTGACCAACAAACAACATAAAATATTTAGCACACAAACACGAACAACGTTTTTCTCATCTTTGAGCTCAAAAATACAAGCAATGACGTCAAATTACATAATGTACGATTAAACCAAAGTGCTTCTATCATTTGTTAAATAGTTAATGATACCATGTGTAACGCACTGGTGGCGGGATACATGATTGTATGAATCGTTTTTTTGAAAAAAACTTCAACCTCTGTAGTTTATAATATTCACAACCGTTAAGGTCACCACATACCTTATCACCGAAACGCAGAACAACGATGCAACGTGTGGAGATAGTAGTGATTGGGAATCCCAATGTTGGTACGCTATCACACACGTGACAGCCAATAGAGAAAAACAAGCTGTTTCGTAAAATTGTTTCTCTAACACGATTGTTTGGCGTAGGAAAGACTTGTTTCGTGATGAAATTCGTCCAAGGTACGTACAAGAACTGATTTAACATACCAAAAATGCTATACATCCAAATATACTTCACTCACGCTACTCCATGTGGTGTAATTATGAGCATAACTGCACTTTGAATTTCCTACACCCTAGTTTTCGAACTCGAACATTATCGTAAGTTAATGACGCGTAGGAAGCCTCCCTAAAAAGTTCACACCTTCTGTATTTCAACAAGACTACCCGTAATATTTACATATCATCGTTTTTACATAAACTAATAGATATGTAGAATGCCTTGGCGGACATATTTCGGAGTAGACGTAGACTTAAGTACGGAATAACCAAAAAAAAAAACTCCTCCTTTTGGGTTTTAGAATCGTCATGTAAAAAAAATCACGTGATTTATGACGGCACGATTGTCTTAACTTTACGTTAGCATTATGGGATACACCAGGTATTTATCATCATATTCCGCCAAGCTCACGGGATAATACAGACACGACGTACGATAGTCAAATTTATTCTGAAGCTGTACGCCTTCTCCTTTTTTGTGTTTTTCAAAGCAACGCTTGAACCAATTTAAGTTTATTTCCGTTTATTTTATGTTGTTATCCGGCTGTCTATCATTAGTTTATCTTTAAATTGTATTTTTGGAATACAGCTATTGACCTTCTTTTTTTAGACTTGTTTTCTTTGTATGTTCGATGTAACTTCTTCCAAGTCTTTAAGAGCCATAGAAACGAGAGTATGTAATTCGAATCAATTAATTTACGTTAATGTTATTGACGTATAGTACTACCGTTCGATTATGAGATACAGACCTGAAGCGCCCATCATTTTGATTGGAACGAAAACAGATTTGCGAGACAAAGACAACAAACGCCATGTTTCAACAGAAAAGGCTGTTGAAACAGCGAAGAAGATAAATGTATGCTTATGTACTTTCTCTGTGATCACTAATGATATGTACAGGCACACAGTTATATAGAAACAAGCGCAGTTACAGGCGTTGGGTTGTACTCAGGTAAGAAACCAAAGTTAGTGACGCAAAAGATTCTATTTCTAAGTGTCTATAGCGATTACTGAAGCTACAACTGCAGCGTTACTGAGCCAAGGATTCAAAAGATATACAAAGGCTCCTAAAAAGACATGTTCTATCATGTGAGGTGACTTTCTATTGAAGCAGTTAGATTCAACAAAAGCGAACATGAAAAGCAAATGATTGAAACTCCCTGGACATTGCATCCACCAACGGCGGTAGATTATCAAGCAATGATGGAATAGAATATGATTTACGCAAGCTAATAAGCGTGGAATCCAGCAAAAGTGAGAAAGAGGACAAAAGGTAGAAACAATATCAAGCAAAGAAAAAGAAATATCAATGAACCTTAGAATGCAATAAATCTTTGACTGGTGAGAAAGACTTTGGTTTATTGTTTTCTCAGTACATCTGGAATGGACGTTGTGGTTTTGATCCAGCAGAATTGTTGAGGTTTGTTTTTTTTTAATCACTTCATTCCACGTGTTGTTACATAAACAGATGCCATACTAACCAATTTTGGTACAGTACTATAACCGAAATTCTTTGCAATTTCTTTACCGTATATTCTTGCTTGTTCATCATGTGACCACTGTAGGCATATTACTTTATCAGCGAAATCAGCCATCAAGTTTCTATTGAGATCTAGAAGATCGAGCCATCAGATAAACGATAAATTTCAAAAAAAAAAAAGTCAAACAGAGCTCTTCTTTTGGTATGTTCTTCAAAACTCTTTGTACGAGTCAAATTGCATAAGAAGGTAAGGGTTTGATACCAATAAGAAAAGGAATATTCCGTTTAATTGTTTTGTGATCGCGCCATAGTCTTACGCAGGCAAATTCAAAAAAAAAATGATGTTTTTACAATAAAAGTGGCTTTGAGGATGTACCTAGATGAGTCAAGTTTGCAAGACAGAAGCATCCAAATCGATGTACAAGTACATTAGAAGATTCCGCTAGTTTGAACCAATTTGTGAATATTTGCCACAAGAATCCTTGACTCCTCTCATAGTCACTTTTTACAAAAGACGTAAGCAAACCAAAACTTTAAGAAAGATAGCAAAGACAGTACCGGACTTTTTGTGGTGTAAAGGTTTCCATAAATTTTAATATAGACTCTTGTATATTTGCCTTATATTTTTCGGCATCAGGGAGGGTCATCATGTCAGCTAAGTGTTAAAAGATAAGTATGCGAGCAACATCAATATTCTTGGTTTTTTCTGAAAAGTCATTTATTTTCACGTGTATTGCGTGCAATACGTATTAAATTCCTTGTGATTAAAAATAGCGTACTATCATTGAGGAAAGATGATAAAATTATACATGAAAGATATCTAAGCATCAGTTTATCTGCTTCTGACTTGGATTGAAAAGAATTAAATAGTTCTTGGTCTAATGGTCTGCTGTATTCAAGCACTCGTGGAATGAAATTGAGAGCAAGCATACGGGCTCTTGCTTTGCCTTTAATTATTGTCAGTGTATAAAATACTGTAAGGGATACTCACCACTAAACGAGCAGCATTGAAGGCATCCAACAGCGCTATAAAATGTATCGAATGTTGCTGTGCTAGGTTTTTCTACTATTCCGTTTACAAACGCCACTAGATTATCAACAACACCCTCATCAACAGCCATGGATTGTATATCGTCTATAAGAAGAGATTAATTATATAAAACAGCTACATCAAAGCAAGCTACAACACAAGCGTATAAACAAAAATAAAAGTTTAAAGTAATTTCAAAAAAAAAATTACACTCCTCTTTTGCTACACTTGACAACAACTTTTCACAGCATGCTACATGTAGCATATCAATAGACAATACAAAGAATAAATTTCATACTGTTAGCGCTCAAAACAATGTTCCATTAACGAAGAATTGTTGAAACTTGGATTTTTGATTGGCTTTGAGTAGAAATAAATAAAAGTCACGTGGTTTTTTGCATTGGTAGAACAGCGTAGTACGTACCGTATTCTAAGAAACCCCATAATACACCAACAGCTATTTGACAAAACTCTGGTCTATCTATCTTTTTAAGAAATCCCATAAAGAGTGGTAGAGCACCCAAATCGTAAAGGATTTTCGTCATTTCGTCTATTTTTGGGTTAAAGGCGAGCAAAGGGCACCATTTAATCGTAACGGGTTAAAAACCGCGTACTTGTCTCTGCAAAACTCCATAGAACCGATCCTGCGAGGATTTGCAGCCAAGGTTTATTTTCGTTCTTCAAGTGCTCTACTAATACCTCTACGCCTCCTTTCTTGTGAAAGTAAAGCTTATCAACGCCTATTAAGGGTAAATAACAATATATTGTTTAAATAAGCTGAATTACGCGTTTGTGCTAGTGCCCATGGTCCAAATAGAGCAGATACAGATTCTATTGCGTCTATATGATCCTCATCGGTTTCAGCCGCTTTTAAATCATTCACAACCTCTTCAATATCATCGCATTGGGCGTAAACTTCTTTTTTATGTATTAACTCAAGTGCATTATCAGGTACAGCATAAGCCATTTGGTTTTTGGAGCTTTCTGTTTCAAAGTAAACCGTTATGTGAACGATAGTGCCTGGTGTTGTAGTTTCACTTTCATGGTAAGTACACAACGAGGTTTTATTGTCCTTTACTTTCATTTGTGGGCTATGCTTGCTTTCTGAGGAGTAAAATGTTTAAATATTTAACACCATTTAATTGCAAACAAAAAAACCTTGTGTAACTGTTTGATTACCCAAGATATTCAAGGCATACTATAAAGAAGTACCTAACACATTGCAAACTGCGGCGAAAGGCGAAATAAACTTGGTATTCCGAAATAAGCAGTTCCCATAACACAAACATGATGAAAAATGATTGAGAGCACGTGCCAACAAAAGAAACATTGGGGCATTGAGGTTAGGAATGTACGTCTCCAAGATCATTCAGGAAATCAACATGTGCATACTTACAGAAGACAATTAATTTTGAAGGAGTAGAACAACGTAAGCTGATATTTGCTACAAAGTAAATTTATTTAAAAACTCCAAACTGAAACCTATTTTCAAACTCGAGCGAACAATCGCTTTCAAAATAAATCCCCTATATGTGGGTTCACTAATTTAGCACAGTACCGGGCGGTAAACCGTTTTTGTTCTCGCACAGAACCGTCAACATTAGTAAACAAATCACGTGATTATACAATAGCAAACACTGTCTGTTGGTTTGAGGTCTTATTCAGGTACGCTAGAATTTTGAAACGCGAATCTAGTCTTGGGTTCGCCTTCGCTTCTTGTTAAGAGTGGGCAATACAAACTCTATCCTGACGCTCTGTAGGGTTTTTGGCTTATATCCTCACGTAACCAACTTGACGCTTTTACATTTGTACGAGCATTTTACTAGTACAAGTAATTTATCTATCGTTGAAAACACTTTTTGGTTTTTTTGTAAACTTTCACGTGCATAAATTTTAGCCAATTTTTTTTTTGTTTTCATTTTTGATTAGCTTATTTTTTTTAGCGAATAAAAAAGCACAGCCAGTTGGGGTTTGTGTTGTTTACAGTTGATCATAAACAATGGACAAAAGTAAATCCGCTCAAGGCGATTTTTTAGTTTTTAGTAAGCGTCTTATTGTTTTTTTTGAAGTTGTTATCAATAATCCTTATGTAGGTAAAATATTAATTCTGGACAAGGGTTGTTTTTACAAAGGGACTTTAAAAAATGGTATCCGACATGGTAAAGGCGAACAGACATGGTACTGTGATAACGATGTTAGTGGTAAGAGAGTGTTTTTTGTGATGATTACCAAAAATACATAGGCTATGAAAATGGTAGCAAATACATTGGTGACTTTGTGGATGACAAGAAAACAGGAAAAGGAGAGTATTATTGGCCAAATGGTAACAAATACATCGGTGACTTTGTGGATGATAAGATAGCAGGAAAAGGAGAGTATTATTGGCCAGATGGTACCAAATATATTGGTGACTTTGTGGATTACAAGAGAACAGGAAAAGGAGAGTATTATTGGCCAGATGGTTACAAATACATTGGCGACTTTGTGGATGACAAGAGAACAGGAAAAGGAGAGTATTATTGGCCAAATGGTACCAAATACATTGGCGACTTTGTGGATGACAAGTTTACAGGAAAAGGAGAGCTTTATTATTATTGGCCAGGTGGTAGAAAATACATTGGTGACTTTGTGGATGACAAGTTAACAGGAAAAGGAGAGCTTTATTGGCCAGATGGTAGAAAATACATTGGTGACTTTGTGGATGACAAGAGAACAGGAAAAGGAGAGTTTTATTGGCCAGATGGTAAAAAATACATTGGTGACTTTGTGGATGGCAAGAGAACAGGAAAAGGAGAGTTTTATTGGCCAAATGGTAGCAAATACATCGGTGACTTTGTGGATGGCAACAGAACAGGAAAAGGAGAGCATTATTCACCAAGTGGTAGCAAATACATTGGTGACTTTGTGGATGGCAAGTTTCTTAATCCGGCAGATACCAAGATTTCTGGAGAACCCAATCAACACGCCTTTTTCAAAATACCAATAATTTATACCAAAAGTACATCCACAGACATTAAAGATGTGTATGTATTTTTAAAAGATATGAAATATTTCAAGAAGCTGAATGACTGGTTTATAACTCCCACGTTTATTACTTTACCAAATGACACTTTCAAAATATCATGTCAAAAATCCTTAATTTTTGAGATCCTTTCAAAAGAGACATTCACTCGAGTTGTTGAACGAATAAGACAACACACAGATGAACACAATTGTGTCTGCGATGTGGTATTTGTTTATGATCTTTGTTTACATGACCCTGAGATATCATTACATCAAGGTACACACCAACAGTATTCTCATATTTAACTGTGCACTCACATTAATACCTTAGTTACAACTGTAGCACGTGAGATTCCAGGGGCACGTGTGATACCAATTAAGATAAATGACATTACAAAAGAACAATTTCAAGGTGAATATTACAGATCGTTGTCCCCTCAAAAAAAGCCATCAACTATTGCTTCTGGTATGGATCACACAGAATATGAATACATGAAGCAACTGAAAGCAAAATTGTTGGTTGTGGGTCATGGAGGATCAGGTATCCTCAAGCAATATGAGTTTCTTTACATTAACGTAAATACTAGGAAAGACAACTTTAGTAAAGATGTTGTCAGGTGAGAAAGATGACAGTGTTGATTCAACAGTTGGCTTTGATACCTCTTCTCTATTGTGCGTTTGTTTGATATTCTATATGAGACATAACACTGACACATGTAGATATGGTAATATATCATTCACTGTTTTAGACTTTGCTGGACAGATGGAATACAAAGGACTTCACAAGTATTTTTTCACAAAACAACTTGCCATTTACGTCATTGTCGTACGTCTTAAGACCACGTGCACAAACATTTTCTTATCAATATTTATTTTTAGATTGACTTATCACTATCAATTGTGGAACAAAAGAAGCACTTGACACACTGGGTTCATACCCTTAGTAAGTTTTTGCGTGGCCAAGATGGAACATTCTACTCAGTGATAGTATATGGATCCAAGTTGGATATTCATTCAGGAGACTTAGAAGACAATAAAAAAGCACTATACTCCTTCAATGGGATGAAATCGCCAGTGTACCTTGTGTTTTGCTTAGATGGTACTCATTTTATTTTAAACTAAGCAAGTTTCCTAATGTTGTTTCAAAAGGTATCTCTGATCTTGAGAAGCAATTGAAGCGTCAGGCAAAATACATGAAGTCACAATACCCAAAAGTACCAACTCTTTATGACGAAGTACAAACAGCATTAAAGAAAGCAGTTGTGAAAAAGGATAAATTGAAGGGTAACATCTTATCATTGTACGTTGAAGTATCATACATAAACACTGACGAATAACATTTTCATAGTGAACAAGTCATTAAACTATTACCTAAGACATGTAAAATGGCTCCAATTGAGTTGGTTGCTTCGTTAAATTACCTTCACTCTATTGGTAGCATTATGTTTGATGAGGTACTGCTGCTTACCTAAAACCTTTTCTTTGTGCTTGAATTTGATTTAATTATCCTCTAGTCATCACACATGTTGTGTTTAGACCCTCCCATTCTATCTCATATTATGAGTGTCTTTGTTGCTCCTACAGAACACCTAAACAGACTATTGAATGACAAGTCTAGAAATCACTGTGCTGTATTCACAGATGCAGAGGCCCATTATCGCATCTCAAAGGTATTCAAACAGTGTACAATGGTTGAAGTGAAGCAAGTGATGAGATTCTTGGTTAAATTGTCATTTTGTGTTCGCTTGACAAAAGAAGAAAAGGTAACACTTTGTAACATATTTTTTTTATTGGTACATTATTTACTTACTGTGGTTAGAAAGTGTACGGCTCAGATGGATATGTCATAATTTCATTATTGCCAAAAGCTGATATGTTGTACTTTCCACCTGTGACAGAAAAGGAGTCCAGTATCAATCTAGTTAAAGAAGGAAAGGAGAAATTATCCATATTTTCTGAAGTGTTTTACTTGAGCAAGTTGCAAACAGAGTGGAGGTTACTATCATTCATACTTAAAAAAGATGATAGTTTTGAGACCAAGACGATTAAAACAATCAAAAAAACTTCTAATAGTCAAAAAATAGTACGTTTAGTCACGTGTTCTCTTTGGTTTTTTTTCTCAATTTTTTCTTTGCTTTCTTGTTTATTGTTATTGTTGCTAAACAACCTTTAGTCACTTCCCGACAAATATGAGCACATATCAGCCGTTTCAAAGTTCTTGGCTTATCAATTTACTTCTCCAGAAATGTCAATAGATGTGTTTAATAACTTGCAAACAAGATTAAGAGGAAAGCACCGAAATAATGTTATTTATGCTTACAAAATATCTAGAGTTCCACAACAAAGAGTTCCGCCTATTTTCAAATCTGATTGTATTGAATGATTTTTATGGTAACACAATTGTGCTGTACTATAATAACCTTGCCATAAACATTGTGATCAGAGGCAAGGTGCCGTGGTTATGGAAGGTACGATAGCAAATATCATAGTTAAGTATTGTCATAATTCATATCTATGTTTAGAAATGTATTGGATCATACTTAGCATCATTGGAAGGTAAACAAGTCCAGCTATGCCCTGCAAGTATTCAAAACGGTCACATTGTTGTTGCTACAAAACCTCCATATAAGTTTGAACAAACAGGTAACCACAATGTGAATGTCAACTTTGCTTACAACAACCTGATAGGAGATATTGTCACTGCCTCTCACTTGAAAGAGGGCTTTCCTGTTCTGACAATAAGCCGAAATAGCTTTTGGAGCAGTCTTCATGGTGAACAATTTTTAACACAAGGCGATTGGAAAGAGAACAAGAAAAAGTATCCAGGTTTGAGATGGACTTCTCTCACAAGCAACGAAACAACTAAAGTATGTGAAACACTTTTCTAACTTGGCATTCAGACTTTGTATTTCATCTTTGCTGACTGATCTAAAAAAGGAGCGTTGTGATGAGTACTTGAGAGCTCGCAATATGTTCTACAAGTTTATGGGTACTGAGAGTGAGTCGTTCTTTAAACTTGAAAAGATTGTATTCTTTGACAATCAAACACTTGAAGCTGCATTCCAAAAAAAATATGAACAGCTTGTTGCTAAAGTACTTCAATCTAAATCTTCAAGTAAGTGATTGTGAACATTTGCTAGCAATTCTTATTAATCCATCATTTAGATATTAACGATAGCAGTTTGAGTGCAGTTGATAAAAAGAAACTTGAAGCACAAGAACGGACAATGAACCATTTGAAAAACTATATTCTCCGTGTTTCTGGTAATGAGCAAATCAATCTCATTGGTGGGTTTCATGGCACAACAGAGGTACTGTCATCATATTAAGTATGCCACTTATACGCACACATAGGATACCAGTTTCTTAATTGCGACCAACAACTTCAGAGAGCCAACAAAGTCAAAAGACAAGAAGAAAGATGAAGGATTCTTTGGTACAACGTTTACATTACTGCTTTTTTCAATGTGCACGTGTCTAATTTACTGTATTACAAAGGGAATGGCATCTACTTTACACAATACCCAGACTACGGTACGTGTTTATAGTCATGCGCTTGAAGTTAATAGAGCTGTTGTAGGAAAGGTGTATGCTGAGTGGAACAAGACAGATACTCCTTGTATGCTGATATCGTGGGTGATGATGGGAAAACCTTATCCAGCTACTGAGGTTCCTAACTTTGATGATCCAAACAGCCTGTATGGAAAAGGATGCAAGGTAATCCATTGAAATTACCCATTAGGCTAACAATGTAAAAATAGGATGGATACGATTCACACTATGCCATTGTTAAAAAAAAAACAAGTGCTCGCAATTGCTATCCTTGTAAAAAACATGAAAAACCAGACTTTGATGAAATTGTTGTATTCTCCAACAAACAAGTACTAATTCACCACAGTTATTTTAATTAACATTCTATTGTAAAAGATTCTGCCGAGATACCTTGTTTATTATCAAAGCACAAATACTATCAATCTATCACAGTTCAACATCAAGTACAGAGATGCAAAGTGTCTCATCTTATGGGTTGACGATAACTTATCCAATGAGAACAAAGAGATTGTCAAGCTATTAAAAGCTCGGCCAAAGAAAACAGAGGTACACAAACCAAATGGAATATGTTGAAGGGGTACTAACACTCCAAAAGGTTTTGTCAATGATGTCATCCTCAGAGGTTTTGGGATGGCTTCAAAAGTTTAAAGGATATTGTAATAACAGGCTACGTATTATAACAAACAGGTACCGTAAAGGTGATGGCGATGAGAATGCAGCAGAGCACTTGGTGAAAAGTATAATTAAGCAAAATAAGAAATGGAGTAAAATACCTATTCTTGTGTTTTGTGGTACGTGTGTAACACAACAACAATCGATTGTATCGATGTTAAACATGCTCATATTTTGAATCTAGGAAACAAAGCAAAAGTCAAGTACCTCAAAAAGAAATACAAGAATGTTTCAGTCACAGATAATCCTGCAGATGTATTAGCCTTGTAAACAAACCCAAGTTTAACTAAAAACATATCACAGATCATAGCGATTTCATTAGACTTTATACGCTACGAATCCCTTTCATTGAGTACCGACTAACTTGTCAGGGATAGAACAGGACAATGTTCACCTTTTTTCTCAATAAACCAAAGTCTTCGTTTTAGCTTGAAGATTAATTTATTTTTTTTTGTTAATTCTGTACAATCGGTTCTATTTCTAAACCCTGTATACCTTCATTACACGTTCTACAGGTAGCCTACACCAAGGGCATTGATCAAGCTTTGTTGCGCATCCTTGGCAAAGGCCTTGGTGACCTAAACAAACAAGGGTGTCAAAAAAAAACCATTCGCTTCAAAAAAAAGACTGGACAATAAAAAATCTCGTACCGCAGTTGAGCAAGACGCAATCCACTTTATGGACATAACATACTTTACATAATGCGCCCCATTCATCACCATTCTCTGGTTCTGGTTCTGTACCCTTAGCATCATCCTTAAAACGAAGAACAGTCAGCATTGTAACACTTTGGCAGTTCAAATTAAAAAAAAGGTTTAACGCACTAGTTGAGGGTCAGTTGCGCCATAGTTAAGGCTCTTGACATAATCAGTAACAATACGATCCTTTTCAGTTTGTTCTTGAGGTTGAGGTTGTATAGGTTGTATGGCTGGGTTTGGCTAACACTCAGAGTTAAAATAAAAAGGAATTTTTTTTTGAAAACAAAAAAAAAAAGAGGTAACATACTGCAGCGTATATAAAACGATTACGTGCTTGTCTTCTTCTACAACGTCTTGCCAATATTATAACAAATGCAATGAAGAAAATTGGTAGTATAATACAGAGCATGATAATGTACTACAAAATAAATAAGATGACAATCAGATGCAAAGTAGCTAAAAAAAAGGTTTTTTGTAAGAAAAAAGAGCTGCAGTGAACTAACTCGCCCTGGTGTAGTTCAAAATTTTATTCCTAGGAATTGTTGTGCATATAACTTCTTTTTATTAGTTAATTCAGTGGGAAGCATGAAAGTAATTTTAGTGGTGAGAACAAAAAGAAAAGAGCAGAAAAAAAAATACAAAGAAATTAGACTTCAACTGATTGCGTTCCCACCGATCGTGAGTCAGTTGTTAGTTTGAAAAATCCGTTGATATGTATAGCTTATTTATAATTAAAAAAGATTCATCAAAAAGGTCTCCAGATGCAGTAATTTGTGCGCAAAAAAAAAAAAAAAAGAAAATAAAAAAATAGGAACTCACCATTTTAGGTCCAAAAAATTGGTATGAAGTGTTGCTATCACATGTGAACCATATAGTCGTCCTAGGCGTTTTCTCACCTTTAAAAAAAATACATTATAACCCATACTACTTATATGAGAAAAAAAACATAGGAACTACTTCCAACACGTGTCGTATGTGTCATAAATCACGTGCAATAGAAAAAAAAAAGTGAAAAAAAAAAACAAAAAAAAGACGGAAGAAAGTAAATCCTTTCAATCCTATTTTCTTGTTGACCGTCCAAGCGTTTCGTACCATAAACATCATCTAAGTAGAGAGAATATGTAAAGTATGACCCATCCGTTGTTCCTGATTTACAATAAATAGCTCCAGGCCATACCAAAGGGTTCTCGCTGCTTGTCCAAGTGTACTCCTCATCTTCGCAATCTAAACGAAATGTAAGTCTAAATCAAACGCGCCTGGAACCCTTTGAGCCTTTTAGGGGGTTTTTGTAGATTTACTTCAAAAAAAGCTCTGTTGTTGTTTTGTTTACTTACCAGCGCAGTCACTTCCGTAGTATTCTAAATGCCCTGTGATAGGATATGTAGGATCACCTGTTATCACAATCGTTTAGTAAAAAATACGGGACGGACAAGTTGACTGAATTTCTCTAATCTCACCAGTGTACGGTATTTTAAGGTCACTTCCAGGTGAGCCTGCTGTTACGTGACTTGGGTGATCTGTAGGACCCATACTAAATCCATTCGCGCAAACTACTTAGAATTACGTGGTTAGACGATAAATTATGTTTGCTTCGCGTGATTGTTCGTTACCTATCAATGAAAACGTAAACACGAATAAAACGCCTAATGCGCTCATTTCAACCTTTTCGTGGCTGTATAGGCTCCTAGATATGTACGAAAGCTACAGTGAAGATTACTAATGTTGACCGTTGTAACGCATTTGCTGCGAGCAGATTCTGTGCTTTAACCACCACTCCAGTAATACATCGTAGGGAACACTTAATTGGTGAGAATAACTATTGTTGCAACACAAGCCCGCGTTTTTGCTTTATTCTTCTCTTTACTTCGTTTGTAAAGCGTAATTGATACAAACAGAGGTTGTTTTAACAAATTCAAGGTTTCTTTATCTCGGACGTATCTACAATAACACTACACGCTACAAAACATAGTCACACAAAATGTTAGCTCGTTTTACGAAAGCTGTGCCAAAAACAGATCCAACTAAACAATTCAAGTACGTCAATACCCAAAACACACTCAACGTCACCAAATAACTGGTGACGTGTTGCTCTTTCAACGAAAAATCAACTTTTTTTTTGACACATTGCATACTTTTAGGATTGTAACTTATAACGTTCTGGCGTCTTGTTGGTATGTACTTCGTTTATAACTGATAATAATAATAACATAAGATATTTTAGGGGTGAACCATTCCCAGAGGATTATCCTTATGTAGTAGATAAGAATCACTTGACATGGGGATACAGAGAGCCATTGGTACTTGCTAATTTTTTTGTTCGAAAAAGAAACAAACAATTCGTTGACATTTTAAGTGACGGGTCAAGAAGTTTAGTGTTTCGAACCGAGCTTTAATAGCCCTTTCCCTACGCGGATTTGAATTTATTTCTTAATTTCTTCCACGTACCTCACTGCAAGAGCTGAGTTTTGATCTTTCGAATATTGTATTATATTTTATTCTTATTCGGATTTTTTTAGCTTCAAAAGGAGATCTTAGAAATGGATGCAGATATTTATTGCTTACAAGAAGTTGAGTTTGATACTTGGGATAAATTTAAGAAACCAATTGAAGATGCTGGTTACACGACACTGCTTCAAAATGACCCAAAAAGGTAGCATCATTTTTTCGTTTCAACAATTTAACTTTCCGTTGAAGGGCTGCTAAGCAAAAGACAGCAAATGCTATTATGTACAAGAAACGTTTTTCTCTTCTATGGGAAGATCATAGAAGTCGTGCCGTCATAGCAGGATTTAACGATTCTGAAGGTGGCAACAAGAAAGTAATAGTTGCAAACGTGGTATGTTTCTACTTCTTTCTTGGTACTAAGTTCTTTTAATCTAATTATAAAAATGTAGCACTTGCACGGAAATCCAAAGGAGCCAGAGCAACGATTTTTCCAGACGAGAAGCTTGCTTAAGCAAATCCGTAAAGGGAAAAATAAATTCGATAAAAATGGTAAATAACCAAATCTTTTCAGAAAAGTATCTTGATTTGACTTCTTGTTCCTTAGAGAAAGCGCATATGATTATTATCGGTGATTGTAACGAAGGTCCTAATTGCAGTGTTTTTAAAATGCTAACAACTGGTACGTTAACCCATGTTACAGCTGCTCGACGTGCTATTAGAATTTTTTTTGCTTATTTTTGTACTAACTATTTTTGTTTTACAGGCAAACTTGAGAGTGGTTACAAGGACCCAGACACTTCTGTTGTTGTTACATCAAAGAACTTTCAACACGAGTTCAAATTCTCTAGCGCATATAAAGATCACTTGACTACACCAACTTTCTTTGTACGAACACGTTTCACTACATTTAGAAATATCGTTGATTGTTTTGACACTTTTCTCTTCTTTGGAAGAATTTTTTTTCCGTTAATCTATACTGTACTGATTGTAGTAAATATAGGAAGCAGATCCAAGTCATTATAAGATAGATTTCTTGTATTACAGCTATGATACATTGAAATCTATAGGCGTGATGGAACCTTTCGATAAAACAAATGATAAGGCTATTTTGGCTGGATTACCAAACGCACAGCATCCCTCTGATCACGTGCCTATAGGAGCAATATTAGAATACTTGTAGACATTCTGTACAGAGAGAAAAACCACGGTTGAATCCTGGTTCTGTTCTGTGAATGAGTTAATTAAACAATTGTATTTTTTTGCTATTTCTGCGCGTGAACGATTATTACGAAAACACCTATGTACTAATATTAGGTCGTTTTGGTTTCCCAAAATTCTGCTTCATAAATGAAAGCCCAAGTTCAAGTTATTGACCAAGTCACGTGCTACTTGAAACAAATTGACTGCGCGAAAGAAATGTTTTTCAATTAAAATTATAAGTGGCAAGAGCGGTGTTAAATGTCGCTTTTTGATGACTCTTCCGAATCAGGCGACGCTGGTTGGGCTAGCGTAGAAGAAAAAAGCGTACACAATCAAACTTTTGTCATTGGAAAATTCTAACTTTGTTTTGAATAGGGCTCTGATGGTTTATTCTTCTCTGACGGCGAAAAAGAATCATCAGAAGATGAAGCACCAGCTTCCCGTGACCAACTCGCCGCAGCATTTACAGCAGCATTATCAGGGCAACCCAGTACGTTTATTAGGCCTATTTACCAAGTATTTGCTTATTTCTCGTTTAGAAAAACCAAAGGTACCAGAAGTGGCTTCTATGTTCATAAGTATACCTAAAAACAACGTAATTAACCATAAATACTAGCCTACGCCAAAAAGCGCCGATTTAGCTTCAGAATCTGGTTTTGATGACGACGAAGAGTCTATATTCGATAAAGACGACGACGCTAGCGAAAAAGAAGGCGAATCATCATCGTCTGGTTCAGAATCAGGATCATCTGGATCATCTGGATCATCTTCGTCTGGCTCTTCTGGTTCTACAAGCTCTTCTGGCTCCTCATCTGGGTCGTACTCATCTAGTAGTGGTTCTGGAAGTAGCACTAGTAGTGGAAGCGAGAGTGGAAGTAGTAGTGGTAGTGAGAGCGCAAGCGATGAAGCTGAAAAGGTAACTAAAAAGCGTCACGTTTTTTTTATTTTTTTTGAGAAATCGCGTTGATTGTCACGTGCATGTATTTAAATTGCGTTTTAAATTTATTACCAGTATTTAATATCCAATAGGCAGCTGAAGAAGAAGCGCCAAAAGAATCTATTTACGCTGGAGAAGGTATTTATTTTTTTGTTTTCACGTGTTTTTTTCTTAATTTGTTATAGAGGGCGAAGCAGCTCCAGAGGGTGAAGAAGATGCTGTTGAAGAAGTGGAAGACACCAGAAAGGCTTGGGAAAGACCTTGGACACTTGATGAGATGAAAGAGTCTGCTGATATTTGGACACTGGCTTCAGACGCTGGCGTATGTTTTATTTTTCGAAAATGCTTGATTTTTTTTCGTCACGTTTCTTAGATGGTTTGTTTAACTCTGTTGTTTAGTTGCTTAATTATCTCACACAGTTTTCTAATAACCTCATAAGTAAGACTAAAGAGGTTGAAGACTCAGTAGATGATCTATGCTTTTCAGCAGAAGGAGCTGAGATTAGATTACATAATACTTTTAATGCTTTTCTTCAGTTGGCAAACTCCCAGTTCGTTGAGAACGTAAGCAACCTTTTGGTTTAGTACTAGTCGTACTCTCATATACCTAACGAAAGATAGCGTGTTGATAATGAGGATCCTAAAGAAGAAGCTACCACAACAGAGAACGCAGAGCCAGCCGTAAGTTAAATAAGGCTTGATAGTGTTATTTATTTTTTAATTTTTTCTTTTTTAGACAGAAAATGGTGATGCTGTTCCTAATGGTGATACACCTAATCCTGATGGAGAAGGTGCTACAGAGAATGGTGAAACAAAAGAAGATCCTGTAAATACGCTTATGCCTAAATACACTGAAGCAATCAAGGTACAGTTCACTTCCAGTGTTTTAATGTTTAACTACTGCCATTGAAATTCTCTTATTCGTGCTAGTACGCTATTGAGGCTCTAGAAATGTCTACTCTTCAAGCAGAAGAAGAGGCACAATTAGAAATGGAAGAAGATGCTATGATTGGCGAAAAGGAGAATATTGTGTATGGTGGTCAACATGTCTCTCCAGAAGTAAGCTTTTCAATATTTTTTCTTTATATCCGCTCTTTGCTTATATGTTTGTTTCTGTAGAATGAATTTTCTCGTCGACCTCTTCCTTTTATTATTGGTACTACTGACTGGCAACAAGATGACTTTGTCGGTTTATACATGGCACCAGAAGAAGATTCAGATGAGGTAAACAAAGTCCTTATTTCTTTTTTTTTTCTCTATTTTGTTGTGGCTCTCATCTGGCTTCTCTTCTTATTTTGGAACAATTTTATAATGCCAAGTATCCACTAAATGTGGAGCAATTGCGTCCATCATTTTTTGGGCTAGTTAGTAAACTGTGATGCGATTGTTTTTGAAAAGTTTGATTCGGAGGTTTCGTTGCTAATTTTTTCGTCGCAGGGAGAGCTCTCAGAAGAAGAATTAGAAGAAGAGTCTGAGCATGAAGACGGAGAATTTTACTCAACTGCATCTGAAGGTGAAAGCAGCAGCAGTAGTAGCAGTAGTTCAGAAGAGGAAGGGCCAGAAGAAAATGGTGAAGATGGACCAAAGGCTGATTTGGCCGAGGAAGTGAGCAGTAGTGAAGGCGAACCTATCCGTGAGAGCGATCTAGTCGAAGAATACAGTGCGTATTGTTTTATGTAATCCATAAGATCAAGATTTATCTAACAAGTAATGTTATAGAGGTCGAAGGTGCAGAGGAAGAAGAAAAGAAAGCCAAAAAGAAAAAGAGAAAGTCTAAAAAAGTGAAGAAATCAAAGGTTTGTTAAAACAACTTGACTCTTCTTTCATTTTATCCAGTACTCACGTTTATGACATTAGAAACAAGCTGATCTCGCTTCTAATGTATCATCAGCTGAAGAAGACTCGAAAGCGGAAGAAGCAGACTTGAAATCAGAGGTAAAAACTTCAAGAAAAAAAAAGTGTTTTGCTCACTTACCTCGTTTTAGGCTTCTGCCAGTTCTGAGGAAGAAGATAGTGCTGAATCTAATGATGAAGAAAGTGAAGCAGAAGATGAAGAAGAAGTTGATCCTGAGGATCCTGATGCTTTGTTTAAAGCTAAGAAGAAGGACACAAACAAAGGATTGGATGCCATCATTTCATCTGATGAATCACAAGAGAAAGACTTATTTGACGTACGAAGAGAAGAGGATAAATCTGTGTTACACGTACCTTCTAACTGTTATTAAAGACGAAGCCAAAGAAGAAGAGTGATCCATTCAATGTTGATGCTCTATTCAGTGACGATGATGACGATGTATGACTTTTTTTGTGTTTTTTTTTTGTTTGTTGACGTTTTGCTTTTTGAAGGATTTCTTGAGTGTCATGAAGAAGAAAGATACTAAGAAAGCAGGCGCTGATAAAATTAGCGCAATGTTCGACTCTGATAGTGACGATGACGGCTTTTTATTCGGATCTAAACCTAAGAAACCAGAAAAGAAAAAATCTGAAAGTATTTTGGGTTCTGATGATGAAGGTGATGATCTATGGGGTGCTGATGACCCTAAAAAGAAATCAAAAGAAAGTAAAACAGAAGATAAAGAAGCTGAGAGTAGCTCTGAAGCTGATGAAGACGAGAAAAAAGAAGTAAAGAAGGATACTAAAAAACCAGCTAAAAAAACAGTTGTAAAGAAGAAGGCTTCAAAGAAGAAGTCTAACAAAAAGACTTCATCAGAAAAGGTTAAAGAGGCTCCAAAGGAGGTAAAAGAAGAGCCTAAGGAAATCATTGATGCGTCATTGAAGGCAGATAGCAAGAAACCTTCAAATAAGCACAAGAAGCATAAAAAACATAAAAAACAGTACGTATCACAATTTCACTTTTTTTCTTCTCCTCACTATCCTGTTGATGTGATACCTCTAAAATTGTTACTGTGTGCTGTATACACTTCGCTTACATTGCGTCTTTAGTCATAAGTCTAAGCACAAGGGAGGCAAGCACAAGAAAAGAAAACACAGGAAGAGAAATGAATCAACACTATCGAAAAAACGTGTTACTGGAGCTGCCGATGACACTCTTCTACAACAACAGCAAGCTATCGCAGAAGCTGCTAAGCGTCGTGCAGAAAAGAACCTTGGGGGTCTTCCTCCTGCGAATGGAGAAGCTGACGATGGTCTATGGTCAGATGATGACGAAGGTGTAGTTGGTCTTCCTCCTCCAATGCCAGACGCGGACAATATCGGACTTCCAGATGTTTCCGGACTTCCAGACGCTGGTAGTGGTGTTATTGGTCTTCCAGACGTTGAAGATGATGGATTTGGTTTACCTGCACCTGTACCAGATGCCGGAGATGGTTCTGATGATGACTGGATGAACGACGATGCGAAAGACATCTTACCTGATCCTTCAACGAAGAAAAGTCCAAACCCAAAGCTGCTGAGTCTTTGGATGTTGATGATGTCTTTGCTGAAGACTTTGGTGTACCAGCCGCAGCTGAGAAGAAGGATGACAGTCTATGGTCGGAGTACGTACTAGAAGAAATTAGAATATGATGTATCTAACTCAAACTTCTTTTTAAAGCGATGAGACATTCCTCAGCGAAGAACCTAAACCTTCAGCATCGAAGAACTCTGTTTTCGATGACTTTGATGCAGAGATTGATGCACAAACACCTCCACCTGAAAAGGCTGAAGCAAAGGTAGAGGTTGCATCCCCTTCACTTGACAGCCCTACAAAGAAAGCATCTCCAAGAGGAGGTGAACCAAAGGTACAACTTTTTGGGCAGCAAAAGTAACAAAAGTTTTTATTGAAGAATATTTGGTTTTGTTGCTAACTGTGAGGTGTCTATATAGGTTAGCTCCAAGATTGAAGCATTAAGAGCGAACATCAATCCTTTGGCTATGCTCCCAGGAGCTAAACCAAAGAAGACTATGAAGCTTGACTCTTCTTGGGACTCAGGCGATGATGTAAGATTTTTTCGCTATCGAAGCAACAAAGCTAACCTCTGTTTTTAAGGAGCCTTCTACGTTCTCTAGTACCACGTCAGATAAACCTTCTAAACCTGGCGCATTAACACACGCAACACGTGCACGACCAAAGGTACTGTAGAGAATAAGCGTTGAAGACCGTTCTAACCTTATGTTCTTTTAGATGCGTGGAAAAAGACTTCCAACAAGGTTCAAGCGTGGAGGAAGGAGAGCTGCTAAGCCTAAAACTACTACTGCAGCTCCAGTCGTTACTTCAAAGGCTGTGGAACCTGAACCAGTATCAACTGAACCTTGGGTGCCATCTGTACGTTGCATCGCAATCTTAACCCGAACATACTTGTTTTATTGCACTTTTTGTTAAAATTTTATTTTAGGCCAAAAAGAAAGAGGTCAAGCCAGCCAAGGCTAAGGCACAGTCATCTCTGTTTGGTGGTGCACTTAGCGATGATGATGATGATGGTGATGACGACTTCCTCAGTGGATTGGGGTTATCCACAAAGAAGACAGCAACCAAATCTTCAAAAGACAAAGACGACTTTTTCGGGTTTGGTGGAGATGATGATAAGACTACTAGTGATGATCCTTTCGGATTCTCTTCTGCTCCTAAGTCTAAATCTAAATCAATGTTCGCAGATGAACCAAAAGCTTCAGGTACCACAACACATCGGTTTTCTGAAACGAACCCGAAACGTTTTTTCGCACTTTTTAATCTTTCTGTTATTAACTGATGTTTAGCTTCGCCTGAACCAAAGTCAGAGTCTAAAAAGGCTGAACCTGAACCTGTTACACCAAGAGAAATAGTAGCTGACTCAACTCCAAAGGCAGCAGAACCTAAATCTGTAAAGCAATCAAAACCTGCTTCTAAAAAATCTGAACCAGAAAAAAAACAGAAAAAAGAAAAATCTATTTGGGATGACATGTCTGATGATGAAGATGATATCAAATCGTCTTCTAAACCAAAGAAATCAGCTTCTCTATTTGAATCAGACGATGAAGCTGATCCTCTTGGATTCTCAGCACCGTTTAAATCAAACGGATCAAAATCGTTTTTCGATGAACCAGATGCGACCGTAGACGATATGTTTGGTACTCCTACTAAGAAGAAGGATAATACAAAGAAGAATGAACCTAAGAAATCTGATAAAAAGGTTGAAGAGAAGAAAAAAGAACCAGTAAAGAAAGAACCTGAGAAAAAAGTCAAAGAAGAAGTACCTGTCAAGGTTGAGAAAAAAGTCGAAGTAAAAACTCCTGAACCTGTCAAACAAAAGGCTCCTGCTAAGAAAGATAAGAAGGCTACACCTAAAGGAGCTATAAGCGCAGATGCTGATGATATATTCGGTGATTTCAGCGCTCCAGCACCGAAACCAAAGAAACGAGTTGTCAAAAAGAAGCAGCCTGTTAAAAAAGCGGCTACGACTACCAAGAAGGCTCCTGCTGCAAAGAAGACAAAGCCTGCACCTAAAGCGGCTGTGAGCGCTGATGCTGATGATATCTTTGGTGACTTATCTGCTACTACATCTCCTAGACCTTCAAAGAAAGGTTCAGCTAAAAAAACGGCGTCTAAAAAGGTTACTACTCCAAAGAGTACTAAAAAGAAGGCTGCTGCTGGAAGTGATGACTTTGATATATTTGCTACAGCTGCACCTACAACTAATAAGAAGAAAAAGAAGGTTGTCAAGAAGGCACCAAAGAAGAAAGCTGCAGGTACGGTTTAGAGCTTTTTTTTAAAAAACTTTCACAAAAAAATACAAGCTTCCCAACTATCACGCACGTGCGTCTGTATTAATTTTTGTGTAGATCCAGATGATATCTTTGCTTCTCCTACATCAGCAGTAGATGATATTTTTGCGTAAACAGAATAAATCTTAGAAAATTGATGAATGAAATGACACGTGACCTAAAATCAAGTTTTACAAAATTTTAAATAAACTTTTTTTTCTTATAGATTAAAGACTTTCTTATCGAGTACTACCTGTGCTAGGCTTCAATTTATACTCATTTTCCGGTTGCATCAATACCGCTTTACAAACAGTTTTTGGGACTTTTGACTAAGGGAGATCGGCGAGCAACAAGCTTTTAATCTTACTGCACTTGCCAATAATTTGACGCTTGTTAAATCTCACGTTACAAACAGTGCTCAGTAGTGGATCGCAAGGGTAACTAAGAAACATTGCGTATGCATGTTCAGGTACTTTGCAAATATCTGGTATTGTCTGTTTCATTCAAGGTTTGAGACAGACCGACTTTTAGCAAAAAAAATCCAGTTTCTGCCCGATCTGTCAGATGTGACGGATTTGACACTTCTGATTTGATTGGCAGCCCTTCAATTCAAAAGTTAAAATTTGACACGAAAAAAAGGTGTTTGCACCTTAAAATACTGTAACCTTGGATTTGACTTTTTGAAATACCGGTATTTTATGTTAGCGGTTTTGCGAACATAGGTAGCCCTTTGCAACTCTGCTAGCTATACCATGGGTATATCCTCATGCAGTACTTAACGTGAGCTTAAGAACAGAAAGTCACGTGCATGCGCAAAAATAGCATACATAGCGTCAAATCCCTCAACCTCTAGAACAACCTGAGAATGGCCGTAGTGTTACTGATTATGTCAAGAGCGTTATCTATAATGAAGGTATACAGGGTTTAGAAATAGAACCGATTGTACAGAATTCAAAAAAAAATAAATTAATCTTCAAGCTAAAACGAAGACTTTGGTTTATTGAGAACAAAGGTGAACATTGTATTGTTCTATCCCTGACAAGTTAGTTGGTACTCAATGAAAGGGCTTCGTAGCATAAGTCTAATGAAATCGCTATGAGCTGTGATATGTTTGTAGTTAAACTTGGGTTTGTTTACAAAGCTAATACATCTGCAGGACTGTCTGTGACTGAAACATTCTTGTATTTCTTTTTGAGGTACTTGACTTTTGCTTTGTTTCCTAGATTCAAAAATATGAGCATGTTTAACATCAATACAATCGATTGTTGTTGTGTTACACACATACCACAAAACACAAGAATAGGTATTTTACTCCATTTCTTATTTTGCTTAATTATACTTTTCACCAAGTGCTCTGCTGCATTCTCATCGCCATCACCTTTACGGTACCTGTTTGTTATAATACGTAGCCTGTTGTTACAATATCCTTTAAACTTTTGAAGCCATGCCAAAACCTCTGAGGATGACATCATTGGCAAAACCTTTTGGAGTGTTAGTACCCCTTCAACATATTCTATTTGGTTTGTGTACCTCTGTTTTCTTTGGCCGAGCTTTTAATAGCTTTACAATCTCTTTGTTCTCATTGGATAAGTTATCGTCAACCCATAAGATGAGACACTTTGCATCTCTGTACTTGATGTTGAACTGTGATAGATTGATAGTGTTTGTGCTTTGATAATAAACAAGGTATCTCGGAAGAATCTTTTACAATAGGATGTTAATTAAAATAACTATGGTGAATTAGTACTTGTTTGTTGGAGAATACAACAATTTCATCAAAGTCTGGTTTTTCATGTTTTTTACAAGGATAGCAATTGCGAGCACTTGTTTTTTTTTTAACAATAGCATAGTGTGAATCGTATCCATCCTATTTTTACATTGTTACACCACAACTAATAGGTGATTTTAATGGATTACCTTGCATCCTTTTCCGTAGAGGCTGTTTGGATCATGAAGGTTAGGAACCTCAGTAGCTGGATAGGGTTTTCCCATCATCACCCACGATATCAGCATACAAGGAGTATCTGTCTTGTTCCACTCAGCATACACCTTTCCTACAACAGCTCTATTAGCTTCAAGCGCATGACTATAAACACGTACCATAGTCTGGGTATTGTGTAAAGTAGATACCATTCCCTTTGTAATACAGTAAATTAGACACGTGCACATTGAAAAAAGCAACAGTAATGTAAACGTTGTACCAAAGAATCCTTCATCTTTCTTGTCTTTTGACTTTGTTGGCTCTCTGAAGTTGTTGGTTGCAATTAAGAAACTGGTATCCTATGTGTGCGTATAAGTGGCATACTTAATATGATGACAGTACCTCTGTTGTGCCGTGAAACCCACCAATGAGATTGATTTGCTCATTACCAGAAACACGAAGAGTGTAGTTTTTCAAATGGTTCATTGTCCGTTCTTGTGCTTCAAGTTTCTTTTTATCAACTGCACTCAAACTGCTATCGCTAATATCTAAATGATGGATTAATAAGAATTGCTAGCAAATGTTCAATCACTTACTTGAAGATTTAGATTGAAGTACTTTAGCAACGAGCTGTTCATATTTTTTTTGGAATGCAGCTTCAAGTGTTTGATTGTCAAAGAATACAATCTTTTCAAGTTTAAAGAACGACTCACTCTCAGTACCCATAAACTTGTAGAACATATTGCGAGCTCTCAAGTACTCATCACAACGCTCCTTTTTAGATCAGTCAGCAAAGATTAAATACCAAGTCAGAAAAAGTGTTACACATACTTTGGTTGTTTCGTTGCTTGTGAGAGAAGTCCATCTCAAACCTGGATACTTTTTCTTGTTCTCTTTCCAATCGCCTTGTGTTAAAAATTGTTCACCATGAAGACTGCTCCAAAAGCTATTTCGGCTTATTGTCAGAACAGGAAAGCCCTCTTTCAAGTGAGAGGCAGTGACAATATCTCCTATCAGATTGTTGTAAGTAAAGTTGACCTTCACATTTGTGGTTACCTGTTTGTTCAAACTTATATGGAGGTTTTGTAGCAACAACAATGTGACCGTTTTGAATACTAACAGGGCATAGCTGGACTTGTTTACCTTCCAATGGTGCTAAGTATGATCCAATACATTTCTAAACATAGATGAATACTTAACTATGATATTTGTTATCGTACCTTCCATAACCATGGCACCTTGCCTCTGATCACAATGTTTATGGCAAGGTTATTATAGTACAGCACAATTGTGTTACCATAAAAATCATTCAATACAATCAGATTTGAAAATAGGCGGAACTCTTTGTTGTGGAACTCTAGATATTTTGTAAGCATAAATACAACATTATTTTGGTGCTTCCCTCTTAATCTTGTTTGCAAGTTATTAAACACATCTATTGATATTTCTGGAGAAGTAAATTGATAAGCCAAGAACTTTGAAACGGCTGATATGTGCTCATATTTGTCGGTAAGTGACTAAAGGTTGTTTAGCAACAATAACAATAAACAAGAAAGCAAAGGAAAAATTGAGAAAAAAAAAATAGAAAGAACGTGATTCTAAACGTACTATTTTTTGAGTCTTTGAATTTTTTTTGATTGTTTTAATCGTCTTGGTCACAAAACTATTATCTTTTTTAGGTATGAATGATAGCAACCTCCACTTTGTTGGCAACTTGCTCAAGTAAAACACTTCAGAAAATATGGATAGTTTCTCCCTGTGTTTAACTAGATTGATATTGGACTCCTTTTCTGTCACAGGTGGAAAGTACAACATATCAGCTTTTGGCAATAATGAAATTATGATGTATCCATCTGAGCCGTACACTTTCTAACCACAATAAGTAAATAATGTACCAATAAAAAAAATATGCTATGAAGTGTTACCTTTTCTTCTTTTGTCAAGCGAACACAAAATGACAATTTAACCAAGAATTTCATCACTTGCTTCACTTCAACCATTGTACAGTTTTTGAATACCTTTGAGATGCGATAATGGGCCTCTGCATCTGTGAATACAGCACAGTGATTTCGAGACTTTTCATTCAATAGTCTGTTCAGGTGTTCTGTAGGAGCAACAAAGACACTCATAATATGAGATAGAATGGGAGGGTCTAAACACAACATGTGTGATGACTAGAGGATAATTAAATCAAATTCAAGCACAAAGAAAAGGTTTTAGGTAAGCAGCAGTACCTCATCAAACATAATGCTACCAATAGAGTGAAGGTAATTTAACGAAGCAACCAACTCAATTGGAGCCATTTTACAAGTTTCAGGTAATAGTTTGATGACTTGTTCACTATCAAAATGTTATTCATCTGTCTGTATGATACTTCAACGTACAATGATATGATGTTACCCTTCAATTTATCTTTTTTCACAACTGCTTTCTTTAATGCTTTTTGTACTTCGTCATAAAGAGTTGGTACTTTTGGGTATTGTGACTTCATGTATTTTGCTTGACGCTTCAATTGCTTTTCAAGATCAGAGATACCTTTTGAAACAACATTAGGAGACTTGCTTAGTTTAAAATAAAACGAGTACCATCTAAGCAAAACACAAGGTACACTGGCGATTTCATCCCATTGAAGGAGTATAGTGCTTTTTTATTGTCTTCTAAGTCTCCTGAATGAATATCCAACTTGGATCCATATACTATCACTGAGTAGAATGTTCCATCTTGTCCACGCAAAAACTTACTAAGGGTATGAACCCAGTGCTTCAAGTGCTTCTTTTGTTCCACAATTGATAGTGATAAGTCAATCTAAAAATAAATATTGATAAGAAATTATTTGTGCACGTGGTCTTAGGATCTTACAACAATGACGTAAATGGCAAGTTGTTTTGTGAAAAAATACTTGTGAAGTCCTTTGTATTCCATCTGTCCAGCAAAGTCTAAAACAGTGAATGATATATTACCATATCTACATGTGTCAGTGTTATGTCTCATATAGAATATCAAACAAACGCACAATAGAGAAGAGGTATCAAAGCCAACTGTTGAATCAACACTGTCATCTTTTTCACCTGACAACATCTTTACTAAAGTTGTCTTTCCTAATATTTACATCAATGTAAAGAAACTCATATTGCTTGAGCATACCTGATCCTCCATGACCCACAACCAACAATTTTGCTTTCAGTTGCTTCATGTATTCATATTCTGTGTGATCCATACCAGAAGCAATAGTTGATGGCTTTTTTTGAGGGGACAACATTTTGTAATATTCAGTTTGAAATTGTTCTTTTGTAATGTTGTTTATCTTTATTGGTATCACACGTGCCCCTGTAATCTCACGTGCTTTTATTGTAACTAAGGTATTAATGTGAGTGCACAGTTAAATATGAGAATACTGTTGGTATGTACCTTGATGTAATGATATCTCAGGGTCATGTAAACAAAGATCATAAACAAATACCACATCGCAGACACAATTGTGTTCATCTGTGTGTTGTCTTATTCGTTCAACAACTCGAGTGAATGTCTCTTTTGAAAGGATCTCAAAAATTAAGGATTTTTGACATGATATTTTGAAAGTGTCATTTGGTAAAGTAATAAACGTGGGAGTTATAAACCAGTCATTCAGCTTCTTGAAATATTTCATATCTTTTAAAAATACATACACATCTTTAATGTCTGTGGATGTACTTTTGGTATAAATTATTGGTATTTTGAAAAAGGCCTGTTGATTGGGTTCTCCAGAAATCTTGGTATCTGCCGGATTAAGAAACTTGCCATCCACAAAGTCACCAATGTATTTGCTACCACTTGGTGAATAAAACTCTCCTTTTCCTGTTCTCTTGCCATCCACAAAGTCACCGATGTATTTGCTACCATTTGGCCAATAAAACTCTCCTTTTCCTGTTCTCTTGTCATCCACAAAGTCACCAATGTATTTTTTACCATCTGGCCAATAAAACTCTCCTTTTCCTGTTCTCTTGTCATCCACATAGTCACCAATGTATTTTCTACCATCTGGCCAATAAAGCTCTCCTTTTCCTGTTAACTTGTCATCCACAAAGTCACCAATGTATTTTCTACCACCTGGCCAATAATAATAAAGCTCTCCTTTCCCTGTAAACTTGTCATCCACAAAGTCGCCAATGTATTTGGTACCATTTGGCCAATAATACTCTCCTTTTCCTGTTCTCTTGTCATCCACAAAGTCGCCAATGTATTTGTACCATCTGGCCAATAATACTCTCCTTTTCCTGTTCTCTTGTAATCCACAAAGTCACCAATATATTTGGTACCATCTGGCCAATAATACTCTCCTTTTCCTGCTATCTTATCATCCACAAAGTCACCGATGTATTTGTTACCATTTGGCCAATAATACTCTCCTTTTCCTGTTTTCTTGTCATCCACAAAGTCACCAATGTATTTGCTACCTTTTCATAGCCTATGTATTTTGGTAATCATCACAAAAAACACTCTCTTACCACTAACATCGTTATCACAGTACCATGTCTGT